>CM040126.1:360945404-361484106 GCA_022559845.1 Amorphophallus konjac
CAATGGAGAAGATAAAAAAAAACTAGGCGTTGAGGTGGGGGGGAGAAGAAGATACACCGGTGGGGGAGAAGGAGGAACAGAGCACAAGCTCCTCCCCCCCCCTCTCTCTCACCCTCTCTCTCCTTTTTCTTCACCTTGCAGATGTGAATGGATGGAGCTTCTTCTTCTCCTCGGACGCCGGAGACCTTCACCGAACCAACCAGCCCCTTTTCCTTCCTCAGACTTGTCGTTTTATAGAACGGCAGTTGAGGAGAGTTCCTGCCACTTCCACCTCATCCGCAACGAAGTTGGGAGTTGACTCGATGCGCTGGACGATGCTGGTTCGCGCCGTACGCTGCCGTTCATCCGAGGACGGGATGTTCGCAGGTCTGCCAGGGGTTGCTCGCCGTTGTCGCTTCAGTGCTTTCGAACGGAGGTAGAAGCAGAGCCATGGGCATTGAATGTTCTCTGTGCATCGTGTTTATGCCGATCAGAGCATCGGTCGGTAGACGGGATAGGATGGGATTAAACCAGAGCGGGGGGTGAGCGCGCCGAATTAGCATCAGGATGAGGGGCGCGCCGGTTTAAGGGGAAATGCAAGGGGCACGCCGGTTTAAGGCCCAAAGGAGAGGGGCGTGCCGGATTAAGTCCCAAAGGAGAGGGGCACGCCGGGTTAAGTCCCTAAGAGGTGAGCGCGCCAGTTTAGGCCTCGTCTCCGATTCGCGGCTATTCGGATGGACGCTTGTCCTCCCGTGTTGCTTTAGTTGTAATGTACCACCTGTAGTGTGTTTAGTTCAGAGCCTCCGAATCCCGATTCGGGATTTTGAATGATTTCCGACGCGTGCCGCGAATGTGTTCGCATTCTCGCGTTTCTTCTGATTCGGCCTTCGGCATTGCCGGCTAGAGAGCCGGGGCCATCTCTTCCGCCCGAAAAGCTTCTCATTGGGTGGCGGAGCACCGAGTATATATATTCATCTTGCTTGGATGGGGTATGGAGTTTATTCGGCCTTCCCATCTTCGACTTGCTCTTGAGATGTCGAGACGTCCGTGCGATAGGAACATTCTTTTTCTTCTCTCTTTTTTGACGTCCACAGGTCTAACTTGTCTCTGTCATTGGAATCAATATGCACATATGAAACACAACCAAATACTCTTAAGTGCGAAAGAATTACCTCCTTACCGATCCAAACCTCTTCTGGTATCTCACCATTTAGAGAAACACTAGGTCCTCTATTAATCAGGTAAGCCGCACAGCTGATTGCATCTGCCCAGAAGGTCGTCGGTAGGTCAGCATGTAATCTCATGCTCCTAGCTCTCTCATTCAGGGTTCTGTTCATGCGTTCAGCAACCCTGTTCTGTTGTGGAGTATTTGGAATTATTTTTTCCATACGAATGCCATGTAGTGCATAGAAATCTTTGAATTCCTTGCTGCTATACTCTCCGCCATTATCTGACCTCAGACACTTGATCTTTACGCCAGTTTGATTCTCCACTTCTGCCTTCCACTTCACAAAGATAGAAAAAACATCAGATTTATTTTTAAGAAAATAAGCTCATACCTTCCGAGTAGAATCATCGATGAATGTGACATAATAGAGTGAGCCTCCAAGAGATCGAACAGGGGCTGGTCCCCACACATCTGTGTGTACAAGTTCTAACCTTTCTATCTTAGAACTTCTTCCAGCTTTGGAGAAGGTGACTCTTTTCTGCTTTACAAAAATATAGTCTTCGCATAACCCAATGTCTAGACTTCAAATCAACCAACTTCCCCTTTGCTGTCAGCACCTTCATTCCTTTCTCACTCATGTGTCCAAGTCTGCAATGCCCGATCTTGGATTCAACTTCTAAATTTGCCATTGTCACTGTATCTTTGTTGTTTGCGGTCATAAAGGGTTTCCGTCTTGTTACCTCGTGCTATAACCATGGCGCCTTTGATTATTTTCCAGCACCCACTAACAAAGGTAGTGACATATCCTTCATCATCAAGTTGACCAATAGAGATCAAGTTTCTTCTCAAACCTAGAACATGTCTAACATTCTTCAACTTCTACACAGTCCCGTTTACTGTCTTCAACTGAGCATCACCCTTCCCCACAATGTCTAATGGCTCATCATCAGCAAGATAAACCTTCCCAAAATTTTTAGCAACATAATTTTGCATACTTTCTTTATGTGAGGTAGAGTGGAAAGATGCTCTGTAGTCTAGGATCCACGATTCAATGGGATTGTCAACACTTAAAATAAGTGCATCATGCACCTCCTTTGTCGTAGCATTCGTAGAATCTTCTTCCTGTTTCTGACCCTGATTCTTTTTCTTCAGGAGCCTGCAGTCCCTTTTCAAATGTCCTTTTTTACCACAATTCGAACAACCATCTCCGCGGGGCTTAGACTGACTCCTTTTCTTGGACATAGACATGTTCCGATCTTGTCCGCGTTGATTTGTTCTTCCCCTATTTTCAATGTTTAAAGCAGAGCTTGAGACTTCACTTGATTCCCTTCTACGAATATCTTCGCTTAGAATCAAGTCCCGAACCTTATTGAGCTTCAATTTGCTTGAACCGGAAGAGCTACTTACAGCCGTCACAGTATGATGGGGACATCGACGCTTGGCCGCCCACATTTTATTTTTATTTATGTCCTTTTAGTTTGCATTTATATCCTTGGGAAAGTATGTACACAAATGTAAGGCTTTATAAGCCAATGAGTCATTCCCTTAGATTGTGTGGGTTTTTGTGCAATTGTGTAGTAGGTCCAACTAGGGGGCCCCCAGCCCATTCCCATTGGTCCATGTCACCCATGTGGGGCTGGTCAAACCATCCTAGGTGGCATCTAGAAGGTTTGAATGGCAATTAGACACACGGGAGACAAGGGTTACAAAATTTCAAAGGGTAGGCTACCTACCCATTCCCATGGTCAAGGGGGCGCCCCCCTCCACTAGAAGTAATTAGGATTTTCTATTTTGTTTGAAACACTTATTTTGTTCTAAACCCTAGGTCTAAGGGCAATTTAAGTCATTTGGCCATTTCATATATATACTTGTATTTTCCCATTTAGAGGAATTAATGAATAGAAGAAATTGTGTAAGCCTTCGAGCTTCTTGCGCCCCCCTCCTCCTCTCCTCTGGTTCCATCCTCCTCCATCCCCAATTCTAGAGTGGTATCTCTTCTATCCCCTCCCCTCTATCTCTGGTTGTGTTCTGTGCTACCGCCGCCGCCGTTCGTGCCGCCATCGAGCCGCCGCGAAGCCTTCGTCGGAGTTCTGTCCATTTAGGACAGTACCATCTCCCACGAATTTCTGTTCACACCTCCAAGATCTTCTTGAGCTGGGATTTTTAGGGTGTGTTCCCGAGGCTCCCACCACCCTCCAGAAAAATTGGTTTGGCCTTTAGTCTCCGAAATCTATTTTTACATTTTCGTCCATCATTTCCTTCCAGTTCTGCCAGATTTCTATCTACAGTGACAGCAACCTTGAGTTTTTCATCTCCCGACCACCTTTTGATTTTTCCAGGAGCTCCCAAATTTACTGGAAGTTCTGTCCACCTTCGCCTATCACCACGAATTTTATTGATTTTTCGCCAACCCTCCACATATTTTCTAAAATTCACCCAAGTTCCCAGATATGTTCTGTCTGCCTCAGTCCAGATCTGACCCTTCGCCAGTATAAACTCTCTAGAAAATCCAAACTTCCATATTTTCCAGATCTAAAAATATCCCTGGTTTCCTCTCTTGAACCTCTACAACATTTAGTCAACGCCGATTTACAGGAAACACAGTTTCTGCCTGAGCAGATTTGAAACTGAGAACCGCAGCTTTCATAATTCGCCCATCAGAAATACAGATCTGATGAATTTTTCTGAAGGCCACTAGGTTGAAGCACTTCGAAGCAGAATTCCAACGGCGTTGGTTTCGCCTCAATAGGACGTCGGTGCTGGTCGCAGCGAGCGATCTCGCCGGGTCGCGCGCCTGAAAATAGCAAGTGCAGATCTGTGGCCGGTTATTCTGGCGGGTGACGATCGGAGCCGCCCAGCTTCCGACCGACGTTCCAGCGCGCTGCCACCCTAGGGGAGCACCCCTCCAGGCGTCCCCACTACAGCAGTGCCGCCCGGTCCCACACGGCCCCTCTGACCAGTACGTGGGCCCCACGGTAGCGAGTACGTGTGCTGCCGAAATGTCGCAAGAAGCTGCCCGTCAACCCAGAATCGGTCCTCCCGGGCCCACTTGTGTAGCCCTTTACCTCCCTACGTGGAGTGGACAATAGTTCTTTACTGTAATATTTGTGTATTACTTGTCCCGGGAGTACGAGTTCGGCTGGGTCCGTCTTCCCCACGCCGAGAGCATGAAGGTATCGTGTTCGCTCCTACACTTGTCATTTGCTTTATTCATATATACTTGTTTATGCCGCTGCTAGATATCATGCTAGGATCGTAGCTCGCTATATATTGTGATATCACCGCTGCTACGAGAGAGAGCATGACCGTCCCGTGATCCGATCCGGGCACAAGAGAGAGCCGACCACCCTAACTCACTGTCGATTTCTCAACCGCGCACGTCCGACGCTTCCCTCGTTAAGGGGCAATCACGAGCTTGTTTAGAGTCCGAGGATCGCATATCCATTCGGAGTCGAGTCCGTGGTCCGTCCCGCATCAATTTGGTATCAAAGCGAGTTTGAGTCTAGGGTGTCTAAAATCAAAAAAAAAAGAAGAGTGTCATTTACGTATAGTCATTAGTCATTATCTAAGTCGTGTTTAGGGTCATCATTATTTTAAAGCAAAAAAAAAAAGTGTCTTTGGGTCGCATCTACATCCCTTTACTCGGTATATCAAAAGGTGCTGTCCGAACGTTAGGCTACGCCTATCGGGAAGGCCGCACACTTGCGCGAGTGATCTTCGGATCGATTAACTCTGCCACGTGCCGAGTTTTGGCTAAGTCTAGGTGCATCATCTTCTAGTGTGCATTTGCTTTAGTCGGCGTCTCCTAGTTCGTGTGTTTGCATGCCCACTCGTCGGGGTACACAGTACTCACCCCCACCACCACCTATGGCGGATCCCCAGGTCACTAGTCTCGATGCGTCAACTGTGGCCGAAATGTTCCGAACCCTTATGGGAGAAGTGCAAGGATTGCATACACGTCTCGATGGGTTAGATACACAAATGGGTGATTTAAGTACTCGAATGGATAGGATGGAAGGGATGAGTACACGAGTGAATGGCCTAGGCACCCGCCTAGAAGAGAGGATGAAGGCCGTAGAGGATAGGGCCGCTGGGTCGAACCAGTCCGTTCAGGGATTGGTCGGAAGAGTTGCCGCACTAGAGAGAGGCCCAGCCGAGACACACCCGATTGCCCCAGTCCAGGCACCCGTCCCACCTACACAAGGTCAACCGGAGCCGGTTCACCAACCTGCGACTCCAAGGGTTCAAGGGGTAGCTGTTAGGAGGCACGAAGTCCCCGAGGTGCATGACTATGAGTCCGATAATGAGCATTGGGGACATGGTCGTGATCGTCGCCCTACACGGCGTACCCACGACCAAGATATGGATGAACGGGCCCTTAGGACCGTTCGGGCAGACCCTCCCACCTTTGACGGGTCCTTAGACCCAAAGGTCTATCTTGATTGGGAGGCTGGCATGGACCGATATTTTGAGTGGTTCGAGATGTCGGACCAACGGAAGGTCAAGTTCGCCAGGATGAAACTTTTAGGCCAAGCACAAACCTATTGGAGAACATGGAGAACCTATTGTTTCATCGTCATGAACCCCCGATAGATACTTGGACCGAGATGAGGGAAAAGCTTAGGAAGAAGTACCTCCTTACCTCCTACCGCCAACGTCTCATAGAACGGTGGCAAAGTCTCACCCAAGGAGACCGGTCGATCTCTGACTACATCACCGAGTTCGATGAATACTACTTACGATGTGATGCCAAGGAGGAAGACTCCCTTACTATCTCTCGATTTCGGCGTGGTCTACGGCCGCTCCTACGGTATGAGCTTCTCCGCGGCAAGGTGGACAAGTTGGAGGATGCATATCAAGTTGCTCTCGAGATGAAGCAATTCGAGGGAGAGTTCGAGTCTATTCCTTGGTGGGGCCCCGCTCCTCCCCGTAGTGATTCCCGTGGCTCCTTAGGCTCATACCCGAGGGGACCCTTGGCTCGCCCTCAGGAGCTCACCCGTCAGGAGCACTTCGCTCCTAGGCCTCGACCTCCCCCACCACGGGATCTACCCCCACCCCAACCACCGGCACCCGTTGCCCGTCCCCCGGCACCCATAGCCCGTCCCCTGGCCCCAACACTTCCTCCCCTGTTGCCCACGGCACCTACACCTCCACCCTTGTTGCCTACACCCCCTACCCGTCAGGAGGATAAGGGTAAGGCCCCTCTTATCGGAGAGAGCAGTCGATCACAGCTGCAATGTTTCCATTGTCATGGGTTTGGCCACATCGCCAACCAATGTCCCACTCGTGCCACACTAGCCCTAGGGGTTGAAGAGGCCTTGCCTTCTGGGCTTGAGCTTGTCTCTTATGAGGCCGATCAGGCGCTAGTCGATGAGTACTATGAAGTGGAAGCTCTAGAGGGGTCTGCCGCAGCCCAGGATGCAGCCACTTAGTGGGGGATGATGTCACCACCTTAGTCTAGGGTCATGCAGGAGTCAGTCTGTTTCTTTGTGTGGTTTATTTTTTGTGGTTTGTTTGCGTGGTTTGTGTGTGGTTTGTTTGTCTGCATGTGTCTTGTGCAAGCTCATCGATGTCAGTCCCTTATGAGTGTGAAGCGAGTATACTCACTCGAGGAATTTGGGATCGGTTCTACATCTATACCCGGATCAGTCACCTACAGGGACCCAGCGGTGATTCCTAGTGAGTCTTCGAGCCACCTCCTCCCATTTTGAGAGTGCCCCACCCGTAGTGTCCACCTCTAGACCACATCAGCTTGTGCATATCGAGTATATACGGAATGAGCAGGTGACGATCACTTGGAGTGGAGCATACCCGCGCTACTTGGCACGGTGACGGATCCGCCGGAGTACTCGAGCAGCCGTACCCTTTACTCGACGGGGTCGAGTTCCTCCCACCCGGGGAGAATTGATGGGGACATCGACGCTTGGCCGCCCACATTTTATTTTTATTTATGTCCTTTTAGTTTGCATTTATATCCTTGGGAAAGTATGTATGCAAATGTAAGGCTTTATAAGCCAATGAGTCATTCCCTTAGATTGTGTGGGTTTTTGTGCAATTGTGTAGTAGGTCCAACTAGGGGGCCCCAGCCCTTTCCCATTGGTCCATGTCACCCATGTGGGGCTGGTCAAACCATCCTAGGTGGCATCTAGAAGGTTTGAATGGTAATTAGACACATGGGAGACAAGGGTTACAAAATTTTTAAAGGATAGGCTACCTACCCATTCCCATGGTCAAGGGGGCGCCCCCTTCCACTAGAAGTAATTAGGATTTTCTATTTTGTTTTAAACACTTATTTTGTTCTAAACCCTAGGTCTAAGGGCAATTTGAGTCATTTGGCCATTTCATATATATACTTGTATTTTCCCATTTGGAGGAATTAATGAATAGAAGAAATTGTGTAAGCCTTGGAGCTTCTTGCGCCCCCCTCCTCCAGCCCCAATTCTAGAGTGGTATCTCTTCTATCCCCTCCTCTCTATCTCTGGTTGTGTTCTGTGCCGCCGCCGTCGCCGTTTGTGCCGCCATCGAGCCGCCGCGAAGCCTTCGGCGGAGTTCTGTCCATTCAGGATAGTAGCATTTTCCATGAATTTATGCTCACACCTCCGAGATCTTCTTGAGCTGGAATTTTTAGGGTGTGTTCCTGAGGTTCCCACCACCCTCCAGAAAAATTGGTTTGGCCTTTAGTCTCCGAAATCCATTTTTACATTTTCATCCATCCTTTCATTCCAGTTCTGCTAGATTTCTATCTACAGTGACAGCAACCCTGAGTTTTCCATCTCCCGACCACCTTTTGATTTTTTCAGGAGCTCCCAAATTTACTGGAAGTTCTGTCCACCTTCCCCTATCACCACGAATTTTATTGATTTTTCTTCAGCCCTCCACATATTTTCTAAAATTCGCCCAAGTTCCCAGATCTGTTCTGTCTGCCTCAGTCCAGATCCGACCCTTCGCCAGTATAAACTCTCAATAAAATCCAAACTTCTATATTTTCAGATCTAAAAATATCCCTGGTTTCCTCTTTTGAACCTCTACAACGTTGATGAAGAACCCAACTTCAGATTCGGAGGTCTACCTACCGGTTAACCTCGATTTATAGAAACTCAGTTTCTACCTGAGCAGATTTGAAACTGAGAACCGCAGCTTTCATAATTCGTCCATCTGAAACACAGATCTGATGAATTTTTCTGAAGGCCACTAGGTTGAAGCACTTCAAAGCAGATTTCCAACGGCACTGGTTTCGCCTCAATAAGACGTCGGTGCTGGTCACAGCGAGCGATCTCGCCGGGTCGCACGCCTGAAAGCAGCAAGTGCAGATCCGTGGCCGGTTATTCCGGCGGGTGACGATTGGAGCCGCCCGGCTTCCGACCGACATTCCAGCGCGCCGCCACCCTAGGGGAGCACCCCTCCAGGCGTCCCCACTACAGCGGTGCCGTCCGGTCCCACACGGCCCCTCCGACCAGTACGTGGGCCCCACGGTAGCGAGTACGTGTGCTGCCGAAACGTCGCAAGAAGCTGCCCGTCAACCCAGAATCGGTCCTCCCGGGCCCACTTGTGTAGCCCTTTACCTCCCTACGTGGAGTGGGCAGTAGTTCTTTGCTGTAATATTTGTGTATTACTTGTCCCGGGAGTACGAGTTTGGCCGGGTCCTTCTTCCCCACGCCGAGAGCGTGGAGGTATCGTGTTCGCTCCTACACTTGGCATTTGCTTTATTCATATATACTTGTTTATGCCGCTGCTAGATATCATGCTAGGATCGTAGCTCACTATATATTGTGATATCACCGCTGCTGCGAGAGAGAGCGTGACCGTCCCGTGACCCGATCCGGGCACAAGAGAGAGCTGACTACCCTAGCTCACTGCCGGTTTCTCAACCGCGCACGTCCGACGCTTCCCTCGTTAAGGGGCAATCACGAGCTTGTTTAGAGTCCGAGGATCGCATATCCATTCGGAGTCGAGTCCGTGGTCCGTCTCGCATCACAGTAGCATCCCAACTTTTAGGTAAGGAGGATAAAAGAATCAAGGCCCGAATCTCATCATCAAAATTTATTTTTACAGAACTCAACTGAGTTGTAATCACGTTGAATTAGTTGATGTGATCTGTAACAGAAGCACCTTCGGCCATCTTCAAATTAAACAAACGACGTATCATATATACCTTGTTTAAGGCCGAGGGTTTTTCATACATATTTGATAGTGCCTTCATCAATCCTGCCGTGATCTTCTCGTTCACGATGTTGAAGGTGACGTTTCTGGCCAACGTCAAGCGAACAACTTCGAGTGCTTGTCTGTCTAGTAGATCATAATCTTCTTTCTTCATCCCTGTCAGCATCATTCCAAGAAGCAGCTCGTGCAGCTTCTTTTGATACAAGTAGTCTTCAATTTACATCTTCCATAAATCGAAGTCCTTGCCATCGAACTTGTCGATCCTCACTTTTCCTTCATCCGCCATCATTACTCCTACTGTTCTCCTCGAACGAGGCTCTGATATCAGTTGTTAGGAAAAAATGGCGACCCTCTCTCTTTCTCACGACCCACTAATCGAGATCAGAACAGAGAAACAAAGAAAAGTAGAATGGACAATCACATAGGAACACAGAGATTTTACGTGATTCGGAGGCGATGTGCCTTCCTATGTCCACGGCCGCAGCAGAATTCCACTAGGATAATCACTCACTGATCTAATACAAAAAGAGTGTTCACACCCTTTATACAAGGATATTAGGGCGTTATTAGTCAGGGTACCAAAGACAACAATGCCCCTGTTAAACAGAAATCCTCTTCCGGGGTTGACATATACATTACTCTGAACCTTGATCATGCATGCTTTCCTGTCACCAAGGATGCTCTCCTGAGGCCGTGTATGGTTCCTAGAGACTGCATATGTTCCCCCAAAGGGTTGACATCGAATTTTCTTGAAACCGGACTGCATTCTCCCCTGACACCGAGGATGCTCTCTTGAGGCAGTGGATGTCCCCCAGAGACAGCATGTGCTCTCGTGCGAGGGCGCACGATGAAGAGTTCGAGCTCCACACTCTAACACATACTTCTTATTTCCTTTTGACTAGTTGTTTTTTAAAAAATCTGTGGTTCACGTGAAAGTGAATCACAGTCTCCCTTTTTTCTTATCAGCCAAAGAAAGCCGACCACCCACCTCTCTTCTCTTTTCCCATGGCAGCGGAGGATCCACGAGGGGCCGTAGTAGAGCAGCACGGCGGGGGAGGGAGCAACAGTAGCAGAGCGGTGGGGCGGGGAAGGGAGCAGCGGCAGCAGCAGCAGAGAGTAGTAGGGGAGGCCGCGGCAGTGTGGAGGTGCTGTGCGGGGTGGTCAGGCGGCGAGGGCGACGTGTGTGGTGACTGGTGACGCAACGGCGGCGGCAGCAGCAGCGATGGTGGAAGAGGAGGCCGGAGGTACCTCTGTTGCAGCCGGCAGTGGAGGGAGGTCACGGCGGTGGCAGCCAGTAGCTGGGCGGTCACCGAGCAGGCAGCGACGACAGTGGAGGGGTTATGTCTGGCGCAGGAGGACGGCAACGGCCAAAGTAGGGGGACCACCGGCGCTTTCTTGCGGTGGTGGGAGAGGCCGGAGAGGGCGCAGCGGTAGCAGTAGCGGCATGAGTCGTTGGTGGCGGGGGCCACGGTGAGCAACGGTGGTGGAGGCACGACGGTAGCGGCATGTTCGGCGGGGCAGGGGGCAGCCGAGGTGAAGTGCAGTAGTGGCGTTCGCCACAAGGCAGCGGTGGGCGGCGGTGGCAGGGGAGGCACGGGGCAGCTTGCTGTGGTGGCGGAGAGGGACACAGTAGAGCGGCGCGGCGAGGGGGAGCACGAAGGCAGAGGATCAATACTCTGATACCAGTGAAGTAATGGCACCGACGAGGTGAGTGTGTGAGTGGGACTCCGGCAACAGGGCTATCGACGAGTACGTCACCTTATCATTTTCTATGAAATTATCCATGCATTTATAGGGCGTATGCAGCCCCATCCCCTCTGTCTCAAATCGGAGTCTTTGTTTCGCTCCCCCTTCTCGTGACTTCCAGGTGAATAAAGTATTTGTCGCATCAAATGTTGACCTTCTTGTGGTTTGGTAGCCATCCATCAACACAGAGGTCGTGGGAGGGTCGACCTGGCACGCAACGCCAATGACTTATTCCTCATGTCCTGTTCCTCCGAATGACCCTGCGGTCGGTCAACGGTCATCATGGTGGAGGACCTCAACTGGTACCCTACTAATGCCACGAGGGCAGCCGAACACCAAGCGCTAGACCCCCGGGGTCACACCGTTCTACTACACAGAGGAGGAGTTCGAGTATCATTTCACAGGGCTGAAAGGGAGGGGGGAGAGCACAACGCCGGGTGATGTTGTGGAGCTGGAGGAGGGGGGGGGGGGGAGGTGCAAGCGATGGTGCCGGATTTGGACGCGTTCCTCACTAACCCGGAGGTGTAGAGGGTCGTCTCGGTGGGCCTCCACGTGGTAAGGACCCAGGCTGCTCCGACTACCCCCTTCCCAGCTCCGGCCAACCTCGTAACACCCGTCCACTATCGCCACCCTCCGCCCACACCGGCTAGCATTGCAGCACCCCCCACATCGGCGCAGCCCGACTCTCACACACACACACACATAGAGAGAGAGAGAGAGAGAGAGAGAGAGAGAGAGAGTTAAATTAGTCATTTTAACCCCTGTTAACTCACATGGGAGTTAACCACCGTGAAAGGTCATTGAAGTTAAGAGCACGATGTGTCGGTCGCGAAGATTTGAGAGATTTTACGATAAATATCATAAAAGTGGAGGTATGATAATTATTTTAAAAGATTTAAGAGGTATCATAATAATTTTCCCAAAAATAAAACTGACGATGCACCGAATCACACGGTTACGTAGCAGACAAAATCCACGGAACATTTTTTCCCTAACAAAGTTTTTCTCATGGTCCGCTCTCTCTTAAAATGTAAATTTAATCAGACAAAAGAAAAGGGTTACTGCAACCTGATCCCCAAAATGGAGATCACCACAATGCCATTAAGGTAGCTTTAGACCTACAAAATCCATCGTACTAGTCAGACTGCTTCCATCCTATTCACATTGTGTCTGCATGTATATAACAATTTAGTAATCATAACCAGCACATTCTTGCTATGATCCAATGGCCACAATTTACCAACCACGTATAGCTAACCCATGAAATCCAATATTGATTATGTAGATATCCATAACATGGTTTTGTTCCCGCAAACACCAATAAGGTGGTGGAAAGGTTGTTGTTGTGGGGGGGGGGGGGGGGGGGGAATCTGAATGGTCTACGCAAAACATGTCGATCTACTGCTAGTTACCGAGATCAGAAGGACTGCCTGCATGACTTTTCACTGAGTTGGATGCATACTAGACTGATGATGGCTGCTGCTGTTTCTCACCAAGTTTCAACAGGGTTGACAAAACATCTTTCATGTCTGGCCTGTCTTCAGCTTCTGCACGTGTGCAGGATAAGGCCAGCTCTAGGAGCCTCAAGGCCATTTCAGGCTCGACATTGTCTGAAAGGCGCATGTATGGATCGAGCACATGGAGAATCCTATCCATTCCTGTGGCAACTGCTCTGGCCACAAACTCCGGTAATGTGAGGGGATGGCCATCCTCTTCTATGTTCCCTGTTGGACCTCTGCAGGTGAGGAGCTCCATAATGACAACACCGAAGCTGTAGACATCCACCTTCGTGGTCACCTTCCTCATGTATGCAAACTCTGAAGAGAAAAAAACAGAGATGGTCTTCAGTATGCAGATTCGAGATGAGCTACGCCTCGAGATAATCTATGTTGAATGGACGGACAATAGGATCACGTATCACATTAATGGGGCAAACCACAATTAAAACAACTACAGACATAAACCTTTAACCGCATGATATGCATAGATCTTCACATACTCAAACGTCAGCTGATATAAGGCAAGAAAAAGAAGAGAGACAGAGTATGTTACCAGGAGCCAAGTACCCAATTGTGCCTTGGAAACCAGACGTGGATAAGCTGCCTCCATCTTGTCTATGAACTCCAAGCATTCGAGCCGTACCAAAATCGCTAACATGTGCTTCCCAGTCTTGGTCCAGGAGGATGTTAGAAGGCTTTAGATCACAGTGAACAACAGGGAAGTCATAACTCGAATGCAAGTAAACCAAACCATTTGCTATGGATGTACAAACTCTCACCCTCTCGGACAAGGTCCACCTAGATCTGTCCAGACCTGGGTCATGTATGACACTTTCTAAACTTCCATTTTCCATAAATTCCAGAACTAGAGCTTTTAGGTTCCCAGTCTCCCATGCATATCCCACCACCTTAACGAGATTTCTGTGCTTCAAATGCCCCAAGGTCTTCAGCTCTGTAAGAAAGCACCTATCAGACTCGGAAGGAAACTGCTGCATGTTCAGTTTCTTCACCGCAACAGCCTTCCCACCATCCTCAAGCCTTCCTTTGTAAACAGTGCTCATCCTGCTGCTTCCAATCACATTTTTTTCACTGAAAAGATCAGTGACAATCTCTAAATCCCTCTCGGTGAATCTCTTTAGCATTGGTGGCAGCGCTAACTCTGTCTCTAGATCTCTGTCATCCTCTTCTCTTTTCTGTTTCCGACATCTGCTTGTGGCAAGGAATACAAACACCAAGAACAGCAAGAAAGCTAGAGAGGATAACAACAGAACCACCACGGTGGCCTTCTTCGAAAAATGAGTGTGACTTTTGCCGGTGCATGGTGCCAGAAAACTGGCTCCACAAAGAGCAGAATTTCCCTCCAAGCTGGCTGGCGACAAGTGCTTAAATATGCCACCACCTGGGACAGACCCCTGCAACTGATTGAAGGAGAGGTTTAGGTATATTAAACTAGAAAGGTTCCCCAAGCTTTCAGGGATGGTTCCTGTGAACTCATTTTGAGAAAGATCGAGAGAACTAAGAAGCTTCATCGCTGATATATCAACTGGAAGTTCTCCACCCAGCTTGTTGCTTGAAAGACTCAGTCTAGACAGGGAAACAAGCTGAGGGAACATGCCGGAGGAAAGTTGACCTGAGAGAATATTTCTGGAAAGATCCAGCAAAATAAGGTTCTTACATCCTTTGATAGATTCTGGGACACCTCCAGACAAGTTGTTGTTTGATAAATCAATAGCCTGCACCGTTGCCAATGCACCAAGCTCATTGGGGATAGAACCTTCAAGCAAGTTATTGGATAAATTGAGAAAAATCTGCATGCTCGTCATACTTGCTATAACAGAGTCAGGAATAGAACCAGTGAGCTGATTGTGGGAAAGATCGACCGACAGAAGCCGCTTAAGATTTCCTAGACTCTTTGGAATAGAACCATTCAGCTTGTTTCCGTGAAGGTCCAGGTAGGAAAGCATTTGGAGCTTTGAAATAGCATCTGGGATTGCTCCAGTGAACATATTCAGATATAACTCAAGAGTGTTGAGCTGCATCAACTCGAAAACTTGCCCGGGGATCATACCATCAAGCGAATTTTGTTGAACTGAAAGCCCTTGAAGGAGTGACAGGTTTGATATTTCTGAAGGGATTTTGCCAGAAAAGTTGTTCCCCCCAAGTTCCAAAGTAAACAGCCCAGTTAAATGCCCAATCTCTCGTGAAATTGACCCAGAAAATGAATTTAGAAACAAACGCAGCCTTCTTAAGTTCACTAGTTTGCCAATGCCAGGTTTTAACTTACCACTGAAATTATTATCTGCCAAGTCCAGAGTACGAAGCTCTGTGCAATTGAATAGGTCTTCTGGTATCTCCCCGGACATCCGGTTTCTCCCAACTGAAAAGAATGTGAGATTCTGTAACCTGCCGAAGCCCACAGGAATCTGCCCTATAAATCTGTTGTAGGCCAAGCTCGCAATATTAAGATGGGTGCAGTTGGTGATGCTTGACGGAAGGGGGCCTTCAAGAGAATTGTTACTAAGGATGAGACTCTGCAATTTGGAAAGTGATCCCAAGTTTGGAGGGATGGGACCCGTCAGGTTATTCAAACTCAGTGAAAGGTAAGTCAAGTTTGAAAGGTTCATCAAGGATGAAGGGATAGCCCCTGTCAGTCGGTTTGAATGAAGACGGAGAGATGTGAGTGAACTCAGTGACCCAAGCTCCGGTGGTATGCCTCCAGTCAGTTCATTCTCAGAGAGACCCAGATGGGTCAATGACTTGCAGCGGGATAATGAAGCAGGGATTGTTGACGACAATCTGTTGTCATACAACCGCAACATTTGCAGGTTTCCCAGTTCCCCAAGTTGGTGAGGAATCCTTCCTGTAAACTCATTGCTAAAAAGGTTCAACAGAGTGAGGTTCCTGCAACTGCCCAGTTGTGGTGGGATGCGCCCACTAAACTGGTTCTGAAAAAGTTGGAGTTGAACCAAACTGGAGAAATTTCCAATCTCAGGAGATATTCTGCCAGACAACTTATTTTGACTCAAATCCAAAGTTTCTATGCCTCTCAACCTCCATAACGAAGTGGGTATAGATCCATCTAATTGGTTTTTATAAGCCAGAAATGTCCTGAGCCCACCCAAATTGCCTATGTCCGACGGGATCTCACCGGTGAGGTTATTTGTGTGCAAAGCCAGGTGAGTTAAGGAAGTACAGCTGCAAATACTACCGGGAATGCTTCCATTGAAGAAGTTAGTCTCCAGCCGCAAGATTTGGAGCATTTTCAGATTCCCCAGCTGGGGAGGAATCTGACCGGAAAGCAAATTGCCGGAGACCGACATCCCAAGAAGCTCCGAGCAGAGACCAAGCTGAGCTGGTAGGGCACCGGAGAAGGAATTTGAAGTGAGATCAAGGGTCTGGAGGGTGGAGATGTTACCGAGGAATGGAGAGATGGTTCCACTGAGTTGCAACTCGGGGAGGGACATCGATTGAACAGTGGCGTTGGAGGGGTCGCAAGTGATGCCAAACCAGCTGCAATGGTGGGTTGCATTGCTCCAATTTGCCAAGGCCTCCAAAGGGTCATCCCTGATGGAGTCCTTGAAGGCCATCAACGCCTCCAGCTGCACATCAGCAATGGATGGCGAGGCAGACCAGACAAACCCAGGAAGGATGGAGAACAGGAAGACCAATGACAACTTGAAGCCCAGCCTCGACGCCATCTCTTCTGCTGAAACCAGCAACAAGATGGCCAATGCAGCTACCAGGGGGCAGGCTTTAAAAAAGCCTCAACACAAGTCTCCCGACAACCGTATGGAACCCCCCCGCCGAAGCCAACCTAATCATTAAACGCGTCAAACACTTTGACGAAGTAAGCAAGGATGCCACCACCCCCAGTATGGACGGAGGAGCCATCATACGATTCCCTCTAGGATAACATTTGATTGTGGGGATCACAGGAAGTGAAGAAGCCATTGATGGATGCCGACATCAGGCTTTGCCCTCGAGGATAAACAACGAGGAAAGGAGGGCCTACCCAGAAAATCCAGACAAGTTAGCCGCCTTCCCAAGTGGAGCACAAACATCCATCCCCCCCTTAAATGGGTACAGTGTGAAGTGTGATTGCCGACTACCCATGATAAGTTTGCCTGTCACGCACTAAAAATTACAGCTTTTTTCATCCCCGCCAATGCAGAAAGGAGAAAATCAAATAGAACAGTTTCACCCCTGACAACTACGAACGTGAACAATTTCAAAAAGAATGGTTTCGTTTCTCGTGCAGCTAAATTTTACCCTGAGAGAGAGGGCAGAAGATACACGAAGAATAAGACAGTGGAAAGGAGTAAGACAACGACAAAAGACAGCCAAGGGGGAACGTACCTCGGGGTACGACGATGGAAGCGGGCCATGGGCGGGTAGGCTGGTGGGATGTCTGTGGGTGGATCCCAGCCAGCGGCAGCACGCAGGAGTTCGGGGGATGGAGGGGACGCGGGGAGGTGTGAAAACAGCGGGGGCCAACCGGAAGACGGCGGCCGAAATAGCAGAGGTGGAGGTGGAGATGGAGGTGGGCGCATTTTCTTTATCCAGGCATCAATGGACAATGGGAACGAGGGTTTTTTAATAATGTAAATATTTTAATGGACAACCTGTTTTGTCAGGTCTCAATATAGTTCATATTAAATGACATAACTTTAATAATAGACATAATTGCAACCTCTTACATACAGGCATAATTGAAGAAGTATTTAATTTTATTTTTATTTTTATTGTCCATCTCATATCGATATAGTGCTAAAAATATCTACGAATTAATTTCTATTCAAGTTATAAATAATATGTCTTTTTTATCTATAAAATTAAATTGTGCTAAAAATGTTGTTTTAATCAGAAATTCGACAGATCCACTTTTAGAACTACCAATAAATTTTGAGATTTTTGGCATTAAGCTTCTAAATTTTTTTAAAATTAGAATAATAGCCGCCTAGTCCATCTATTTAGCCAAAAACTCTCACAATCTTTTTCGTTACGAAAAAAAGTCTCTATCGTCTATCCCCGTGAGGTAAAACCTGATTAGGCTAATCTAAATAAGGTTGAGACTAACTAGGGGAGAGAAAAAAAATCATAATATCCTTTTTAACGGTAGAGAGAGAGCACTGGAGGGGGGGGTCTCCCACTCCAAGGCCCGCACCCTCACCCTCACCCCCTCTGAGGTCTCCCTCTCTTCGGTGCTTCTGGGTTGGAGTGATGTTGTGAACCGTTTGGGAGTGGCTAGCGGGGGCTTCCATCCGAGGGCAAAAGAAGAGGGTGAATAGGGAGGTGGAGGTGGAGGTGGCGGTCAAGTGAGGTTGGGGGGGTCGGGGAGTGGCAAGGAGTTCAGTGACGAAGGGGTAGTATAGGGTCGAGGACAAGACTTCGGGCCGGATTGGAGAGGACGATGACGTGTGGGGCTTTACGGGGAGAAGAAAGGGGGAAATAGGAAGAAGAAGTGAGGGACACTGGCAAGAGGGGGGTCAGGAGGGATGGGGGGGCTATGAGCTCGCTAGAGAGGAGAGCGGGGTGCAAGCTCACCGAAGGGAGGGAGAGTGGGCTGGGAGAGTTGGGGAAGGGGGTGGGGAGGAAGCTCGCTGGCGGGGCCCCCTTGCTCGCACTCTCTGTCTCTCACTCTGTTGGAGGGAAAGCGGCTGATAGGTCTCACCTCTGCTCTCTCTCTCTCTCAGAAGAAGATCGGCCAGATTGGCTCCCCACTACTCTCTCTCTCTCTCTTTGTCAGAGGCAGAGTGGTTGGTGGGTCTCTCTACTAGAGGCAGATTGGTCGATGGGCCTCCTTGCTCTCTCTCTCTCTCTCTCTCTATCTGCCAGAGGTGGAGTGGCCAATGGGGCTCTGTATTCGCATTGTCTCTCTCTACTGGAGAAGGAGTGGCATGTGCTCTCTATCTCTCTCTCTCTGATCTCTCTCCATCTCTCTCTTTGAACCCCCTATTGTGTCCATGTGATTTTGATGATGTCAACCATAATGTCTCATCATGAGTCTGAGTGTGAATGTGGTATTGATGAGGTCTTAGATTTTGATGAGATCTTACATGTTATTGTTGTATAGGCCTTCATGCATTTGTTCATGATCTCATTATATATAAGACTTTGATGCATTTATTAATGATATCATTATATATATAGAAGTATGTATTCTCACAGAACAGGTTCTGAAGATAATTCAAAAAGTCATGAAGAAAGTGCCGACTCTGGAAGTCGACTCCCGCTGAAGAAGTATACCCAACAGGTCGATGCAAAATGGGTCTTGCGCCTAGTAAGGTCGATGCAACTGTTGGGTTGAAGTGGATTAGATTGGGAGTGTTCTTAAGAAAGGGAAACTCAAAGGTTTATCCAAAGGGTGCTACCTCAAGTGTTGTGTTTTGTATGGGGACTTTTGTCCCACATTGGAAAACACAAAGAGGTGAGGGGACCTTATAGTTCTAGGGCCCCCTGGACTATGTCTTATAGACAATAGTGGGGGTAAGCTAGGACCTATCACACGCACACACGCGCCGGGCCGGGCTGGGCTGGGCGGGCGCGCGTGTGTGTGAAGTGCGGGTCCAGCCGGCTTGTCCTGGCACTCTTTTGGATTTCTTTTTACTGTTTTGCCCTTTCTTGGAGAGAAAGAGGGGTCTCCGAACGGTTTTTGTTTGGAGGCGGACCGTCACGGGCGTGTGTATAACAGGAGTGATTAGCATTACCCTAATCACGAGTTATCCTGTTCTGCTATTTTTTTAGTTCCCCGAGGAACCGCTCGCGCTCCGCTCTCTATCTCTCGTCTCTCCGTCGGTTGCAGCCGCTGCTCCGTTGCTCTGCCTCCCTTGCATATCACCAACATCGTTCGGCCGTCGATGTCTTCTTCGTCGATGTTTGCGCACAGACGACGCTCTCTACTGTTGTCTTTCGTCGGTGATCGGTGCATGTTCTTCAACCTACATATTTTTCCTTTAAGAAGGGATCTAGGTTTCTCGCATAGCATTTTTTACTAGATTCTTAAGAGTGCGCTTAAGGGTCTTGTGTTAGTAGTCGTATCCTGGGGGAAGACCGCCATACTCATCGCACCGTTCTTGTGAGGGGTGATATCTTCTCTAAGGGGAGTCTCTTTGAGACGCTTCTACTCCATATTATTTACTACATATTTAATTGTTCTACAACCATGTTTTACACTATAATCATGTTTATTAATCTTGTTTCTTGGCCGTTCTTTGTTGAATCAACCCCATATGCATGTATGCTCTGGTTTGCCTTGTATGTATTATGGTCCGGTTGTTGCCATGATATCACCCCATTACACTGTTTATTCCCAACAGCAACAAGCTCTTCATACTGGTCAGGTCGATGCATCTGGCATCCCCATTTTGATCAGGTTGATGCAGCTGAACAAAGCTTGGTGACATTAGGTTGATGCACTTGTTGTTAGGTGTACTCAAGTCAATGCAATACTGGTTAAATAAGGCCAACAAGTCAAAGCAACATTCATATGCCTCGACGCATCAACACATCCAAGATCTTATGCCTTGACGCATCACAATTTTCAAGTGTTATATCCTTCAGAAGGTCAGTGTAGCAGTGCTTGCTAATATCACTCAGGTCAAATCACATCAACACTTCAAAGCCAACAGGTCGATGTATCAAGACACTCAAGTGCTACATCTGTGAGGAGGTTGGTGCACTTAAAGAGGCAGGTCGAGACAGAAGAACAAAGCTCCAACTAACAAGGTCTTAGCACTCAAGAGACAGGTCGATGCAGTAGTTGAGAACTGGATGTTGCAGATCAACTAAGGTCGGAGCATTCTAAAGACAGGTCGATGCATATGACAATACATAAGGTTGATGCAGCAGAAGAAATTGATTGACCCCAGTGAATTTCAGTCTACAACCATCAAGAGAAACTCAAGGGCTTCAGCAGGCAAGTCCTATGGTCAAATCAGAAGCAGCAACAAGCTCATACAGTCGAGCAGTTCAACAGAGCAACAACAGTAGTTCAAAGATGAAAAAGGTCAATAGACCTTAAGGTTGACAAACGGTCGAACACTGGGTTGGCAGCAACGTCACTTAGATGGAAGCGTGAGAACTCAAGGCAGTCACGTGAGTTCGACCAATTATTGGTACAGCAAGACAGTGGCACGTGAACCCAGGTGAGCAATGATGGGCACGTGATCCGAGGTTCGATGTGAGAAATATTCTTCTCTCCTCGGTCACGTGGACAAATGGGAAATAAAAGGTAAAGAATCATTTTTATCCAGATAGTTCCGGAGGCCCTATTTTGTATATAAAAAGGGACTTTCATCCCTCGAGCTAAGAGGCGGCGAAGAAGAAAAAGGTGACCGTCCAGGAAAAGAAAAAGAGTGATCATCAGAGAAGTAGAAGGCGAGCCAGTGAGTGAGCAGAGAAAAAGGAAATAGAAAAAGAGAGAATTTCTGTGAGAGAAAAATAGAGAAAGGGGAAGAAGGAAAAGTTCCATTTGGTGAGAGATTCCAGTTCAAAGCTATTTTCCGTAAAATCAAGTGAAGCAGAGGCAGGAGGAATAGTGAACCAGCTCATTGGCCATTGGATCAGATCCAGGCCAACTTGCTTAATTTGAGCGATATTGCTTTCTATGTTTTCCATTGTATTTTTCTTTTGTTCTTCATTGACTCTATCCAATGTTCTGTTTATTTTTCCGATACCCTATTTGGGTTCAGTTTTCCTTCTGAGTATTTCAGAAGAAGGGAGGTGTTCCTCCGGGTGTTCCTTCTGAGCAATCAGAAGAAGGGAGGTGTTCCTCGGGTTGTTCCCTCTGTGGCTTCAGAGGAAGGGAGATCTTGATCTCCGGGTTGTGAGTGACTCGGTGTCATTCACGATTTCTCCCTGTGGATTCAGGGGAAGGGAGGACGTTCCTCCGGTCTCTACATTAGGTAGAGGGGTTCCTGTCTTGTGGGTAGCAAGGTTAGGGAGTTGAGGGATTTGTCTCCCTCGAGTCAAGCTGTTTGGCAGCATCCTGTTGCAGACTGAGTCTGCTTTCTTGCGGTGTGCAAGGGAATCCTCACTCGGATTGAGTGAGGGGTGGACGTAGGCAGACTGGTGTCTGGCCAAACCACCTAGAAATCTCTGGTGCAGTGTGATTGTGCATGTGATTGCCTTTCTTCTTAGCTTTGCGTTTGTGATTTACTTTCCTGAAGTAGATGAGGCGATTGATTGTGAGTTGTGTGTGAATTCGTTCTGATTAAACAATTTTGTTTAGTTGTCCTGCTTCTCCGCCAAGTGTTTGATAAAAGGTTTGTAAGATCTGCTTGTTAAGGTCATCTATCTTCTGCACTGGTAGTATCTAGATCTTCATCAGTTAAGTACTCCATCTGAGGCTATTATGTATCTACTCTTGTTCAGATCATATCAGATTGCCTCTGAACTACCTGATTGATTCGATCATTTCTGATTGAGGTTTTCTTTTCTGCTTGATTTGTGCCTTCAGAGTTTATAATTTCAATTAATTATTAAATTTCGTAAGGATCTATTCATCCCCCCCTTCTAGATCCTGTCTTAGAGTCTAACAATTGGTATCAGAGCGGGTCTCTGATATGTTTTTAGATTTAATAATCTACAGAGAAAAGATTTGAGTGCTCTATTACTATCTGATTTTATCATTCTGAATTTTGTCCTGATGGATTCTTTACCTATGTTTGATGGATCCCAGTTTGAGAAGTGACTAGGTAAGATCTGCACGTTCATTAATGTTGTTAATCCAAAACTATGGCTCCTAATTTCTCATGGTCCACATAGATTGCCCAAGAACTCTTCCAAATGGACCAATTCTCAAAAATTGAAAGATGGTGAAAAGTGTAGAGCTCTTAATATATTGAGAAATGATGTTGATCATAATGTGTTTCCTTTTGTTTCTGATTGCAGAAGTGCCAAGGAGATCTTGGACAAGCTCACTGCCACCTATATGAAGGAAGAATGACATGAGTGTCTCATGGTTAACATCATATAACTCAATGAAGGTGAAAATGAGGATGAAGAGGTAAGCTCTCCATTCGAAAATATTTCTATAGAAGATTGGGAAGAAGCATATGCTGAATTGATAGATTTGAATGAAAAATTAAGAAAACAAAATAAGTCTCTCAAAAAGAAAATGCATGATGTTGTTGATTCTGGTTCTGAAATTGAAGTTGTTAATGTTTTGAAATCTAAAATTGATTGTCTTAAAACACAATTGAAAACTCTTGACTGAAAACGATGATCACAAATGATAATGTTGCAAAAAGAAAACGATGATCACAAATCTGTGAATGAAGCTTTAAAAATCAGAGTTGCTGAGCGTGAGGAAGAAAGGGCTAATTATGAGCTTAATATCACATCCCTTCAATAAGAAATTGATGATCTTAATGAATCTTTGTCAAAATTTGTTGATGGGAAGAACAACATCGATAAGCTTCTTGGAACTAAAGTGAATTTTCAGAAAGAAGGGCTGGGTTATAACCCAATAAACAAGAAGAGCTTTGGAAGTAAACTCTACACATCTTTTGTTTGTAGCTCAGAATCAAAAGGTATTCCTAATCTTCCAATCTTTCAGTTTACTACACAAAAATCTGTGAAACAAACGGAAAAAGTGGAAGAGAAGAAAAACTTGAAGAAAAAGTCTAAAAACATCCCTGCTACTGATGCGCTCGGCACCCGTCGTTTAAAAATGTCATGCCACACATATTTTAAAATTGATAAAATCGCACTCACTCACTTAAATGATTTTGGAAATACGAGTACAGTGATAAATACGGGTCGATCCCACGAGGAGAAAAAATCTTTATCGATCAAGTTGGAAAATAATCTTATATTTTGAAAACTAATTTTTATCTTTTGAGTGCGATTAACACTAAAGGAAATTAAATTACAACTTTGAATAAGAAGAGAAAAGTGAAGGAAAATTTAGCCAATGGATGAAGAACGCCGCCGTTTTCCTCGCCGAGCCTTGAATGAAGATCACTACGCCTTGGAAGTCGACGCCGTGAGATGACTGGAAGATGACTAACCGCCTTGGGTTATGTGAAGAAATTGTGAAGAGATGGAGATTGATAGAAATAGGAACAAAGACAAGTTGAAAACACAACAAAATTATATTGAAAATAGGGAATTGGAAGAAAGAGAATAACTTAAAATTTAGAGAGAATTAGAAGAAGTGGAAGAAATGAAAGTTGTAGAGAATGAAAATAGGAAGAAGTTTGATGAAGACCACAGAGATAGAAAATGAGAGGAAGATAGTGAACAATGTGAAAAATCAAGATCTATCGGTGCGGATGAACAGTAAAAAAGTTAAAGATAGAACAGTGAAAAATTAATTATAACTCACAAACGAAGAAGAATTAGAAGACGTGATAGAAGAAAAAATCTATATCTATAAAAGAAGAACAACTTTTATGAAGAACTCAGAGTGAAAAGAGGATTGGAAAGGCTTCAAAATGGAAGAATACTAGAAGGTATCACCTCGGATGAACAGTAATCATATAGAATAGAACTTAGAAAAATGGGAAATAACTTTCAAACTAGTAGAAAATTAAGGGAAATGATAGAAAGATAAATTGGAGAACACTTAAAGATGAACAACTTTTATGAAGACAGGAAAATGAAATGGAGATCAGAATAACAAGTAATGGAACTAAGAAAGGACTAAATGCTTAAAAAGAACATTCATTAAAACAACATCAACTTACAAAGTTTACATCAAAAGCTCTCAAAACAACACCCTCTAACTCTCCTATGTAGCTCTACTAATGCCAACAAGAATGAACTTTAAAAACTCAAAGCAACCCCTTACAACTCTTAGCAACTCCTCCACTTTTCTTACAATAGAAGCCCCTTTTATAGGGTTAACACAACCCCATTCCCTATGTGAACATCTTGACATTTCTTACCCCTTTTGTTGAAAAACACAACCCATTACTGCCATTCTTGACTCAGAATTATGTGCCAACATGTGTTGCACACTTTTACATTTTTTTCTGATTTTTTCTTCTATTTTTTCTTCCCTACTTTCTCTCTCTTTCTCTCTCTTTCTCTCTCCTCCTGGCCGCGTGCCTTCCGCCGCGGGTGTGCCGCCCACATGAGGCGCGCGCGCCTTCCACCGCGGGTGCGCCGCGGTGCGCCTGCCTCCCCTTTTGACGCGCGTGAGGCACGTTGACCGCGCCTCCCCCTCCGCCTCGTCGCCCGTGCCCGCCGCGAAGGCGGGCGCGTCTTCCTGCAAACATAAACACACACACACACACACACTATATATATATATTATGTATATCTATATATATATTATGTATATATATCTTATAAAAGCTCTTAAAAATATCAAATAAATTTATTATTTGTTTCTTTTTTTTCTCTTTTCTTTTTGAACAAGTCCATGGGCTTTTTGCTTTTATTATTTTATTTTATTTTCCTTTTTAATATTTATTTCTTGTCGCTTCCCTCATACCGAGTGCGTGCATAAATAAGTAAATATCGTTATTAAAATTATTTAATTCCATAAAATTAAATATTTGACTCTAAATTAAAAGTAAGTGTGATACGTGCATATTTATTAGTATTAAAGCTCATAACAAATATATATAACATGAATTAATATGTAAAAATACACACTTATCATACACCCCAACTTATTCATTGCTAGTCCCTTAGCAATGCAAATAATTAAAAATTTTAGGACCAACAAGAGTTTACAAAGTTCATGCCTCATTTCTAGATCATCTTTCATAGAGTCAACTAAAGATTAGGAATCTGAAAGCATTAACACACACGAGCCGTAGATTTAGAAATTAAGGTACATAATCAAGAAAGTCATCTTAAAGTTCAATAGCAGTTGTGTATGTGAAATGCTAAGTTTACAGCGAAGATAATTACGCCCCTCATTTGCTATTGCAAGCAAGTGTCTTTCAACTCTGCACTTCTTAATCAGAGCATTAAGCATAATAGCTTTTTGTCTGCCTTATTACGTTTGTCTCTTTTGGGATCTATATTTTTTTCTCTTTTTTTTTCTATACACACATGATGCTGTACTACCCTTCACGATTTTACGCGAACCTCAACACGTCTTAGGTGAAGTAGGCCCGGTTACACAGATCAATGTTCCCTTTTCCTTTTGACGCGAACCTCAACACGTCTTAGGTGAAGTAGGCCCGAATACTCAGAATAGGAGCATTTTTCATAGTATTTTTCTCAAAAAAGATTTTTCAATGAATAACATGGCAGAAAACTTATAAAAGATCTCTTCTTCAAGAAGTGCAGAATATCAGACAGTATGTCTAAAATAGCAGAAGGCTTGTCCTTCTTGTTTCATTAGCGTGCAAAGTGATTTTTATTTTTCTAAAGTGCACATGAACTTTAAAGAGATTCTTAAATCAGTTTTATATGGCTAGATTAAAGAAATTATCCATCATCCTTTTCCCTAGTCTTTTCTATTCTAGAATCACTTTCAATAGAAGCATGAATCAGGAAACTCCAAATGGGGAAAACTTTTGTTTAGCGTGACAATACAAGATAGCAAGAAATTTTTTTTGAAGATGCTCCCCCCCAACTTAAATGACATTGTCCTCAATGGCATAAGCATTAGACAGATCAGAGAACAAGTAAATAGATAATATGGTTGGGATGGAAGGATACAACCTGATGGTCGGGGCAAAATGACGAGGGCTTCGTTTCGTCTTGGCCTGACAACTGAAAAAGAAATACACTAAAACTAGATATCAAATCACAAAAATCGTGGGTGGCCTCCCAAAAGCGCTAAGTTTACCGTCTTCAGCCAGACGCATGAAAGCTCAAAAGGAATTCATTCCTGATCACATAAGGCTATGGATTCTTTTGGGGATAACATCTCATTTTTCAAGTAAGGTTTCAATCTTTGACCGTTGACAGTAAAGATATGACCATTTTGGGGATTCAAAATTTTGACGGCTCCATGGTCAAATGCCTTAGCAACTATGAACGGTCCATCCCATCTTGATTTCAATTTACCGGGGAACAAGCGTAGCCGTGAGTTAAAAAGCCAAACCTTTTGATTTTCCTGAAAAGTTTTCCTGTGAATATGCTGATCATGGAAAGCCTTGGTTTTAGCTTTATAAATCCTGAAATTTTCATATGCTTCGTTTCTTAGCTCCTCCAGTTCATTGAGTTGTAGGACGCGTTGGGCTCTAGCTTGAGTTAAGTCAAAGGTTACTTGCTTAATGGCCCAATAGGCTCTATGTTCAAGTTCTTCGGGTAAGTGGCAGGCTTTTCCAAAAATGAGACGATATGAAGACATGCCAATAGGAGTTTTGAACGCAGTTCTATAGGCCCATAGTGCATCATCCAATCTCTCAGACCAGTCTTTTCTATCCGGCCTAACTGTCTTATGCAGAATGTTCTTAATCTCCCTATTGGATACCTCCACCTGACCACTGGTTTGGGGATGATATGGGGTGACAATTTTGTGAGTGATCCCATATTTCTTGATCAAAACTCAAAATTGGGAGTGAGTGAAATGCGAACCCCCATCACTAATCATAGCCCGGGGACATCCAAATCTAGAAAAAATGTTTTTGCGAACAAATTTCATCACTACCTTGTGATCATTGGTCCTTGTGGCTACAGCTTCAATCCATTTTGAAACATAATCGACCGCCACCAAAATGTATTCATTCCCAAAGGATGGTGGAAACGGTCCCATGAAGTCTATTCCCAAAACATCAAAGATTTCAACAACCAGAATGGGATTAAGCGGCATCATATCTCTCTTCGAAATATTACCCACAGCTTGACACCTCAGACATATTTTTGAAAATTCATAAGCATCCTTAAATAAAGTGGGCCAATAAAATCTACTTTGCAACACCTTAGCCGCAGTTTTCTTTCCTAAGAAGTGTCCTCCGCAAGCGAGAGTGTGACAAAAATTCAGTACAGATTGTTGTTCTTCCTCGGGGACACATCTTCTAATGATCTGATCAGGACCCATATGAAACAGTTCCGGGTCCTCCCAAAAATAGTGCTTGACCTTAGCAAAGAAGTGATCCTTCTCCTGCTTAGTCCACCCACCCGGGATTTGTCCTACTGCTAAAAAGTTGACAATGTGAGCGTACCAGGGGGTTGAGATGTAAGAGATAGATAACAGTTGTTCATCTGGAAAAGAATCAGACATGTGAGCACTCTCGGGTATCACTATTTGGGACAAATGATCAACCACCACATTCTCTAACCCCTTCTTGTCTTTGATTTCTAGATCAAATTCTTGCAGTAATAGAATCCATCGAATCAGACGGGGTTTAGCATCCTTCTTGGTGAGCAGGTATTTCAAAGCAGCGTGATCAGAATACACAATAACTTTGGCCCCTAAAAGATATGATCGGAATTTCTCTAGGGTAAAAACAACAGCCAGAAGTTCCTTCTCTGTGGTTGTATCAATTGAGCATCTGCGAGAATGTGACTCGCATAATAGATCACAACAGGTTTCTTATCAATTCACTGCCCTAAGACAGCTCCTATGGCGTAGTCCGAGACACCACACATGATTTCGAATGGCAGTGACCAATCTGGTGATTGAAGAATCGGAGCTTGGGTCAGAGCTGCCTTCAGAGAATGAAAAGCCTCAAGACAAGACTCATCTAGGAGTAATGGAGTGTCCTTGGCTAGCAGCTTAGTGAGCGGGCGAGTAATGGAAGAGAAGTTCTGAATGAATCTTCTGTAAAAACCCGCATGGCCAAGAAAAGAGCGAATTTGCCTGACAGACGAAGGGGACAAAAGATTGGAAATTAGATCAACCTTAGCCTTGTCGACTTCTATCCCCCTTTCTGAAATAACATGACCTAACACAATGCCTTCTTGTACCATAAAATGACTTTTCTCCCAGTTAAGCACCAGATTAGATTCAATACATCGTGCCAACACTTTTTACAAATTCTTCAAACAACCAGCAAATGAGTCTCCGAAAACTGAGAAATCATCCATGAAAATTTCTATAAATTATCCTACCATTTCAGAAAAGATTGACATCATGCACCGCTGAAAGGTGACAGGGGCATTACAAAGTCCAAACGGTATTCTCCTGAAAGCAAACGTGCCATAAGGACACGTGAATGTAGTTTTCTCTTGATCTTTCGGGTAGACTGCAACTTGATTGTACCCGGAATATCCATCCAAAAAGCAAAAATACTTTTGCCCATCCAATTTCTCCAAAATTTGATCCAAAAACGGGCGAGGGAAATGATCCTTCTTTATCATGGAGTTCAATTTTCTGTAATCAATACAGATTCTCCATCCTGTTTGTAGTCTCATTGCCACCTCCTCACCTTTCTCATTTTTAGTCACGGTCAGCCCAGATTTCTTTGGAACAACTTGTGTGGGGCTGACCCACTTACTATCAGAGATGGGATATATAATCCCAGATCCAACCACTTCACCACCTCTTGCTTGAATACCTCTTTCATGTTCGGGTTCAGCCGGCGCTGCATCTCCCTGCTCGGCTTGGCATTATCCTCTAAGTAGATATGGTCCATACAGACATCCGGACTGATGCCCTTGAGATCTGTCACCGACCATTCTATTGCCCCCCTATGCTCCTTAAGTACATTTAAGAGTTGAGATTCCTGAGCAGAAGTGAGGTTGGAGGCTATGATGACATGCAAAGTTTGGTTAGAACCCAGATAAGCGTACTTAAGAGAATCCGGCAGAGGTTTCAGTTCAAGAGTAGGCGGATAATCCAGAGATGGAAGCGTAGGTTTGGATTGCAATGGAGGGAGTGCCTCTACCCTAGACCAGGGTGTGATAGAGAGAGGAGAATCCTGAAGCATGCTACCCTCTTCTAGGGTGTCCTTGATTGCATCCGGACTTTCATCAATCATCTCTTCAAAGATATCAATAATGTTGCATTCTTCTTCATGGTCTGGGTATTGAGAAGCCTTAAAAACATTCAATGCAACCTTCTCTCCTCTAAATGATATATCCATCATTCCCGTGGCACAATTTATATTGGCCTTAGCCGTAGCTAAAAATGGACGTCCCAAAATAATAGGTGTGTGCTTTAGATCAGGGGACGCGGCCATATCCAAAATGAGGAAATCTACCGAGAAATAACAATCATGCACTTTTAAAATCACATCCTCCAACAGACCTCTTGGTGTTTTCACTGATCTATCCGCCAATTGAAGGATGATAGAAGTGTGTTTTAACTCACCCAGATCAAATTGCTCATAGATAAAGGTGGGCAAAAGATTTACGCTAGCACCTAAATCTAGCAAGACTTGATCAAAAGTGACTCCACCTATGTCACATGAGATTAATGGGGTTCCGGGGTCCTTCAATTTTCTGGGCAAACGATTCATTACGACAGCACTCACATCCTCAGACAAGCGGACCTTTTGAGTTGCCGCCCTTGGCTCCCTCCTTGGAGTGCAAAACTCTTTCAAAAACTTTGTATATGCTGGCACATGCTTGATTACATCTAAAAGTGGAATATTGATATTCACTTGTTTGAACAATTCCACTAATTCTTCATGTTGTACCGGCAGTTTCTTGTGAGCTTTTGGCTTTAGGGCATCAGGAAAAGGGACCTGAGGCACATAGTCTTGGGGTCCTTCATCAAGTTTCACCTTTCTATCCAGCCTCTTCTCTCCACCTGCCGGCTTCTTTATTTCATTAACAATCACGGGCTCCTCTTCCTCATCATTCTCCTCTTGGGTCTCTTGGCCCGAACTATTGCCAACTCCCCTAGCCTGATAAGGGTCATCTAAAATTTTCCCACTCCTGAGGGTAGATATAGCCTTGGCATTCTCAAATTGAGGGCCCATAGGAGGAGGAGGCTGAGGTTGATTTGGTTGAGGGAGAATAGGAGCTCTTTGGGATAAGCCTGGAGGTTGGTTCCTAGGATTAGCCACCGGTTGGCTAGGAAGCTGACCTACCTCTCTCCTAACATTTCCTGCTGCTAATTGCCCGATCTGACCTTCCAACTTAGCAATAGATTGTTGCTGAGAAAGAATGAGCTGTTGGAGTTGGTCAATTTTTTCATTAAAATTGGGCTGTGGAGGTTGCAGAGGAGGTTGGAAGGGAACTTGAGCTTGAAAACAATTTGAAGGATATTGATGGTGCTGGCTCTGAAAATGTTGAGCAGAATGTTAATAGTACGGGGCCAGAGAATGCTGAAAAGGAGGTTGAGAATATTGCTGGAAAGGTGTAGTGGATTGAGAGAAATGTTGGTGAGATTGAACTTGAAAATGTTGTTTTTGGAAAGAGGGGTTAGGTTGGGTAGATGAACCTTGTTGGGATTTCTAAGAAAAATTCAGGTGGTTTCTCCAGTCTGGATTGTAGGTGTTGGAATAAGGATCATAAGGAGGTCTAGAGACACCCTGAGCAGCGAAGATTTATTCTTGGATGAATGGGGGAAGCTGGGCTACAGTGGGGCAATCAGTTACCACATGATCGGGACTAGAGCAAAGAGTACATATCTCGTCATGACTGGGAGCTGAGAATGGTTGAGGTCGAGGACCTGAAGAAGAAGGTTCCTGCCTAGATAGAAATTGATCTAGCTTTTGAGCTACGAGATCAACATTCTCTATCTTCTGTGCCAACAATTCCATTTTGTTCAATTTCTGAGTCAAGGCATTGATATCCATCATGTTCTCACCCTCAACTTGGCTCTTCACTTCATAAAGCCCACCCTTCTTAGTCGGCCCAATCGTTCTCTCATAGGATGAGAGCGAGGCATAACTAATTAAATTTTTACTGAGCATTTCAAATAAATCATATGCCTCATCTTCGTTCTTACTCATAAAAGCCCCCCCCCACATGAAGCATCCACAATTTACCTGTAACTATCAGTCAATCCCTCATATATGCTTGAACTATTTGCCATCTTGACAAAGCATGATGTGGACATTTTCTTAACAAATCTTTCAACCTATCCCATGCCTCATGGATTTGTTCTCCAGGGTTTTGTGAAAATTCAGTTATCGCTCTCCTCAGGGTATTGGTTCGCCCTATGGGATAGAATTTCTTTAAGAATTCCTTTTGCATTTCTGCCCATGTGTCTATGGGTCTACCCAAGGCTCCTAACCAATATTTGGCTTTATCTTTGAGAGCGAATGGAAAAAGGGTCAACTTGAGAGCATCATCAGAAAAATTTGAGATTTTCACAGTTGAACAAATCTAGAGGAACTCATCCAGATGTCTATAGGGATCCTCATTGGTATTACCATAGAAAGATTGCAACATTTGAATGGTGCTGGACTTGATTTCATATTGGGCTGCTTGATTTTGAGGTGCTTGGTTATAAAATGAAGGTTGGTATTGATTTGGAAGAAAATATTCCTTCATTTGCTTAGGAGTAGCTCGTTGAATTTGATGATTTTGGTTGTGATCCGCCATGAGGTTAGGTTGATGGTGAGTTCTAGAATGCAATAACCTCTCAATCTCTCCTATGGGTCTTAGCAAAGATGGGTGTAGAGATCTCCTTCCTTGCATAAACTAGGACAAAAGGGAAAAAAATTTATGCTAATTTTTTTTATTTGTTTTTTTTATTTTGACACACTAAGACGAAAAGAGAGAAGAGAATGCTTCTTTTCTTTTTATTATTATTTTTTTCATTTTGATTTTGTTGTTCTTTTATGCAAAGATAAACAAGTTATCACACAAATTACCCTAATGACCTAGATGTGCCCTAAAGCTACAAATGTGGTTTCACAAAATGATTAAAGTGAAACTTAAGTTCACCCTTAATATTTCTACCGGCCAGGTAAGGGGTGGGGTAGTGGGAGGCTCCCCCTACTTTCATAGGGACCTAATTATGTCAAACCACTAGCCCGCTTAAGGCGTTTACCGTCTGACCGTCTTGTCTTAGGCACCGGTTTTCATAAGAGGGTAAACCCAAATAACACAAGAAGCACAGTGTGATCCTAGGGTCAACGTCTACTGACTTTTATTTATGGCGTAGGTCATGCAGATATGCAAGGGAAATATGGTTTGTGGGCTAAAGAAGGGTGATGAATTCCCCACCTTATGTTATTTAAAGGTAGTGCCCTTAGAATATTTTGAAATAAAATGTACACCACAATTTCAAACAAGGGGTTCTTATGTAATATGCATGTTAGAATAGGATAAGTAGAACGTATCTTGCCCCTCGCAATCTTCAAAATACAATGACAAGAATTAAACAAAGAAAAATTCTATGCTAAATGATGCATGACCTAGAACATGATGGGTGTGGTTTCTATTCTTAGATGAAGTCTTTTATTTTGGTACAAGTGATTTTTTTATTTTTTTATTTTTAGTTAATGAACCTATCTAACCAGCACAAAAATTTCTTTTGTTTTGATTTTTTTGATTTTTTTTCAATAAGAGATAAATACAAGAAACTATAAACAATAGAATAACTAAGATATGCAAATTTACTACAACATGAAATTTAAAATGGTGTTTTTGTGTTTTCTGATTTTTTTTTATTTTTATAGATTTTTCAAGAATTTTTCAAATTTTTTTAAAGATTTTTCAGAAATTAGAAAAACAGAACATGTTCCTACGTTTCTGCCCTTTAGCGACGCTTGACTGCTACAGTACCAGACTTTTAGCGACGCTTCATTTTCTTGAAACTTTAGGTATGATTTTCCTCTTTCTTTGATTTTTTGATTTATTTTCTTTTTTCTACAAAATAAAAATAGAAAAATTATTATACACATATACACATCAGACACAAGAATATCCCAATATTCAAAAATTCCTCTCCTCGGTAACGGCGCCAAAAATTTGATACACTCGGCACCCGTCGTTTAAAAATGCCGTGCCACACAAATTTTAAAATTGATAAAATCACACTCACTCACTTAAATGATTTTGGAAATACGAGTACAGTGGTAAATACGAGTCGATCCCACGAGGAGAAAAAATCTTTATCGATCAAGTTGGAAAATAATCTTATGTTTTGAAAACTAATTTTTATCTTTTGAGTGCGATTAACACTAAAGGAAATTAAATTGCAACTTTGAATAAAAAGAGAAAAGTGAAGGAAAATTTAGCCAATGGATGAAGAACGCCGACGTTTCCTCGCCGAGCCTTGAATGAAGATCACTCCGCCTTGGAAGTCGACGCCGTGAGATGACTGGAAGATGACTAACCGCCTTGGGTTATGTGAAGAAATTGTGAAGAGATGGACATGGATAGAAATAGGAACAAAGACAAGTTGAAAACACAACAAAATTATATTGAAAATAGGGAATTGGAAGAAAGAGAATAACTTAAAATTTAGAGAGAATTAGAAGAAGTGGAAGAAATGAAAGTTGTAGAGAATGAAAATAGGAAGAAGTTTGATGAAGACCACAGAGATAGAAAACGAGAGAAAGATAGTGAAAAACGTGAAAAATCAAGATCTATTGGTGCGGATGAACAGTAAAAACGTTAAAGATAGAATAGTAAAAAATTAATTATAACTCACAAATTAAGAAGAATTAAAAGACGTGATAGAAGAACCAAATCTATATCTATAAAAGAAGAACAACTTTCATGAAAAACACAGAGTGAAAAGAGGATTAGAAAGGCTTCAAAATGGAAGAATACTAGAAGGTATCACCTTGAATGAACAGTAATCACATAGAACAGAACTTAGAAAAACGGGAAATAACTTTCAAACTAGAAGGAATTAAAGAAAATGATAGAAAAAGAAATTGGAGAACACTTAAAGATGAACAACTTTTATGAAGATAGGAAAATGAAATGGAAATCAGAACAACAAGTAATGGGACTAAGAAAGGACTAAATGCTTAAAAAGAACATTCATTAAAACAACATCAACTTACAAAGTTTACATCAAAAGCTCTCAAAATAACACCCTCTAACTCTCCTATGTAGCTCTACTAAGGCCAACAAGAATGAACTTCAAAAACTCAAAGCAACCCCTTACAACTCTTAGCAACTCCTCCACTTCCTTACAATAGAAGCCCATTTTATAGGGTTAACATAACCCCATTCCCTATGTGAACATCTTGACATTTCTTACCCCTTTTGTTGAAAAACACAACCCATTGCTGCCATTTTTGACTCAGAATTGTGTGCCAACATGTGTTGCACACTTTTACATTTTTTTCTGATTTTTTCCCCTATTTTTTCTTCCCTTCTTTCTCTTCCTTTCTCTCTCTTTCTCTCTCCTCCTGGCCGCGTGCGCCGCCGTGCGCCGCGTGCCTTCCGCCGTGGTGCGGACACCCGAGCAGTTGAGCGGTGCGACACACCGAGCCACCGGTACCGCACACGGAGCACGACTCGATCCACCTCAACGTCCATCTGGCTCGGAGACAGCCTGGAGACTCCACCTTGAGCCTCCCCATTTATCATATTTAGTTAGCCTTTATGTGTGTGTAATTTGTGTTTATTTCATTGTATTCGGTATGTAATTATGAGTGTACGAGGGGCTTATTTGCAAAATGGGACCCCTGGGCTCCACGGGACCCCCCAGGCCCCTCCCATTGATCCACCTCAGCCCATGGGCCCCATGTGGGGTCAGTCAACATGTCAAATGGAGGCATCTAGAAGTTTGAATGGTAAAAGGCACATGGGAGACAAGTGGACTTCAAAGTCCAAGGTGGCTACCAACTTGTCCCCCCCTTGCCACCATAGTCAATAGGCCGCCCCCCTCCCCTTATTTTTTATTTATTTTTGTGTGTGTGTGTCTCATGCCATCCCAGCCCTTCATCTCCCACTCCTAGATCCTACGGTTGTGGATGGATGTGAGATGTAACCTATTTAAGCTTGTATTTTTCATTTTGGAGAATTAATGCCATTTGAATCAAAGTAATTCTTGGAGCTCCAGCTTGGTGCGCCCCCTTCTCCTCTCCCTCTCCCCCTTGGATGCTGTGAAGGCTTCCATTCTGAGGTGTGACTCCTCGTGTATCAGTTTCCACGATCGCCGCCGCCGCCGCCGCCACGAGCCGCTACCGCACCGCCAACGCCATCAACGGAGTTCTGCCTGCGTAGTACTACAGAAGCTTGTTTGAAATTCACAGGTCTTCCCCGAGCTCATTTGGCTACCAAATTTGGAGGAGTTATTCCTGGGATGTTCCTCTCCACCCACAAAAATCAGCCCAGCATTCAGATCACGTTTGCTAATTTTTGATTTTCGTCCACTCTTCCATTTCAGTTCTGCCAGAGTTCTGTCCAGGTTCACATCCGTCATGTGTTTCATGTCTTAGAGCCACTTTTTGATTTCTGTTGGTTCGCCCAATTTTACTGGGGATTCCATCCACCCACCTCTTCATCTAAAAGTTTTCTCAACTTTTGATTCGCCCATCTCATATTTTCTAAAAATCATTCTCAGACCTATCTACAGTTCTGTCCACATGTTCCCAGATCCGACCACCAGTCACCCCAAAAATCAAAACAAATCTCAACCACCTCCAAATCAAATTCTAAAAATAGTCCCAGTTCCATGGTTTGATTCCCTACAACTCCTAAGAAGAGCTCAAGAGCTGAATCGAAGGTTTACTAGGCGGTCAACGGTGGTTCTCAGACAAGTGCCCTGCAGATCTGAGATTTCGATTACTATACAACAGGGATTTGTAAATTCATTAAAGTCTAGATCCGGCCAGATCCAGCAGATCTCTCTGAGTCTAGATTGAATCATTTGAAGAGAGCTTTCCAACGATAGCTCATGCGTCCCGATCCGACGTCGGGATTGACCGCAGCGGCCGTTTTCGTCGGAGTGCGCGCCGGAAAATAGAAATCAAAATCCGTGGGCAGCTAGTTCAACAATTGGGAATTGGGGCCGATCGACCCCCGATCGGTGTTCCCGGCTGACTGCCATCCGTGGAGGCGCGCCACCAGGGGTCCCCATCACAGTGGGTCCCACCCCCGCAGATCCGGAGGACAGCGCCGTCCGTGGGCCCCGCGGGCCCGTAGAAGCCGTCGTTCGGAAAGCACGAAAATGCGGAGTTCGGCACCACCGGGCGACATCAAGATGCTGCCCGTCAACCCGAGTTGCGTGATTCCCGGACCCCACATGTGACCTTTTACCTCCCTGCGTGGAGTGGGTCGACTTAGTGTATTGCTGTAATCATTGTTAACCGGGAGTCTGTAATTCGGCCGGGGTTGTCTTCGCCACGCCGGGTGCGTGGAGGTAAAGGTCTCAACTTCTCGGCATTCGCTTGCTAGTTTAGTATATGGTATTTTGCCGCTGCCGAGAGCGATAGGTACTAGCCCGTGTGTTCATGTCACCGCTGTGAGTGTGAGAATGACCGTCCCGCGACTCGATCTGAGTCCGGAAGTTGAGTCGGACTACCCTTGACCTCCGCCGGTTTCTTAACCGCGCAAGGTCCGCGCTTTCCCTCGCTTGGGACGACGAGTGAGCTTCCACTTCTGTTAGCGACGTTTCGCCACTAGGAGCTCGTAGTGTCAGGCTTAGTGTCTCCCGGGTGTGTGTTGCTGGTCGTGTCTTCATCTAGAGTCCGAGGGTGGCACCATATAGTGTTGTCTCCCGTGTCCGTCCCGCATCAGTTTGGTATCAGAGCCAAGTTGAGTCTAGGGTAGTCGTTGCATATGTCTTGCATAGTATAAGTCGAGTCTAGGATCATCATTTCAAAAAAAAAAGTGTTTTCAAAATGCATTTCACCCAATAGCTCGGTATATTAAAAGGCGTTGCCCGAACATTAGGTTATGCCTATCGGGAGGGTAGCGTACTTGCACGAGTGATCTTCGGATCGCTTATCTCCACCTCGTACCGGATATTGGTTAGGTCTAAGTGCATCATCTAGTGGGTGTTTGCATTAGTCGGTGTCTTCTAGGTCGTGTGTCTTTGCATGCCCACCCGTCGAGGTACCCAATACTCGCCACCACCACCTATGGCGGACTCCCGGGCCCGTAGCTCCGAAGAGTCCTCGATGGCCGAGATGTTCCGAGCCATTCTGGAACGTCTTGACACGCGTATGGATGGCCTTAGTACGCGTATGGATGGCATAGGAACGCGTCTAGAAGGGCGGATGAAAGCCCTCGAGGATCTGGCCGAAGGTTCGGATCAGTCCATCCAGGGCTTAGTTGGGAGGATTGCCATCCTAGAGAGGGGCCCAGTAGCGGCGCAACCCGCGCCGACAAATGGCCAACAAGAGCCGGTGCAGCAACCCGCTGTGCCGAGGGCTCAAGTGGAGAATGTTGGGGCTCAACAGGTGCATGTGATGGATGATTATGCATCTGATAATGATCAAGGGGGTAACGGTCGTCGTCATCAACGACAGAATCGTGATGACGAGGATGACGACCGCATTCTTAGGGGTGTGCGTGCGGAGCCTCCCACTTTTAGCAGGTCCTTGGACCCTAGGGTGTATTTAGATTGGGAGGCCGGCATGGACCGGTACTTCGAGTGGTTTGAGATGACGGACCACCGAAGAGTCCGATACGTAAAGATGAAGCTGCAAGGGCAGGCCCAAACTTATTGGATCAATGTGGAGAGCCTGCTCAACCAGCGACGTCAACCCCAGATCGGTACTTGGGATGATATGAAAACCAAGTTAAGGGAGAAGTACCTTCCCGCCTCATATCGCCAACGTCTCATAGACAAGTGGCAAAGCATCTCCCAAGGGAACCGATCTGTGACCGAGTACACCGCCGAGTTCGATGAGTATAACTTACGGTGTGGGGTCACGGAAGAGAGCACTATGACTATATCCCGCTTTCGAAGAGGTTTGCGGCCCAATTATCAATATGAACTCTTTCGCTGCAATGCAACCACTTTGGAGCAGGCATATCAGATAGCTCTCGAATTGGAGCAATTCGAGGCCGAGTTCGAGTCACCCCATCGATTGGGCTCTTTTCCCCTTCGTAGTGTCGAGCCCCGTGGCTCATCTGGCACGTGTCCGAGGGCCCCCATGGCTCGACCTCAAGAGCCCGCTCGTCCCGAGCCGTTTGCTCCTAGGCCTCGTCCTCCACCCCCGAGGGACCTTCCTCGTCCCCAGCATCTTACAGCCCCACCCATAGCCCGTCCATCGGCACCCGCACCTCATGCACGTCCTTTGTTGCCTACGCCTCCTATCCGTCGGGAGGATAAAGTTAAAGGACCTATGATTGGGGCGCCTAGTGGATCACGGCAGCAGTGTTATCGCTGCAATGGGTTTGGCCATTTCGCCAACCAGTGTCCCACCCGCCCATCTCTTCACATTGGGGACACACAGGCCGAGGATACCACCCCTACGGGCCTCGAGTTAGTCAGTTATGAGGCCGATGAAGAGCTAGCTGACGAGTACTATGAGATGGGAGGTGAGGCCCAGGATGCCCAGCATTCGGACGATACCCACGTGGGGGTCGTCAGATGTATCATCACCCAGCCACAGGTCAGTGATGACTGGCGACGGACTACTATCCTTCATGTATTCTGTAGGCTGGGAAAGCAAATTTGCAAGGTGGTCATCGATAGCGGGAGTTGTATCAATGCAATCTCCACAAACGCTGTCACTTGTCTTGGTCTCACACCCGTAGACCACCCTTGCCCCTATCAGGTATCATGGGTGGATACCACTTCCATTTCGGTCAGGCTGCGGTGCTTGGTCCCGCTACAGCTCCACTCCTACCATGACGAGATCTGGTGTGATTTTCTCCCCATGGAAGTGGGCAGTATCATTCTTTGTAGGCCGTGGTTATTTGACCGGGATGCCACGCTCCATGGCCGGTCGAACACCTGTACCTTCGACCAGGCAGGCCAGCGGGTCACCCTCCAATCCGTTCGGCCCAGGAGCCCATCAGTCAGGGGTCCTACTGGCCCTAGTACTCCGAAGTCTTCAGTTCTCGGGCCTAGTACCCCATCCCCAGCTCGTGCTATGACCGTTACCTCTGGCCCAGGAGAGCCCTCGACAAGGAGATTGATGATGATTAGCTCCCGGGAAATGGAGCAGGAGCTTAGTCAGGGCTGTCCAGTGTTTGCCATTACGGTCCGAGAGGTGGAGCGGGACTCCGAGGGTGAGCTCCCACCCGAGGTTGTTCCCATTTTGCAGGAGTATGCTGATGTCTTTCCCGATGAGCTTCCCGAGGGACTCCCACCTATGCGGGATATTCAGCATGCCATCGACCTTGTTCCGGGCTCTTCTTTGCTCAACCTTCCTCATTATCGCATGAGTCCCACGTAGTATGCCGAGCTTAAATGGCAGGTCGATGAGTTAGTGCAGAGAGGGTCTGTTCGGGACAGCATGAGTCCATGTGCTGTGCCCGCATTACTTGCCCCGAAGAAGGATGGCACGTGGAGAATGTGCATTGATAGTCATGCCATCAACAAAATCACCGTGAAGTACAGGTTCCCTATTCCCCGCCTTGATGACATGCTAGACATGATGGCAGGTGCCACTATCTTTTCGAAGATTGATCTTAAAAGTGGCTACCATCAGGTGAGGATTACGCCAGGTGATGAGTGGAAGACCACTTTTCAAGACCAAGGACGGTCTATATGAGTGGTTGGTCATGCCTTTTGGGTTGACCAATGCCCCTAGCACTTTCATGCGGCTCATGATTCAGGTCCTTCGACCTTTCATTGGGGTCTTTGTAGTGGTGTATTTTGATGATATCCTTATCTATAGCCGCACCACAGGGGACCACTTAGACCACCTTCGGCAGGTCTGTCTACTTCTTCGGCGAGAGCAGCTGTTTGCGAACCCACAGAAGTGTGCCTTCATGACACCTCAGCTTACCTTCTTGGGTTTTATCGTGTCTAGTACTGGGGTCTCCGCCGATCCGGAGAAGGTCCGGGCCATTGTTGAGTGGCCGGAACCCCGTACGGTTCATGATGTCCGCAGCTTTCATGGCCTTGCGACGTTCTACCATCGCTTCATTCGCAGATTTAGCTCCGTCACCGCCCCGATCACGGATTGCATCCGGAAGGGCACATTTGTATGGACGAAGGCCGCATCTGCCGCCTTCAAGGACATCAAGGAGCGCATGACCCAGACACCTATCCTTCGATTGCTTGATTTCTCGAAGGTGTTTGAGGTCTCTTGTGATGCGTCGGGTGTTGGGATTGGAGGAGTTTTGAGTCAGGAGTCCCACCCGATCGCATATTTCAGCGAGAAGCTGAATGACGTGAAACTGTGATATTCCACGTATGATAAAGAATTCTACGCAGTTGTTCAGGCTCTTAGGCATTGGAGGCACTATCTTTTACATCAGGAGTTTGTCCTATACTCCGACCACGAGGCATTGAGGTACCTCCATTCGCAAAAGAAGCTTAACTCGCGTCATAGTTGTTGGGTCGAGTATCTCCAGCAGTTCACCTTTGTGCTGAAACATAAGGCTGGAGTGGAGAACAAGGTGGCTGATGCCTTGAGTCGGCGATCATGTTTGCTTACCACCATGAGTGCCGAGGTCATAGGGTTAGAGAAGATGAATGAGGCCTATGTTGATTGTCCTGACTTTGGTCAGATTTTTACCACTCTCCAGGCCGGACCCTCGAGAGACCTTGATGAGTATGTGCTTCAGGAGGGTTACCTCTTTCGAGGTAGCAGGCTATGTGTTCCCCGAACTTTGGTTCGAGATTTCTTAGTGTGGGAAATACATGCGGGAGGTCTAGCCGGCCACTTTGGTCGGAACAAGACTATTGAGGCAGTGGAGCATCGATTTTATTGGCCGAGCTTGAATCGCGATGTTGCTAACATTGTGGCTCAGTGCCGTACATGTGCTACGGCCAAGATGAAGAAGCAAAGCTCGGGCCTTTATACGCCTCTACCCGTGCCTGATGCCCCGTGGCAGGATGTTAGTATGGACTTTGTTTTGGGATTGCCACGTACCTCCAAGAAGCATGATTCGGTCTATATGGTGGTTGACCGTTTCTCGAAGATGGCCCTCTTTATCCCTTGCTCGAAGACTTCGGATGCTTCTAGGGTAGCCCGCCTATTCCTTACTCATGTGGTGTGCAAGTTCGGGTTACCTCGCACTATAGTGTCTGACCGTGATATTAGATTCACTTCCTACTTTTGGAAGACACTATGGCATATGATGGGTACTCACCTCAAGTTTTTCACTGCATATCATCCCCAGACAGACGGTCAGACCGAGGTGGTCAATAGGAGTCTGGGAGATCTTTTGAGGTGTCTAGTTAAGGACCGCATTGGGGATTGGGATCTCATTTTACCCATGGCTGAGTTTGCATACAATGATTCGGTGAATAGGTCTACCGGCATGAGTCCATTTGAGATTGTCACAGGTCGTAGGCCTAGGAAACCCGTTGACCTTGTCCCCATGCCTATCCATGCTAGAGTGTCGGAGTCGGCCGAGTCGTTTGCTAGGCATGTTAGGAGTTTGCATGACGACATCCGTCGTCACATTGAGGCCAGCAATGCACGGTACAAGGAGTTAGCCGATGCCCACCGACACCACCGAGAGTTCCACGAGGGCGAATACGTCATGATCAGGGTAAGACCTGAACGGTTTCCCTCTGGAACCGTTAAGAAGTTGCAAGCTCGCGGAGCCGGCCCCTATAGAGTGTTGAAACGCGTTGGATCCAATGCGTATGTTGTGGACCTGCCCGAGGAATATGGTATAAGCTCTACCTTCAATGTATCAGATCTTGTTGCATATAAGGACCCAGCGGTGATCCCTAGTGAGCCTTTTGAGCCATCTCCTCCCCTTGAGAGTGATCCTACACCTGAGTGTCTACTTCCACCTCCAGCCCCTTTTTCACGGCAGCGTGAGCATATAGATCGTATACTGGATGAGCAAGTGACAGTTACCAAGAGTGGATCTTACCCGCGCTACCTAGTGCGATGGAGAGGACGGCCCGCTACTGAGGACACGTGGATCACACATGACGAGTTGCAGCGGATCGATCCGGACCTTCTGGAGCGATACAGGAGCGATGCAGACCCTTACTGGACAGGGTCGAGTTTCTCCCACCCGGGGAGAATTGGTGCGGACACCCGAGCAGTTGAGCGGCGTAACACGCCGAGCCACCGGTACCGCACACGGAGCACGACTCGAGCCACCTCAGCGTCCATCTGGCTCGGAGACAGCCTGGAGACTCTGCCTTGAGCCTCCCCATTTATCATATTTAGTTAGCCTTTATGTGTGTGTAATTTGTGTTTATTTCATTGTATTCGGTATGTAATTATGAGTGTACGAGGGGCTTATTTGTAAAATGGGACCCCTGGGCCCCACGGGACGCCCCAGGCCCCTCCCATTGATCCACCTCAGCCCATGGGCCCCATGTGGGGTCAGTCAACATGTCAAATGGAGGCATCTAGAAGTTTGAATGGTAAAAGGCACATGGGAGATAAGTGGACTTCAAAGTCCAAGGTGGCTACCAACTTGTCCCCCCCTTGCCACCATAGTCAATAGGCCGCCCCCCTCCCCTTATTTTTTATTTATTTTTGTGTGTGTGTGTCTCATGCCATCCCAGCCCTTCATCTCCCACTCCTAGATCCTACGGTTGTGGATGGATGTGAGATGTAACCTATTTAAGCTTGTATTTTTCATTTTGGAGAATTAATGCCATTTGAATCAAAGTAATTCTTGGAGCTCCAGCTTGGTGCGCCCCCTTCTCCTCTCCCTCTCCCCCTTGGATGCTTTGAAGGCTTCCATTCTGAGGTGTGACTTCTCGTGTATCGGTTCCGACGATCGCCGCCGCCGCCACGAGCCGCTACCGCACCGCCATCGCCATCAACGGAGTTCTGCCTGCGCAGTACCACAGCAGCTTGTTCGAAATTCACAGGTCTTCCCCGAGCTCATTTGGCTACCAAATTTGGAGGAGTTGTTCCTGGGATGTTCCTCTCCACCCATAAAATTCATGCCAGCATTCAGATCACGTTTCCTATATTTTGATTTTCGTCCACTCTTCCATTTCGGTTCTGCCAGAGTTCTGTCCAGGTTCACCTCCGTCCTGAGTTTCATGTCTTAGACCCACTTTTTGATTTCTGTTAGTTCGCCCAATTTTACTGGGGGTTCCATACATCCACCCCTTCATCCAAAATGTTTCTAAATTTTTGATTCCCCATCTCATATTTTCTAAAAATCGTTCTCAGACCCATCTATAGTTCTGTCCACCTGTTCCCAGATCCGACCACCAGTCACCCCAAAAATAATAACAAATCGCAGCCACCTCCAAATCAAATTCTAGAAATAGTCACAGTTCCGTGGTTTGATTTCCTACAACTTCTAAGAAGAGCTCAAGAGCTGAATCGGAGGTTTACTAGGCGTTCAACGGTGGTTCTCAGACAAGTGCCCTGCAGATCTGAGATTTCGGTTACTGTACAATAGGGACTTGTAAATTCAATAAAGTTCTGATCCGACCAGATCCAGCAGATCTCTCTGGGTCTAGATTGAAGCATTTGAAGAGAGCTTTCCAACGATAGCTCATGCGTCCCAATCCGATGTCGGGATTGACCGCAGCGGCCGTTTTCGCCGGAGCGCGCGCCAGAAAACAGAAATCAAAATCCGTGGGTAGCTAGTTCAACAATTGGGAATCGGGGCCGATCGACCCCCGATCGGTGTTCCCGGCCGACCGCCGTCCTTGGAGGCGCGCCACCAGGGGTCCCCATCACAGTGGGTCCCACCCCTGCAGATCCGGAGGACAGCGCCGTCCGTGGGCCCCGCGGGCCCGTAGAAGCCGCCATTCGGAAAGCACGAAAACGCTGAGTTCGGCACCGCCGGGCGACATCAAGATGCTGCCCGTCAACCCGAGTTACGTGATTCCCGGACCCCACATGTGACCTTTTACCTCCCTGCGTGGAGTGGTTCGACTTAGTGTATTGCTGTAATCATTTTTAACCGGGAGTCCGTAATTCGACCGGGGTTGTCTTCGCCACGCCGGGTGCGTGGAGGTAAAGGTCTCAACTTCTCGGCATTTGCTTGCTAGTTTAGTATATGGTCTTTTGCCGCTGTCGAGAGCGATAGGTACTAGCCCGTGTGTTCATGTCACCGCTGTGAGTGTGAGAATGACCGTCCCGCGACTCGATCCGAGTCCGGCAGTTGAGTCGGATTACCCTTGACCTCCGCCGGTTTCTTAACCGCGCACGGTCCGCGCTTTCCGTCGCTTGGGACGACGAGTGAGCTTCCACTTCTGTTAGCGACGTTTCGCCACTAGGAGGTCGTAGTGTCGGGCTTAGTGTCTCCCGGGTGTGTGTTGCTGGTCGTGTCTTCATCTAGAGTCCGAGGGTGGCACCATATAATGTTGTCTCCCGTGTCCGTCCCGCATCACGCCGCGGGTGCGCCGCCCGCGTGAGGCGCTTGCGCCTTCCACCGCGGGTGCACCGCGGTGCGCCTGCCTCCCCTTTTGACGCACGTGAGGCGCGCTGACCGCGCCTCCCCCTCCGCCTCGTCGCCCGTGCCTGCCGCGAAGGCGGGCGCTCCTTCCTGCAAACACAAACACACACACACTCACACACACATACACTATATATATATATATATATATAGATTATGTATATATATTATGTATATCTATATATATATTATGTATATATATCTTATAAAAGCCCTTAAAAATATCAAATAAATTTATTATTTATTTTTTTTCTCTTTTCTTTTTGAACAAGTCCATGGGCTTTTGACTTTTATTATTTTATTTTATTTTATTTTTTTTTATATTTGTTGCTTGTCGCTTCACTCGTACCGAGTGCCTGCATAAATAAGTAAATATCGTTATTAAAATTATTTAATTCTATAAAATTAAATATTTGACTCTAAATTAAAAGTAAGTGTGATACGTGCATATTTATTAGTATTAAAGCTCATAACAAATGTGTATAACATGAATTAATATGTAAAAATACACACTTATCAGCTACCACTATGCATGTTGTCCACAAATCACCTACGCATAGACATACACACAAAAAGAGAATTTCTTGTCACTATTGTGGTAAAGTAGGTCATTTGATGCACGATTGTAGGATCCTGAAAATTGATGATTCAAATGCATGCAAGAAAGTGATTGAACATAAAATTGTCAAAATACATTCAAACCAAAACAATTCACTTCTAAATTCTCATGTGCATGCTAGAAAAGCTCATGCTGAAAATTGATGATTCAAATGCATGCAAGAAAGTGATTGAACATAAAATTGTCAAAATACATTCAAACCAAAACAATTCACTTCTAAATTCTCATGTGCATGCTAGAAAAGCTCATGCTGAAACTGTAATGTCTCGAGTTTTTTGGATCTGGATCTGTGAGTTTCGGATCATTTTGGGGGTCTCGGAGCTTATTTTGTGGTTTACACGTGTTTTTCCCTAACGGACCTGCGGAACGTATTTGTGGGTGAACCGTTGCGTTCTCCTCCTCCGGGACTGTACCAGCGTGTTGTGCTTGTTCCGAGGATCGTGAAAATATATTTTACTAATTTTTCATATTTTTGGCTTTTTCCAGATTTTCTATAAATAGCCATTTCTTTTCCTTTTCTTTTCCCCCTTTTCTTCTTTTTTTCTTCTTCTTCTTCCTCCATCCCGTGAACGCACCGTGGCCCCCTCTTCCCCGTGTGAGCATTCCGGCGCCCCTCCCTCCTCCGGCGACGGACGACGGGCTTCGGCGGCGGCGTGGTGACAACGGTGGCGGTGAGAGGATCGCGGCGTGGGAGAGGTGTTCTTGTGCGACCAAGATTTCGGATTGGCGTTGAACCGGACGATTTCGGTCTTCTTTGAGGTAGGGGGACGGATCCTTACCCTCTTTACAGCTTTCCTCTTGATTTGTAGGTCATGGGGAGGCCGAGAGGGGGGTTTTTAAGCCGGGAGGGTAAATTCCATGATTTGGGGTTGAGTGAATGGTCCGTCGATTCGTCGGGTTTCTGACCGATTCGGAGCCTTAAATGCATGCTAGGAGGGTTTGGGGAGCTTCCCCCTTGATTTCCCCATCATCGGGCGATGATCGGGGCGTGGAACGGCATTTTTGGGATTTTCCCATCGTTCCGCGCTCGAGTGCGTCTAGCGGTCCTTCCAGAGACAGCCAGACACCCCCGGCGGCTTAATGTTTGACTGCTATGGGTTACCACATTGTTGGCAGGCCTGGCGGCCCAATGATGGGGCGCTAGGCTCTGGTTAGCGGCCGCACGATAGACCGCTAACCGTTGGTTAGCAGCTGTCCTTCGACCGTTTGCCCATTTTTTTGACCGTTGCCCCCTCGGGGTGCGTGTTTTTTGACCGTTGGGATCACGTGCCTCCTAGCGGTCATGATTATGACCGCTAGGCCGGGTTTGGCGAGCGTACGATAGACCGCCAGGCCCCTTGTGACCTGTTCCCTGGCGAACCAAGGAGGACCGCTAGGCCGATGCTGGCGGCCGCACGATAGGCCGCCAGGCCCTTCGTGACCCGTCCCCTAGTGGTTTGTTGGTGGGCCGCTAGGCCCTCTAGCGGCCCAAGATAGGACCACTATGAGGAGGGGCTGTCCTGTGAGGACCGCCACTCGGTTTCCTTTTGAGCAGTGAGTTCCGTGAGTTGAGTCTTACCTCCAGTGACACGTCCACTAGTCGTAGCCTTCTTACGGCACGCGTGTGCTGACCCACCTGGGAGTGGTGGAGCGGCTGACCCGAGAGAGACGGTTGTCAGGCTGGTTACCATAGGGCCCCTATGCGTAGCCGAGTCTGGGCTTCGGGGGAATAACCAATTAGAGGACAGGCCTAGGGCGTATGGTCTGAGTGTGCACACGGGGTTGGGGGCGTCGGACAGCGCTGACGAGCGCGACCCCAACTAGTCCTTGTTCGTGGTACTGGTTACTGTTGAGTGTCTTAGTCTCCGCCTGGGGCGTTGTAGGGAGACACGTGAGGCGCGATGTAAGACGTCAGGGGATGCATCCGACTTTGCTTCTAGTGGGTGGTGCTCTTGTCTCCGGGGAGATACGGACTTGTTTTCCCCCGGTTTGAGGTCGGTGAGTTGGGTATGGTTAGTTGTAGGGAGCCTTTTCGTTTATTTATTACTACTTGCTGCTTCCACCGTACTCTTGTTGGGTAGTGTTACATTCCGTGTTTGTTCGCGTCTTCTCACCTCGTTTTCCGCGTTGTGCGGTGGGGGTCCGAGGGATCCCTACTGGACCAATGAAATGAGGCTCACCCCTACTTTTTAGGTGAGGCGGGGTCGTCGAGAGGCACGGCAGAGTTTCAGTGTGGTTCTTCTAGCCAGGGTTAGTCGCCAGTCTACCAAAGTCGGGGTATGCCCCGTGTAGTTGTACCTTTTCTTTCTGTTGACTGTACTTAAATTGGACATGAGATACACTGGACCTTGTAGCAGTTTATATATTTATTTTATTCTGTGCATTTATTTTTAGATTAATTGTGCTATCTCTGTAGTTATTTCAGCTTCTCTTGTATTCCCACACCATCTTTTTAACCCTTCCGAGTCTTCGGGCTCGTGGGTGGCGGGCCGAGATTCGAGACGCGCCGGTTCCTTTTCGGTACTCGGATCCCGAGTCGTTACAGTTGGTGTCAGAGTGTTGGTTGTGGAAGTACATAAGAACATGAAATGATTGTAGTGGTCCAGAAGGTCCATGAATGTCCTGTATAGTCGGCGACTAGCGTAGGGCTCCGTGTATTTTATTAATTCTGCTGTTTGTTTCTGCCAGTAGAAGTTATGGCGCCCAGGAGAGCGACTCGTTCCCAGCAGGGAGAGTCAGGTGGGGGCCAGGAAGGGCAGAGTAGAGCAGTGCTTCTGGACGATGCAGTTGGAGAGGCGAGAGCTCCCGGACCAGAGGAGTTCTTCCGGGGCATGTATCAGTATTGGCATGTATCAGTATGTTCTTCAACAGAAACAGTAGCCGCAGCAGCAGTAGGGCGGTGATGCTGGCGAGGGTTCGTCATCTCGAGGTGGTCCTGGTCGCTTGCTGAGAGATTTCTTGCAGTTCCAGCCATCTCTTTTCAGCAGACAGCCAGATCCAGAGGTGGCCAGGGAGTGGTTAGATGACTTGGAGCGAGTGTTCAGTTCGATGGAGTGTCTCGAGGAGGAGAAGGTGGTGTTGGCTACGTATCGATTGCAGGGGCCAGCCCGGACTTGGTGGACGTCAGAGTGGGCGGCAGTGTTTCAGTCCCGTCCTCCTCGGCAGATCATGTGGTAGGAGTTCGTCCTGGCTTTCGAGCGTGCTTTTTGTCCATCCTTCCTCAGGTCGCAGAAGCTGCGCGAGTTTCTGGAGCTGGTCCAGGGTGACATGACCGTGATGCAGTATAGATCCAGGTTCATTGAGTTGGGCCGTTATACACCGCACATTGTGGCAGATGAGATGGTGCGGATCGAGCAGTTTGTTGGGGGTTTGAGGTCAGAGCCGAGGCATCCTTTGCTTGTGTCGGGCTTGACCAACCTGGATACGCCTTGTAGAGTAGCAGCGGTGCTAGAGAGAGATTTACAGAAGACTCGAGGTCGGGGTAGCACAGGTCAGTCGCAGAAAGGCTTCAGTCAGCCGACGGCCGTGCAGCAGTAGAGTACCGTTCAGCTTTCAGCAGACGGTTCAGGGGCGTCTCCGTCTGTGGCGTCCGCGGCAGATTTATCGTCCATTGGATCAAAGCTTAAGAATCTGCTCAAGGAAGCCAATTTTGGCAGGAGGCATCGAGATCGTAGAGATCAGGGGCAGCAATCGTGGGTAGTGTTCAGCAGCCTACCCAGTTCCAGTGCTAGGGTTCAGTGAGTGGTTCTCGGGGCGGGTGTCCTCGGTGCGATGATTCTCATCCATGCAGGCAGTGCACGGCGCCCGTGGTTTGCATCAGGTGTGACCAGCTAGGGCACATGGCATGTGACTGTCCGTAGAGATTGCGTTAGCTGCACGAGTTTTAGCAACAGCAGCAGTTTCAGCCCCAGTAAATACCATCGCAGCCGCAGCAGTACCAGGAGTAGGGTTAGTTTCCTCAATTGACTCGGTCAACTACCACAGGGAGGTAGAGATCCCGAGGCAGAGTTACCCACATGACCAGGGTAGAGGCTGAGGCGTCGCAGTTGGTGGAAGGTACTATTTCAATTTTGGGTTGTGCGGCTTGAGTTTTGTTCGATCCTGGTGCGTCCCATTCATTCATTTCGGAGGATTTTGCTCAGAGTGCCGAGGAGTCAGTGACTGAGGTGTCCTATGACCTGGCAGTGGAGTTGCCTACCGGTGATTTCATGCTCACCCCGTACTTCTTTAAGAAGCTGCCTGTGTGGTTGGATGGGCGGAACCTACCGGCCAGGCTTTATGCATTGCCGCTTCAGGACTTTGATGTGATCTTGGACATGGATTGGCTCGAGACCCATCATGCCATGGTGGATTGTGGCTCGAAGAGGGTCTACTTCTGACAGCTTCGTGGACCCACCTTCTATTTCCAAGGTATCCGATCTTCCTCCTCCCATTTTTTTATTTCGGCCATTAAGGCTCGTAGATTCCTTGACACAGGTTGTCAAGGTTTTCTTGCTTCTGTGATTTTGGTCGATTCGCAGTGTCCTGATGTGGAGGATACCGCGATTGTGTACGAGTTTTTTGATATTTTTCCCGAGGAGTTGCCAGGGTTGCCATCGTAGCGAGAGATTGATTTTGTGATTGAGGTGGTACCAGGTACGGCGCCTATGTCGAGGGCCCCTTATCGTATGGCGCCTGCGGAGTTGAGAGAGTTGAAGGCGTAGTTGCAGGAGTTGCTGGCCAAGGGGTACATTCGTCCTAGCGTTTCCCCATGGGGTGCGCCGGTGTTGTTTGTGAAGAAGAAGGATGGTAGTTTGAGGATGTGCATCGACTATCGGCAGTTGAACTAGGCGATTGTTAAGAACAAGTATCCGTTGTCTCGGATTGATGACTTGTTCGATCAGCTTCAGTCTGCCCGGTCGTTTTCGTAGATCGACTTGAGGTCGGGTTATTACCAATTGCGGATTCGAGAGTCTGATGTGGAGAAGACTACTTTCCGCTCAAGGTATGGGCATTATGAGTTCTTGGTGATGCCGTTTGGGCTCACCAATGCCGCCGCGGCATTTATGGATTTGATGCATATGGTGTTTCGTCTGTATCTAGACCAGTTCGTGGTCGTGTTTGTGGATGACATCCTTGTGTATTCGCGGTCTGCTGAGGAGCATTTGCATCATTTGAGGGTGGTGTTACAGACCTTGCGAGATCACCAGCTGTATGCCAAGCTCAGCAAGTGTGAGTTTTAGCTGAGTGAGGTACACTTTTTGGGGCACGTGATTTCTGGTGATGGTGTTTCCGTGGACCCGGCCAAGGTCAAGGCTGTGGTGCAGTGGCCGAGGCCGAGTTCTATCACAGAGATTCGGAGCTTTTTGGGGCTTGCAGGCTACTATAGGAGATTCATCCAGCATTTTTCCCGTATTGCGGCCCTGATGACCAGGCTTACACGGAAGGATGTGCCGTTTGTCTGGACGGAGGAGTGTGAGCAGAGCTTTATGGAGCTGAAGAGATTGCTCATGACTGCTCCGGTGTTGGTGTTGCCTTCTGGATCGGGAGGTTTTATGGTGTGTACGGATGCTTCCCGGGTAGGTTTGGGTGTTGTGCTGATGTAGCATGGTAGGGTTGTGGCGTATGCATCTTGGCAGTTGAAGCCACATGAGGAGAACTACCCTACGCATGATCTTGAGTTGGCGGTGGTGATTTTCGCCTTAAAGATCTGGAGGCACTATCTGTACGGTGAGAAGTTCGAGATGTTTACTGACCATTAGAGTTTGAGGTATGTGTTTACCCAGAAGGATCTTAACCTCAGGTAGAGGAGGTGGATGGAGTTCATGAAAGATTTGATTTTACTCTATTGTATCAGCCTGGCAAGATGAATGTCGTGGCTGATGCCTTGAGTAGGAAGGTGGTGGTCGGTCAGATGTTGTTGAGGAAGTGGAGGTTATGGGAGCAGGTGCCGGCCATGACTTTTAGGCTCAATATCCCTCAGGATCAAGGTTCGGCTATCCTTGCGAGCTTGACTGTCACGCTAGCTATTCATAGTCAAGTGACTGAGGCTCAGTGTACGGACCCTGAGCTACCCCAGATTTTGTCGATGGCCGAGGTGGAGTTTGGTGAGGATGGAGCTGTGAGGTTCCGAGGTAGGTTGTACATCTCAGCCGAGGAGCAGAGGACGCGCACGGTGTTGCGAGAGGCTGTGGACACCAAAAATTGCACGTCCAGATATCCTGCTCGGCCTCGCATCAACAACGGCACCGAGTGAAGAAGCCCCGAAGAGACTGGTCATCCGGACTCCCCAAATATGTACACTGCCATGAAGCCATCCCCAGAGTCACGACAGCGAAGAGAAACCAACCCCCGGGAAGCTCATAACCCATGGGCCCCGAACAAAATCAAATGGACCGCAACTCGTGCTCAAAGGGGGGCGCAAACCTGCCCCAGCGGCATGCCCTCTGGCCCTCCAGCGGCACTACCCTGTTGCCCTCTCAGCGGCACACCCCCTGGTGACCTTCCCAGCGGCACGCCCCATCAAGGCCCCTTCAACGACACGCTTCAACTGCCCCTCCAGCGGCGCACCCCAAGTGCCCTCGGCGGCACACCATGCTAGTGCCTCTAGCAGCACACTTCAACTACCCTCCAGCGGCACACTCCTTCGTGCCTCCAACGGCACACTTGTGCCCTTTCAACGGCACGCTTCCAACGCCCTTCAGCGGCAGGCCTGCAGGGTCCTCTCTCAGCGGCACGCCCTGAAAGCCTCTCAACGGCACTCTGGCAGGCTTGCTCAGCGGCACACCTACTGAACCCACAGCGGCATGCTCCGTGGAGCCTCGGCCCGACACGCCTTCGAGCCTGCTTCAGCAGCACACCCTACTGAGCCTTTCAGCGGCACGCTTGCCAGCGTCTTCAGCGGCACGCTTGCCAGCCCCTTCAGCGGCACGCTGGCAGGCCTGCCCAGCGGCACACCTGTTGAACCCCCAGCGGCACGCTCCGTGGAGCCCCTGCCCGGCACGCCCTCGAGCCTGCTTCAGCGGCACACCCTGCCGAGACCTTCAGCGGCACGCTTGCCAGCGTCTTCAGCGGCATGCTTGCCAGCCTCTTCAACGGCACACTTTTGCATCCCATCCAGCGGCACAGCTCTTCACCCATCAAGCGGCACGCTTTGGTGTGTTCTTCACCCCGACAAAACGAACGTGACGCCCATGCCCTAGGATCTTTGGCGCGCAATGGACTAGCCGAGGTGTCGACAGGAGACGATGGCATGCAAGCTACTCCCCCTGCCACCCAGGACAAGGGAGTCAAATCCCCATTAATACCCGCCGATCGTTCCTGCCTTCGGACACCCTGCCGTGGAGGATATAAAACCCCCGCTCCTCTGCGACGAAGAAGAGACACACGCAGACAGTGAAGAGGAGAAGAGAGGAAGAGAAAGAGAAGATGAGAAGAAGGAGAAGAGAAGAAGAGGGAAGAGAGGAAGAGAGGGGAGAGGGCTCGCTGCTCCACCCACCGCCGCCGTCTGTGCGAAGAGAGAAGAGAGGAAGAGAGGGGAGAGGGCTCGCCGCTCCACCCACCGCCGCCTTCTGTGCGAAGAGAGAAGAAAGGAAGAGAGGGGAGAGTGCTGCTGCTCCACCCACTGCCACCGCCTGAAGAGAAGAAAAAAAAGAAGAGAAGAAGAAAGGGGGGAGAGGGCCTGCTACCCTTCCCCTCCCCGCTGCTACTTCTGCTCATTTACCTAAAGGGGGACGCCCTTCCATTTCTCCTTGGACACCCAAGCCCAACGCTTCTATCCTGAGGCCCCTTGAGTCTCTCTCCCTCATGCCAAGATTTCCTTCGGCCTAGCCAACTAGCATCCCCGGTCCACCCTTAGCCCTTCTGGCCGGCATGCCCAGCCTTCCACCTTGCCCGGTGCACTGTGGTTCCACCAACCCGACACACGTTGAACCCCCAGCGGCACACCTTGGCTCCCCGTTCCCCGGCACAGCCCCGCTCAAACCCAGCCCGGTACAGGTCCTACCCGCCTGGCCCGGCACACTCCTTGCCAGCCTACCTTGCCAGTGGACCCTCAGCCCTCTCTTCCCCGGCACACCGGTGCCTTCTTTGCTCGGCACACTTTGTGCTTCTCAGCCCGGCACACCCTGGCCACCCTCAGCCCGGCACAGCCTCTCTGGCCGGTGCAATCTTCGACCCCTTTATCCCGGTACACTTGCTACCTCCTCTTACCCGGTGCACCCCAGCCCGCCTTAGGCGTGGTCCCCATTCATTGATTTTCTCGGGCTTTCCGAAGTTTCATTAAAGGTGTTGTTGCCCCTGGCACACACCTCAAATTGACGGGTTCCGCCACTCCATGTGGGCACGTTCCCTTTATTTCCCTTCTCATCCGGGTCAAGGGGAGATGCTGCTGAATTTTCGTCAGAAATAAGAACACATTAAAAGACAAAAGGAAGCAACAAACAAATGAAATAAAATAATAAAACACTTCAACTGAAACAAGAGAACCACAGAGAGCCCGAATAACTGAACACAATACATCCTTATGACGGACCGATGAACACAACCCCAAACATGACTTACGTGAATAAAAGAAAACCAAATCAAGAACCCCTGCATGCATTTCACAAATAAGAAGAAAACCCTTCCACACATCCCCGATGTGCGTCAACCTTGGCCAACCGGCCCCTCACACATCTCACATGTGCATAAACCTGGGCAGACCTCGCCCATCATACACTCCACTGTGGGCTACTCGGCACACCCAGCCCCAGGCTTTCCCCGGTACACCAAACCCCAGGCCTTGACCTCCTTGCCCGGCACACAACCTGGCCATCTCACCCAGTGCAGTCCCAGTGCCACTCACCCAGCACACCCTTAGCCTCGCCCACCACCGGCACGCCCTCAGGGCGCTTCGCCCGGCACTGCCTTGACCTCCCTACCCGGCATGGCCTTCGGCCCTTACCCTGCACGCTCCAACCACTGCCTTGCCCGGCATGCTCCCTAGCTGCCCCAGCCCGACACACCTTGGCCTGCCCTTGCCCGGCACTCCCCAACCTGCTCCACCGGCACGCCCTAACGCGCTTGGCCTGGCACACTCCCAGCGCACCTGTCCGGCACGCCCTTGGCCTCCTTTGCCCGGCACAGTCTTCCGCCCGTTTAACCGGCACACTCCATGGCCTCCCTTGCCCAGCACGCCCTCAGGCGCCCTTACCCGACACTCCCTCACGCCCCTCATCCGGTGCACTCCCGACGCGCCTTATATATATGTATATATATATATATATGAATAAATGAAAGAAAGGAAGATAAAGAAAATACATAGTAATGAAAATCATGATAATAATAAAAAGAGCAATAATAAAAAAAATGAAACGAATAAATAAATAAAAAAGGGACATAACGCACAGGCTATAAAAAAAGGGAATCCATGAACAACATAAAAAATAAATAAACGGATACATAATAACAACAATAGAAAATAACAATGAAAAAATAAATCATAACAAAAGATAATAATAATAACAAACTGAAAGAAAATAATAATAAATCAATAAACCATAACAAAAATACTAATAATAATAAACTCAAGAGAAAGATAATAATGAATAAATGAATCATAACAAATAATAATAATAATAATAAAGAAAACAATAACAAATAAATAAATAATAATAAAGTGAATAATAATAATAACAAACTCACCAAAAGATATATAAAATAACAGAAATAATTAAAATCCAAATAATAATAAAATGATGATCTGCCATGCAGCCTCGTTCTCCTCAAGACCCGGTATGAAGGGAACATTAACGCCGCCCCTCCAATTCGGGTTCAGATCTTGGGAGCCATCCCAATATGGCCGTAATCCGATATTGCTCTGGGCCGATAGTTCGTCAAATCGGACTCGTTCCCATTGAGATTTATTTCCGCTCTTTCATTGAAATTGCCGTGAACCCGGCATACATTTGTACGGGTTTGTTTCCGTTTACGCCGTCTCGTTCCATTCAGAGTTTTGTCGGTCATCCATGGACCACTTTATGTTCGGACAAAGGTCCGTACTGAAGGCTCTCGTCACCCCGGACCCTTTGCATGGGAATATTGATAAAACCTTCTTGGGTCATGCTTAGACCACGGGTTCGCTCGAATCATGGTCTCTGTCTGACCCACACCCTAGGCCTATAGCCAGCTATCTTTGTACACGTCTTTGTTTTGGAATCTAGTCCCTGGGACACTTTCCCGTTGCCCTTCGGCACCGGAAGTATTAACGATGCCCACGCAAGCCAGACTTCGACTGCGGGGGGCCCACCGCAGTATGGTCGCAGTTTGATCTTACATCGGGCCGACAAGCTCGTCGGTTTCTGACCACTCTAATCGGGATTTAACCGAATGTTTCCTCTTCCTCTGAATAGTAAAATTGCCATGTCTTGACATACATATGCTCCGGTCTCCCCGTGACGATTACGATTTTCCGAAGCCGGACGCTCGTCCGAATATTAAACGGTCCCCTGAGAGACCGACATGTTACTCTAACCGGGATTTAACCGAACGTCTCACATCCCTTTGAACAATAAATCTACCGTGCCCCGACATACATATACTCCGGTTTTCGCCGTGACGATTGCGATTTTCTGAAGCCGGACGCTCGTCCGAATATCAAAATGGTCCCTTGAGTGACCGACATGTTTCAAATACTTATTTCCTAAATATAGGACTTTCCGACTGATTCAAGATCACTATTGTCTTGTTTCTCTCGATATAATTTCCTGGCCATGAGGCCCTGATCCCCTGCGATTAATCAAGGGTGTTCCCCTCTTTGAGGGAATGTAAATGACGGCGTGACCTTTATGGTGCGGCGGGTTTCCGCCCCGACATGAACCACACAATTGCCTGACCAAGTCAGATCGAGCGCACAATAAATTGTCACTTCGTGACTGGCACGCCCACGCACTCAATAAACCAATTAACCAACAAGCAAAGATGATAAATAAAAATAAGTGCGTCCACAAGTCTGGCACGCCTGGTGGGACGGAAACCACCTTTCATCTCTTCGCTGGGGATGCAGGGAGTCATGGCCTCCTAATAAACGTTGTTTGCCTGTTTTGATGAATTGCAGGTACCCTCTTCCCCAGCCCTATGGGGAGAAAAGCCGGACTAGGCGAATTTATCTTTGTCGCCGCGAAAATGCTACTCCGAGGCACCTACAGCTTCCAACAATCATGAAGGCCGCTAAGAAGAAGGGAGGGGAAATCAAACCCCCTTTCCCAAAAAAAAAGAGAAAAAAAGAGAGAAAGAAACAAAAGGAAAGAAGAGAAAGAATTGGCGAGAGAGGGTTGTACGGCCATATCCATCGACACCCGTGCTGAATAATGATTACCACGGTGGGATTGATGCGGTGGAGCGAACCACTCATCCCCTCCCTGAGGGGGTGAGCGCTCTCTTGCATACCCACCTTGGTCCATTATGTAAAAAAAAGGAGAAAAAAAAAGAAGAGAGGAAAAGAAGAGATAAAAAGAAGAGTTGGCAAGCATCGTCGACGAAGAAAACAAGAAGAAGGCCGACATCCCGCCCGACTATAGGAAGGTCCAAGTCCGTGGTGCAACGCCCCGGTCTATTCCACCTTCCTGCCGCCTCTATTCGGCACAAGATGGCCCCTCGAATGACTGTTTGAAGATCCAACAAACCATAATCATAGCTTGATGAATTGCTGCCCGTTGTGGGAAATGCTTTATAGCAATGAGGCCAAGCACGGCCACCACTCTTGAAGAGGGCATGCATATACCCCGCCACGGGGAATAATAAGAAGAAATATACCCTACCATGGGGCCATAAGATGCAAGAAAAGTTACACCCCGCCTTGGGGGCATAAGAAGCAAGAAGGTACGCCCTGACCTAGGGGTACATGAAGAGAGAATCTACCCCGGTCTGGGGGCATACGAAACAAAAAAATTATACCCCGGGTCGGGGGCATTTGACGAAGAAGTGTACCCCTGCCATGGGGGCATAGGAAGCAACAAAGAATTCACCCCAGCCCGGGGGCATAAGAAATAAAGAATACACCCCAGACTTAAGAGAATTTGAAGAAGAAACATACACCCCGCACGGGGGCATGAGAAGCAAAAGATATAGCCTGCCACAGGGGCATAAGCAGTAGACTCCACCCCGCCATGAGGGCGGAAGAAGCCAAGACTCTACCCCGTATGGGGGCACATGAAACAAAAAGAAGCACACCCCGGCTTAGGGGAATACGAAAAGAAATGTACCCCACCCTGGGGGAGAAGAAGCAGAAAAGTCTACCCCGATATAGGGGCATAGGAAGCAGCAGAATACACCCCGGCCTGGGGGCATAAGAAGCAGAATTACACCCCACCTTGGGGGCCTCAGAAGCAACAATACACCCCATCTTGGGGGCACCAGAAGCAGAATACACCCCACTTTGGGTGCACAAGAAGCAAAACATACCCCCGCTCTGGGGGCATATGAAGAGAAATACGCCCCGCCTTGAGGGGTAGAAGAAGATGAATTACACCCCCGACTCGGGGGCACATAAGGCAAAAGTTACACCCCAGCTTCGGGGGCACGTGAAAAGAATCTACCCCAGCCTGGGGACATAAGAAGAAACAACATTCCCCGACTTAGGGGCCTTTGAAGAAGAAAGGTACCCCGCCGTGGGGGCACATGAAGCAAAAGACATACCCCGTCACGGGGGCATAAGAAGAAAGGAATTCACCCCAGCCTGGGGGCACACAAAGAAAGGTGCATAAGCAGCAAATACACCCCGCCTGGGGGCATAGAAGTAAAGAAGCAGAATCCACCCCAGCCTGGGGGCATAAGAAGCAGAAGGAAACATACTCCACCATGGGGACATAAGAAGAAACAACATTCCCCAGCTCAGGGGCAGATGAAGAGAAGTCCACCCCCGCTTAGGGGTATTTGAATAAGAAACATACCCCGCCTGGGAGCATAGAAGCCATAAGAACACGTCCCGACTTAGGGGCATTTGAAGAAGCTACATCCCGCCTTGGGAGCACAAGAAGAAAAGAGTCCACCCCGAGTTAGGGGTATTTGAAGAGAAAACATACTCCGCCTAGGGGCATAGAAGCCATAAAGAACACGCCCCAACTTAGGGGCATTTGAAGAAGCTACATCCTGCCTTGGGAGCATAAGAAGAAAAGAGTCCACCCCATCTTAGGGGTATTTGAAGAAGAAACATACCCCACATGGGGGTATAGAGGTCATAAAGAATACGCCCCGGCTTAGGGGTATTTGAAGAAGAAAGATACCCCACCTCAAGGGACATTGCAAGCTGCGATACACCATGCCTGGGGGCACAAGAAGCAAACCACACCCCGCTCCTGGGGGCACATAAAGAGAACACACCCCGCCATGGGGGGGCAGATGAAGAGAATCTACCTCGACTCGGGGGCACATAAGGTAAAAGAATACACCTCGGCTTAGGGGAATCCGAAGAAGAAACATACACCCCGCCACGGGGGCACAGAAGCCATCGTGAACACACCCCACTTTGGGTGCACAAGAAGCAAACATCCCCCAGCGTGTCGGGGCAGAAGAAGAAGAATCCCCCCTCAGGGGCACAAAAAGCAAAAGATACACCTCGTGCCGGGGGCATATGATGAGAGTACACTCCGTCCTGAAGGCATAAGAAGGAGAAGACGCACTCCACCCTGGGGGCATATGAAGCGAAAAGAATGCACCCCGGCCGGGGACATACGAAGAGAAATATACCCCACTCTGGGGCAGAAGAAGTAGAAGAATCTATCCCGACCTGGGGCACAACAAGCAACAAAGATACACCCTGCTCTGGGTACATATGAAGAGAAGCACTCCTCCGCCTTAAGGGGTAGAAGAAGCAGAATTCACCCCCGCCATGGGGGGGTATAAGAAACAAAAGACACACCCCGTGCCAGGGGCATATATAGAGAAACTCACCCCAACTCGGGGGGGGGGGCATAAAAAGTAGAAGAACCCACCATGGCTTAGGGGTATTTGAAGAAGAAACATACCCCACCTGGGGCATAGAAGCCGTGAAGAGTATACCCCGGCTTGGGGGTATTTAAAGGGAGCTACATCCCACCTTGGGAGCATAAGAAGAAAAGAGTCCACCCCATCTTACGAGTATTTGAAGAAGAAACATACCCCACCTGGGGGCACAGAAGCCATGAAAAATACACCCCGCCTGGGGGAACAGAAGCGAAGACGCAAAACACACCCCTCAGGGGGCACATATGAAATAAAGCTACACCCCAACCTGGGGGCACATTAAGAGAAATACACTCCAGCATAGAGGTATTAATGAGAAAAGAAGAGCAGAATAAAGAAAAAGAGAGACGTGGAGCAGACGTGGTCCTCGAGCCCGCCTCGTCACACAAAAGAAGAGAAGAAAAGAAAGAAAAGACACATGAGGCAGACATGGTCCTCGAGCCCACCTCATCACACAAAAGAAGAGAAGAGAATAAAAAAAAGACACATGAGACAGACGTGGTCCTCGAACCCGCCTCTTCACACAAAAGAAGAAGAGCAGAACCAAAAGAACAGTCATGAGGCAGACGCGGTCCTCGAACCCGCCTCTTCACACAAAAAGAAGAGAAGAAAAGAAAGAAAAGTCACGAGGCAAACGTGGTCTTCGCACTCGTCTCCCCACAACAAAAGAAGAAGAGAAGAAAAGAAAGAAAGTCGCAAGGCAGACATTGTCTTTGCACCCGCCTCTTCACACAGATGGAGAAGGAAAGAAAAGGAAGAAACAAGAGAAGAGAAAAGAAAGAAAGTCTCGAGGCAGCCGGGGTCTTTTACCTTCAGCCTTCAGCTATCCCAACAAATAGACATCCCATATGGTCGGCGTCACGACCTTTCGCCTAAGCCGACTAAACCTTCCGCCGACGGGGCGTTACATCGACTAAACATTCCGCCCCCGGGGCGTTTAAACCGACTAAACCTTCCGCCGATGGGGCACTAAACTGACTAAACCTTCCGTCGACGGGGCGTTAAACCGACTAAACCTTCCACCGATGGGACGTTAAACCGACTAAATCTTCCACCGACGGGGCGTTAAACCGACAGATATTCAGCCATCGGGGGTTCAAGTCGACAGCTACCTATCGGCCTCTGAGTCGACAGCTATTTAATCATCGACCTCCGGGTTGACAGCTATTTAATCATCGGCCTCCGAGTCGACAGCTATTTAATCATTGGCCTCCGGGTCAACAGCTATCCAATTATCGGCCTCTGAGCCGACAGCTATTCAATTAACGATTTTTAGACCAACAACTTCCCACTCATCGGCGTCTGAGCCGACAGCTTCTCAACCATTGGCATTCTAGCCGATAGATGTCAAGTCAACGAGCAACTCCACCCTCGGCCTTCGGCCACCAAATAAAATCAAGAGACCTCTCACTCTAGTTCGGATCCTTTCCCGGCCAGAGAACAAAAGAATAGACCCTTTCACTCTGGTTCGGATCCTTTCCAGGCCAGAGAATCAAAGAATAAACCTTTCCACTTTGGTTTGGATCCTTTCCCGTCCAGAGAACAAAAGAATAGACCCTTTCACTTTGGCTCGGATCCTTTCCTGGCCAGAGAATTAACAAAGAGACCTTTCACTCTGGCTCAGAGCCTTTCCTAGCTAGAGAATCAAAGAATAGACCCCTTCACTTTGGTTCGGACTCTCCCCCAGCCATAGAATAAAAGAATAAACCTTTCACTTTGGTTCGGACCCATCCCCGGCTAGAGAATAAAAAGGGACCCTTCTCTTCAGCTCTCACATCCCGCTGCCCAACACCTTTCAGCTCAGCCACTTCGGCCAAGGCCCACTATCAGGATTAATCCACATGTCCCACTGCGCTCTTCGATATCTTTCAGCTTTGCAGCCGACTTCTAACATCTCTCGGCGTGTTAGCCCGCTCCCAATATCTCTCGGCTTTCTAGCCTACTTTTCAATATCTCAACTTCGGCTTGTAGCCCGCTTCCCTAACATTTTTTGGCTCTTGTAGCCCACTTCTCTTTGGGCTTTCACAACCTATTCCCTAACTTTGGCTCTATAGCCTGCTTCCCAATTTTGGCTCTTGTAGCCTGCTTCCCCAACTTCGGCTCCTGTAGCCTGCTTCCCAGCTTCGGCTCTTGTAGCCCGCTTCTCAACTTTGGCTTCCGTAGTCTACTTCCCATATTTTCGGCCTTCACAGCCCGCTTCCCAATTTTGGCTCTTGTAGCCCGCTTCCCAATATCTTTGGCCTTCATGGCCTGCTTCCCATAATTTTGGCTCTTGCAGCCCGCTTCCCAATATCATCGGCCTTCACGGCCTGCTTCCCAGAATTTGGCCTTCACGGCCCGCTTCCCATAACATCGGCTCCTACGGCCTGCTTCCTAGAATTCGGCCTTCACGGCCCGCTTCCCGTAACATCGGCTCCTGCAACCCACTTCTCAACTTCGGCTCTTGCTGCCTGCTTCCCATGACTTCGGCTCCCATAGCCCGCTCTCCTCAATTTTTGGCTATTGTAGCCCACTTCCAATATCAACTTCAGCTTTTATAGCCCACTTCCCCAACGTCCTTTCAGCCCTTCGTGGTCTCCTTCCTCAGCACATTGGCTGCTGCTCTGATTCTATACGCACATACAAGATACATATACGTAACGACAGTGTGTTCTTACGCAAAAAAAGAGAGAGAAAAAAAGAGAGCAAAACAAAAGAGACAAAAAAAATTTGCTTGGCTGCCCTGCTTGCATGTTTGCTTAATATAGAATAATACACCTCCTTGGAATTTTCTAAGACCGTGCTTCCTTACTAAATAATATCGCCCCATTTTCGAATGCATATGCGTCACGGCACGCACTCGAAGGGAACCTAATTATGGCAGGTGCACACGTCAAGGGGAAGAGTCATGACTAAATTGCTAAGCCCAACTCACAAAATAAACCTGAGGCAACACTCCTACGCTTCACACTTAATGTGTTCAATGGCCTTCGACCATAGGGATTGCCCGACTTTCTTCTTGGCACTCTACGGATGCTTGAATTCCTACACTCGCGTGAAAGGTAATCGTGAGGAAAAAACTGCCTGCCCCACTATAAAAAAAATACAAGAGAAAAATGATGCAAAAAAAAGAGAGAAACGTGAATCCGAGTAGCCGGGAATCCCCATTGAGACACATGAGGAGACTCGCGCGAAATGGTGAAGTGAATTTTAATAAGGATGAAGCCTAGTGGCCGGGAATCCCCATTGAGACACATGAGAAAACTCACGTCGAATGGTGAAATCTGTAATAGAATTATGATAAGGATGAATTCTAGTAGCCGGGAATCCCCATTGAGACATATGAGAAGACTCGCGCCGAACGGTGAAATCCACTACCAAAATAAACAGATGGGGGCTGTGCGAAGCTACCAAAATCGAGAGCTTGAAACCCATGTGTAGGCTCTAGAGTAATCCTCGAGTGTTGCTTAGAAAACCTGCGTATCCCTATGCTTAGGGCATTTTGCTCACACGCTTACTCCTCCACTCCACAGAGAATTACTTTGGGTGAAATGCGTGAATTTAAGCTATGCATGCAAGACATGTGATATCCTCTTGACGGATGCACCACCCCTTAGCTGTGCCTCCTGGCCCGCACCGTGCCTACCTCTTGCTCAAGTGGATTCAATCATTGAGTGGGGTGAGTTGATGCAGATGGTGGTGCTCGATCTAATCCTCAAGGTGTTCCGCACCAATAGGGCACCTAGTAGGCTAGTATTGTTAGTAGTCAGGCATACCCTAGAGGGAGGTAAATAGGTGTGCTAGTGAAAAATAATCAGTTATAAAAATGTAAAACATTAAATATAGAGAAAATAACAAACTTAGAGATGCAATCAACCATAGAATATAGAAGTTTTATACAGGTTCTATCAGTCCTCTTAGGCTTCCCTATGCTTAGTCTCCTACAACTCGCTTGGAGTTTCACTAACCTTTTCTAGCCAAGATTACACCCGCTATTTCTCCACAGCCTACTCCCCAGTTGGCCATATAGGTTTCAGTGAACTTTGCCGCTAGTTTATCCAGGAACCAGTAACCTGTTTGCGATAAAAAAAGAAGGAAAACAAAAAATGAAGAAAATGACAAAGGCGGCCCACTCACAAATGGGCCAAGCTGTATGCGTAGGGCCCAAATGCAATGGACCAAGGAGGAAAAAAAAGGAAAAGGGGCGAATGCGCAATTTGGAGAAGAGAGGTGGGGGGAGAAAGGAAAGAGAAGGGAATAATAAAAAAATAAAAAACAGGAACAAATTCAGTGTACTATTTACCCTATGTCTTTGCCTCACATCCCGTGTGCCTCCTCCCCCCCTTTTCATAGCTTTGTCCGACGGAGACACCACAGCACCCGGCAGCCCATGCATCCGACCGACAAGCCACGGCGTTGGCCAACAGGCCACCGCAACATCCGGCGTGCCCTCGCGCTAGCTCGAACGGAGCCCTCGTCGGCCATCCCAAGCATTCAATGCTCACAGGACTCCTTCCCTGATGTGAACGGCGCACAGCCTATTCTGGCAAGGTTCCCTCCCTCCAACGATGAAGGCAAGATCACAGCCACCCCCGCGAATTGAAATCCCCCTCTACCGGAGAAGCAATGGCAGCAGCAGCCGTGGGAAGAGCACCAACGGCAACAGGCTGCAGCAGCAGCGGCGGGAGAAACAAGGAAAAAGGTAGTAGGGGAAGCCTCTGAACGGATCCTCCGTCCCTATAAGAAGGGCCCTTGCGAAGCCTATTTGACCCCCCTAGGGTTCTAGAGATCCTGATCAATCGCTGGCCGATCTCCCGCTTCCAGTTCTGACTCCTCGAGACCACATCGGTAGGAGAGAAAGAGGAGAGGGTGTGTGAGATGTTTGTAAAAGGGTGGGTTTTTTCTCTCTTTTGCAATCTCTTCTTTTCCCTTGATCGTATGTTGTATGATACTGGGTCTCCCTAGTGTAACATCCCTTTCTTTCAGAAGAAATAAGATGCAGGGTTTTTTACTCCTAAATTGTTTAATGATATGAGCCTGATATTTTTTCTTTTTTTAATATATGTATATACATAGGTATACATTGTTTCATTCTCTGATGCAGGGCCCTTGCCAAGATCTTTGGGATGATAGGGGCTTGATGTTCTTTCCTCCAGTAGATATATATACCTATCCATATGTATATGATATGCTCTCTCCGCCTCATTCTACTGCTACCCTGTCAGTAGGTAGGTTGATTGTTTACTGAATTCAACCTATCGTTCAATGACGAGATAGATGTATTCCGGTGGCTGTCGGCCCGGGGTTTGTGATGCGGGACGGACATGGGGACCGACTCTAAGTGATGCGGACCTCGGACTCTAAATGTAGACGTGACCAGCAACATACGAATAGGAGAGACATTTCAGCATGATACTAAGAGTTCCTATGGGCTATACATCGCTAACAGAAATGTAAGCTCACTTGTCGTCCCAAGCGAGGGGAACGTGGATCCGCGCGGTTGAGAAACCGGCTGGTGCGGACACCCGAGCAGTTGAGCGGCGCGACACGCCGAGCCACCGGTACCGCACACGGAGCACGACTCGAGCCACCTCAGCGTCCATCTGGCTCGGAGACAGCCTGGAGACTCTGCCTTGAGCCTCCCCATTTATCATATTTAGATAGCCTTTATGTGTGTGTAATTTGTGTTTATTTCATTGTATTCGGTATGTAATTATGAGTGTACGAGGGGCTTATTTGCAAAATGGGACCCCTGGGCCCCACGGGACCCCCAGGCCCCTCCCATTGATCCACCTCAGCCCATGGGCCCCATGTGGGGTCAGTCAACATGTCAAATGGAGGCATCTAGAAGTTTGAATGGTAAAAGGCACATGGGAGACAAGTGGACTTCAAAGTCCAAGGTGGCTACCAACTTGTCCCCCCCTTGCCACCATAGTCAATAGGCCGCCCCCCTCCCCTTATTTTTTATTTATTTTTATGTGTGTGTGTGTCACATGCCATCCCAGCCCTTCATCTCCCACCCCTAGATCCTACGGTTGTGGATGGATGTGAGATGTAACCTATTTAAGCTTGTATTTTCCATTTTGGAAGAATTAATGCCATTTGAATCAAAGTAATTCTTGGAGCTCCAGCTTGGTGCGCCCCTTCTCCTCCCCCTCTCCCCCTTGGATGCTGTGAAGGCTTCCATTCTGAGGTGACTCCACGTGTATCGGTTCCGACGATCGCCGCCGCCGCCACGAGCCGCTACCGCACTGCCATCGCCATTAACGGAGTTCTGCCTGCGCAGTACCATAGCAGCTTGTTCGAAATTCACAGGTCTTCCCCGAGCTCATTTGGCTACCAAATTTGGAGGAGTTGTTCCTGGGATGTTCCTCTCCACCCACAAAATTCATGCCAGCATTCAGATCACGTTTCCTATATTTTGATTTTCGTCCACTCTTCCATTTCGGTTCTGCCAGAGTTCTGTCCAGGTTCACCTCCGTCCTGAGTTTCATGTCTTAGACCCACTTTTTGATTTCTGTTAGTTCGCCCAATTTTACTGGGGGTTCCATACATCCACCCCTTCATATAAAATTTTTCTAAATTTTTGATTCACCCATGTCATATTTTCTAAAAATCGTTCTCAGACCCATCTACAGTTCTGTCCACCTGTTCCCAGATCTGACCACTAGTCACCCCAAAAATAATAACAAATCGCAGCCACCTCCAAATCAAATTCTAGAAATAGTCACAGTTCCGTGGTTTGATTTCCTACAACTTCTAAGAAGAGCTCAAGAGCTGAATCGGAGGTTTACTAGGCGTTCAACGGTGGTTCTCAGACAAGTGCCCTGCAGATCTGAGATTTCGATTACTGTACAACAGGGACTTGTAAATTCAATAAAGTTCTGATCCGACCAGATCCAGCAGATCTCTCTAGGTCTAGATTGAAGCATTTGAAGAGAGCTTTCCAACGATAGCTCATGCGTCCCGATCCGACGTCGGGATTGACCGCAGCGGCCATTTTTACCGGAGCGCGCGCCGGAAGACAGCAACCAAAATCCGTGGGTTATTAGTTCAAGAGTTGGGAATCGGGGCCGATCGACCCCCGATCGGTGTTCCCGGCCGACCGCCGTCCGTGGAGGAGCGCCACCAGGGGTCCCCATCACAGTGGGTCCCACCCCCGCAGATCCGGAGGACAGCGCCGTCCGTGGGCCCCGCGGGCCCGTAGAAGCCGCCGTTCGGAAAGCTCGAAAACGCGGAGTTCGGCACCGCCAGGCGACATCAAGATGTTGCCCGTCAACCCGAGTTGCGTGATTCCCAGACCCCACATGTGACCTTTTACCTCCTGCGTGGAGTGGTTCGACTTAGTGTATTGCTGTAATCATTGTTAACCGGGAGTCCGTAATTCGGCCGGGGTTGTCATCGCCACGCCGGGTGCGTGGAGGTAATGGTCCGAACCCCTTGGCGTTCATTTGCTTAGCTAGTATATGGTCTTTGCCGCTGCCGAGAGTGTAGGTACTAGCCCGTGTGTCCATGTCACCGCTGTGAGAGTGAGAGTGACCCATCCCGCGACTCGATCCGAGTCCGGAAGTTGAGTCAGACTACCCTTGACCTCCGCCGGTTCCTTAACCGCGCACGGTCCGCGCTTTCCCTCGCTTGGGACGACGAGTGAGCTTCCACTTCTGTTAGCGACGTTTCGCCACTAGGAGCTCGTAGTGTCGGGCTTAGTGTCTCCCTGGTGTGTGTTGCTGGTTGTGTCTTCATCTAGAGTCCGAGGGTGGCACCATATAGTGTCGTCTCCCGTGTCCGTCCCGCATCAGTTTGGTATCAGAGAGAGTCGAGTCTAGGGTAGTCGTTGCATATGTCTTGCATAGTATAAGTCGAGTCTAGGATCATCATTTCAAAACAACAAAAAAAAGTGTTTTCAAATTGCATTTTACCCAATAGCTCGGTATATTAAAAGGCGTTGCCCAATCATTAGGTTATGCCTATCGGGAGGGTAGCGTACTTGCGCGAGTGATCTTCGGATCGCTTATCTCCACCTCGTACCGGATATTGGTTAGGTCTAAGTGCATCATCTAGTGAGTGTTTGCATTAGTCGGTGTCTTCTAGGTCGTGTGTCTTTGCATGCCCACCCATCGAGGTACCCAATACTCGCCACACCACCTATGGCAGACTCCCGAGCCCGTAGCTCCGATGAGTCCTCGACGGCCGAGATGTTCCGAGCCATTATGGAACGTCTTGACACGCGTATGGATGGCCTTAGTACGCGTATGGATGGCATAGGAACGCGTCTAGAAGGGCGGATGAAAGCCCTCGAGGATCGGGCCGAGAGTTCGGATCAGTCCATTCAGGGCCTAGTTGGGAGGATCGTTGTCCTAGAGAGGGGCCTAGTAGCGGCGCAAACGAATGTCCAACAAGAGCCGGTGCAGCAACCAGCTGTGCCAAGGGCTCAAGTGGAGAATGTTGGGGTTCAACAGGTGCATGTGGTGGATGATTATGCATCTGATAATGATCAAGGGGGTAACAGTCGACGTCATCAACGACGGAATCGTGATGACGAGGAGGACGACCGCATTCTTAGGGGGGTGCGTGCGGACCCTCCCACTTTTAGCCGGTCCTTGGACCCTCGGGTGTATTTAGATTGGGAGGCCGGCATGGACCGGTACTTCGAGTGGTTTGAGATGACGGACCACCGAAGAGTCCGATACGCGAAGATGAAGCTGCAAGGGCAGGCTCAAACTTATTGGATCAATGTGGAGAGCCTGCTCAACCAGCGACGTCAACCCCAGATCGGTACTTGGGATGATATGAAAACCAAGTTGAGGGAGAAGTACCTTCCCGCCTCATATCGCCAGCGTCTCATAGACAAGTGGCAAAGCATCTCCCAAGGGAACCGATCCGTGACCGAGTACACCGCCGAGTTCGATGAGTATTACTTACGGTGTAGGGTCACGGAAGAGAGCACTATGACTATATCCCGCTTTCAAAGAGGTTTGCGGCCCAATTATCAATATGGACTCTTTGGCCGCAATGCAACCACTTTGGAGCAGGCATATCAAATAGCTCTCGAATTGGAGCAATTCGAGGCCGAGTTCGAGTCACCCCATCGGTTGGGCTCTTTTCCCCTTCGTAGTGTCGAGCCCCGTGACTCATCTGGCACGTATCCGAGGGCCCCCATGGCTCGACTTCAGGAGCCCGCTCGTCCCGAGCCGTTTGCTCCTAGGCCTCGTCCTCCACCCCCGAGGGACCTTCCTCGTCCCCAGCATCTTACAGCCCCACCCATAGCCCGTCCACCGGCACCCGCACCTCCTGCACGTCCATTGTTGCCTACGCCTCCTATCCGTCGGAGGATAAAGGTAAAGGACCTATGATTGGGGAGCCTAGTGGATCACAGCAGCAGTGTTATCGCTGCAATGGGTTTGGCCATTTCGCCAACCAGTGTCCCACCCGCCCATCTCTTCACATTGGGGACACACAGGCCGAGGATACCACCCCTACGGGCCTCGAGTTAGTCAGCTATGAGGCCGATGAAGAGCTAGCTGACGAGTACTATGAGATGGGAGGTGAGGCCTAGGATGCCCCGCATTCGGACGATACCCGCGTGGGGGTCGTCAGATGTATCCTCACCCAGCCGCAGGTCAGTGATGACTGGCGTCGGACTACTATTCTTCATGTATTCTGTAGGCTGGGAAAGCAAATTTGCAAGGTGGTCATCGATAGCGGGAGTTGTATCAATGCAATCTCCATGAACGCTGTCGCCGTCTTGGTCTCACACCCGTAGACCATCCTTGTCCCTATCAGGTATCATGGGTGGATACCACTTCCATTTCGGTCAGGCTGCGGTGCTTGGTCCCGCTGCAGCTCCACTCCTACCGTGACGAGATCTGGTGTGATGTTCTCCCCATGGAAGTGGGCAGTATCATTCTTGGTAGGCCGTGGTTATTCGACCGGGATGCCACGCTCCATGGCCGGTCGAACACCTGTACCTTCGACTACGCAGGCCAGCGGGTCACCCTCCAACCCGTTCGGCCCAGGAGCCCATCAGTCAGGGGTCCTACTGGCCCTAGTACTCCGAAGCCTTCCGTTCCCGGGCCTAGTACCCCATCCCCAGCTCGGGCTATGACCGTTACCTCTGGCCCAGGAGAGCCCTCGACGAGGAGATTGATGATGATTAGCTCCCGGGAGATGGAGCAGGAGCTTAGTCAGGGCTGTCCAGTGTTTGCCATTACGGTTTGAGAGGTGGAGCGGGAGTCCGAGGGTGAGCTCCCACCCGAGGTTGTTCCCATTCTGCAGGAGTATGCTGATGTATTCCCCGATGAGCTTCCCGAGGGACTCCCACCCATGCGGGATATTCAGCATGCCATCGACCTTGTTCCGGGCTCTTCTTTGCCCAACCTTCCTCATTATCGCATGAGTCCCACGGAGCATGCCGAGCTTAAACGGCAGGTCGATGAGTTAGTGTAGCCCTCTGTTTGGGACAGCATGAGTCCATGTGCTGTACCTGTATTACTCGCCCCAAAGAAGGATGGCACGTGGAGAATGTGCATTGATAGTCGTGCCATCAACAAAATCACCGTGAAGTACAGGTTCCCTATTCCCCGCCTTGATGACATGTTAGACATGATGGCAGGTGCCACTATCTTTTCGAAGATTGATCTTAAGAGTGGCTACCATCAGGTGAGGATTAGGCCAGGTGATGTGTGGAAGACCGCATTTAAGACCAATGATGGTCTATATGAGTGGTTGGTCATGCCTTTTGGGTTAACCAATGCCCCTAGCACTTTCATGCGGCTCATGACTCAGGTCCTTCGATCTTTCATTGGAGTCTTTGTAGTGGTGTATTTTGATGATATCCTTATCTATAGTCGCACCACAGGGGACCACTTAGATCACCTTTGGCAGGTCTGTCTACTTCTTCGACGAGAGCAGCTGTTTGCGAACCCACAGAAGTGTGCCTTCATGACACCTCAGCTTACCTTCTTGGGTTTTATCGTGTCTAGTACTGGGGTCTCCACCGATCCGGAGAAGGTTCGGGCCATTGTTGAGTGGCCGGAACCCCGTACGGTTCATGATGTCCGTAGCTTTCATGGTCTTGCGACGTTCTACCATCGCTTCATCCGCGGATTTAGCTCCGTCACCGCCCCGATCACGGATTGCATCCGGAAGGGCACATTTGTATGGACGAAGGCCGCATCTGCCGCCTTCAAGGACATCAAGGAGCGCATGACCCAGACACCTATCCTTCGACTGCCTGATTTCTCGAAGGTGTTTGAGGTCTCTTCTGATGCGTCGGGTGTTGGGATTGAGGAGTTTTGAGTCAGGAGTCCCACCCGATCGCATATTTCAGCGAGAAGCTGAATGACGCGAAACTGCGATATTCCATGTATGATAAAGAATTCTACGCAGTTGTTCAGGCTCTTAGGCATTGGAGGCACTATCTTTTACATCAGAAGTTTATCCTATACTCCGACCACGAGGTATTGAGGTACTTCCATTCGTAAAAGAAGCTTAACTCGCGTCATAGTCGTTGGGTCGAGTATCTCCAGCAGTTCACCTTTGTGCTGAAACATAAGGCTAGAGTGGAGAACAAGGTGGCAGATGCCTTGAGTCGGCGAGCATGTTTGCTTACCACCATGAGTGCCGAGGTCATAGGGTTAGAGAAGATGAGGGAGGCCTATGTTGATTGTCCTGACTTCGGTCAGATTTTTACCACCCTCCAGGCCGGACCCTCGAGAGACCTTGATAAGTATGTGCTTCAGGAGGGTTACCTCTTTCGAGGTAGCAGGCTATGTGTTCCCCGAACTTCGATTTGAGATTTCTTAGTGTGGGAACTACATGCGGGAGGTCTAGCCGGCTACTTTGGTCGGAACAAGACTATTGAGGCAGTGGAGCATCGATTTTATTGGCCGAGCTTGAAGCGCGATGTTGCTAACATCATGGCTCAGTGCCGTACATGTGCTACGGCCAAGATGAAGAAGCAAAGCTCGGGCCTTTATACGCCTCTTCCCGTGCCTGATGTCCCGTGGCAGGATGTTAGCATGGACTTTGTTTTGGGACTGCCACGTATCTCCAGGAAGCATGATTCGGTCTATGTGGTGGTTGACCGTTTCTCGAAGATGGCCCTCTTTATCCCTTGCTCGAAGACTTCAGATGCTTCTAGGGTAGCCCGCCTATTCCTTACTCATGTGGTGTGCAAGTTCGGATTACCTCGCACTATAGTGTCTGACCGTGATGTTAGATTCACTTCCTACTTTTGGAAGACACTATGGCATATGATGGGTACTCACCTCAAGTTTTTCACTGCATATCATCCCCAGACAGACGGTCAGATCGAGGTGGTCAATAGGAGTCTGGGAGATCTTTTGAGGTGTCTAGTCAGGGACTGCATTGGGGATTGGGATCTCATTTTACCCATGGCTGAGTTTGCATACAATGATTCGGTGAATAGGTCTACCGGCATGAGTCCATTTGAGATTGTCACAGGTCGTAGGCCTAGGAAACCCGTTAACCTTGTCCCCATGCCTATCCATGCTAGAGTATCGGAGTCGGCCGAGTCATTTGCTAGGCATGTTAGAAGTTTGCATGACGACATCCGTCGTCACATTGAGGCCAGCAATGCACGGTACAAGGAGTTATCCGATGCCCACCGACACCACCGAGAGTTCCACGAGGGCGAATACGTCATGATCAGGGTAAGACCTGAACGGTTTCCCTCTGGAACCGTTAAGAAGTTGCAAGCTCACGGAGCCGGTCCCTTTAGAGTGTTGAAACGCGTTGGATCCAATGCGTATGTTGTGGACCTGCCCGAGGAATATGGTATAAGCTCTACCTTCAATGTATCGGATCTTGTTGCATATAGGGACCCAGCGGTGATCACTAGTGAGCCTTTTGAGCCATCTCCTCCCCTTGAGAGTGATCCCACACCTGAGTGTCCACTTCCACCTCCAGCCCCTTTTTCACGGCAGCGTGAGCATATAGATCGTATACTGGACGAGCAAGTGACAGTTACCAGGAGTGGATCTTACCCGCGCTACCTAGTGCGATGGAGAGGATGGCCCGCTACTGAGGACACATGGATCACACATGGCGAGTTGCAGCGGATCGATCCGGACCTTCTGGAGCGATACAGGAGCGATGCAGACCCTTACTCGACAGGGTCGAGTTTCTCCCACCCGGGGAGAATTGGTGCAGACACCCGAGCAGTTGAGCAGCGCGACACGCCGAGCCACCGGTACCGCACACGGAGCACGACTCGAGCCACCTCAGCGTCCATCTGGCTCGGAGACAGCCTGTAGACTCCGCCTTGAGCCTCCCCATTTATCATATTTAGTTAGCCTTTATGTGTGTGTAATTTGTGTTTATTTCATTGTATTCGGTATGTAATTATGAGTGTACGAGGGGCTTATTTGCAAAATGGGACCCCTGGGCCCCACGGGACCCCCAGGCCACTCCCATTGATCCACCTCAGCCCATGGGCCCCATGTGGGGTCAGTCAACATGTCAAATGGAGGCATCTAGAAGTTTGAATGGTAAAAGGCACATGTGAGACAAGTGGACTTCAAAGTCCAAGGTGGCTACCAACTTGTCCCCCCCTTGCCACCATAGTCAATAGGCCACCCCCTCCCCTTATTTTTTATTTATTTTTGTGTGTGTGTGTCACATGCCATCCCAGCCCTTCATCTCCTACCCCTAGATCCTACGGTTGTGGATGGATGTGAGATGTAACCTATTTAAGCTTGTATTTTCCATTTTGGAAGAATTAATGCCATTTGAATCAAAGTAATTCTTGGAGCTCCAGCTTGGTGTGCCCCCTTCTCCTCCCCCTCTCCCCCTTGGATGCTGTGAAGGCTTCCATTCTGAGGTGTGACTCCTCGTGTATCGGTTCCGCCGCCGCCATGAGCCGCTACCGCACCGCCATCGCCATCAACGGAGTTCTGCCTGTGCAGTACCACAGCAGCTTGTTCGAAATTCACAGGTCTTCCCCGAGCTCATTTGGCTACCAAATTTGGAGGAGTTGTTCTGGGATGTTCCTCTCCAAACACAAAATTCAGGCCAGCATTCAGATTACGTTTCCTATATTTTGATTTTCGTCCACTCTTCCATTTTGGTTCTGCCAGAGTTCTGTCCAGGTTCACCTCCGTCCTGCGTTTCATGTCTTAGAGCCACTTTTTGATTTCTGTTAGTTCGCCCAATTTTACTGGGGGTTCCATACATCCACCCCTTCATCCAAAAGTTTTCTCAAGTTTTGATTCACCCATCTCATATTTTCTAAAAATCGTTCTCAGACCCATCTATAGTTCTGTCCACTTGTTCCCAGATCTGACCACCAGTCACCCCAAAAATCAAAACAAATCGCCGCCACCTCCAAATAAAATTCTAAAAATAGTCCCAATTCCGTGGTTTGATTCCCTACGACTTCTAAGAAGAGCTCAAGAGCTGAATCGGAGGTTTACTAGGCGGTCCACGGTGGTTCTCAGACAAGTGCCCTGCAGATCTGAGATTTCGAATACTGTACAACAGGGACTTGTAAATTCAATAAAGTTCTGATCTGACCAGATCCAGCAGATCTCTCTAGATTTAGATTGAAGCATTTGAAGAGAACTTTCCAACGATAGCTCATGCGTCCCGATCCGACGTCGGGATTGACCGCAGCGGCCGTTTTTACCGGAGCACGCGCCGGAAGACAGCAACTAAAATCCGTGGGTTATTAGTTCAAGAGTTGGGAATCGGGGCCGATCGACCCCCGATCGGTGTTCCCGGCCGACCGCCGTCCGTGGAGGCGCGCCACCAGGGGTCCCCATCACAGTGGGTCCCACCCCCGCAGATCCGGAGGACAGCGCCATCCGTGGGCCCCGCGGGCCCGTAAGAAGCCACAGTTCGGAAAGCATGAAAACGCGGAGTTCGGCACCGCCAGGCGACATCAAGATGCTGCCCGTCAACCCGAGTTGCGTGATTCTCGGACCCCACATATGACCTTTTACCTCCCTGCGTAGAGTGGGTCGACTTAGTGTATTGCTGTAATCATTGTTAACCGGGAGTCCGTAATTCGGCCGGGGTTGTCTTCGCCACGCCGGGTGCGTGGAGGTAATGGTCCGAACCCCTTGGCGTTCATTTGCTTAGCTAGTATATGGTCTTTGCCGCTACCGAGAGTGTAGGTACTAGCCCGTGTGTCCATGTCACCGCTGTGAGAGTGAGAGTGACCCATCCCGCGACTCGATCCGAGTCCGGAAGTTGAGTCGGACTACCCTTGACCTCCGCCGGTTCCTTAACCGCGCACGGTCCGCGCTTTCCCTCATTGGGACGACGAGTGAGCTTCCACTTCTGTTAGCGACGTTTCGCCACTAGGAGCTCGTAGTGTCAGGCTTAGTGTCTCCCTGGTGTGTGTTGCTGGTTGTGTCTTCATCTAGAGTCTGAGGGTGGCACCATATAGTGTCGTCTCCCGTGTCCGTCCCGCATCACCGGCAGAGTCAAGGGTGGTCGACTCACTTTCGTGCTCGGATTGAGTCACGGGACGGGTCACTCTCTCGCTCACAGCGGCATATGACCATATACTAAACTAGCAAATGAAAGCCAAGAAGTAAGACCGTTACCTCCAAGCTGCCGGCGTGGGGAGGACAACCCCAGCCAAATCCGTACTCCCGATTAAAAAATTTTCACAGCGGTACAAAGTTTTGACCCACTCCACGCAGGGACATAACAGGTCACATGTGGGGCCTGGGAGTATCAGGAATTGGGTTGACGGGTAGCATATTGATGTCGCTCCGACGGTGCCGAAATCCGCGTTTTAGTGCTGTCCGGACGGCGCGATCTGCGGGTTCGTGGGGCCCACGTACTGCGTAGTCCTCCGGACTTGGCGGGGTGGGTCCCGCTGTGATGGTGACACCTAGTGGTGCGCTCCCCTGGACGGCGGCCAGGCGAGAACACCGGTCGGAGGCCGGGGGGCTCCGATCTTCACTTGTCGGAGTTGCTGTCCACGGATCCGAAACTCAGTTTCAGACCTACGCGCTCCGGCGACAGAAGCTGCTGCGACCAGCACCGACGTCGGATCGGTGCGAAACCGACACCGTTGGAAATCTTTCTCGAAATCCTTCGATCCTCTGTGACTCCAGAAAATTCGTTGGGGCTGTACTTTGGATGGGGGATTTTAGAACCGGACTGATCTCTGTTTTAGATCTGGCCGGGCAGAAGTGATTTTTCTTGAGAGTTGGCCTTGACCGCGATGTAGACCTCTGATCTGGATGTTGAGCTCTTCATGAAACTTTTAGAGGGGAGAGAGAGGAAAACGGGGATAATTTTTGTGAAGGAGTTGGTGGAGATTTGAATGGGGAACAATATTTATTAGCACTGGGTGGTCGGATCTAGTCAGCAGAGATAGATCTGAGTTTTGGATCTGACAGTGATTTTTAAAAATAGGTAGAAGACTCCAAGAATTCAACGAAAATTCGTGGGTGATGGGGGTGGTGGACAGAACCTCCAATAAAAATATCAAGTCATTTAGATCAGGGGAAGGTGGGTTCATGAACGTTCTATTTGGTTTATGGAAAACTTGACAGACTGTAGGCAGATCTGGAAAAAGGTGGAGAACGAAATTGGAAAATTGGAAATTAAAAGCTACAACCTCCACCAATGTTTTTGGGACGTGGTTTGAACCTCTAAAACTCACTCTGAAAGTTTGGGCTCCAAAAGAACTCAGATGTGAGAGTAGAAATTCTGGGAATGGCCTGCTATCCTGTGATTGGCAGAATACCGACGATGGCGGAGGCGGTGCAACGACAGCTCCATGGCGGTGGCGGCGGCGACGACGAACTCCCCACCAAATAGATGAGGCTTCACACCTCTGATTCACAGCCTTCCCAACTATAGAAGGGGGAGAGAGGAGAGAGAGGGAGGGACGGCCCTTACGTTTTGGAAGAAATTCCATATTTTTCTTTCATTAATTATGTCAATAATGAAAATACATCCCATTTATATGAAATAGCAAAAGACATTAACTATCCCTAGATCTAGGGTTGGGGAGGGATAAAAGAGGGAGTCCACAATTTATTTCTCCCATGTGATTTGGAACTAAATAAAATAAACTAAAATTCCTAATATAATACTATATATGGGGGCACCCCCTTGACTTATGGCCTTCCAAATTTGAATTTTTGTTCCCTTTGTCCCCTCCCTTGGTCCAACCTTTCTAGAACCCGACCTTGGAGGGTTGACTGACCCCACATGGGCCCAAGAGATGAGGTGGATCAATGGGAGAAGGGATGGGGGGCCCGCGGGACCTAGGTGGTCCCAAATTACAAATAAACCCCTGTTACAATCCGAATAAAACACACATTACACACACATAAGGTCCAAATAAATACTATAAATACCGAGACTCAAGGGAGAGTCTCCAGGCTATCTCCAAGCCAGATGGACGCCAATATATTTTGAGTGGTGCTCCGTGTACGGTACCGACGGCTCGCCGGTTTGTGCTTCTCGATCACTCTGGTGTCCGCATCAATTCTCCCCAGGTGGGAGAAACTCTACCCTGTCGAGTAAGGGTCTGCATCGCTCTGGTAGCACTCCAATAGGTCTGGATCTATCCACTGCAACTCTCCACGGGTGATCCAAGTATCCTCGGTGGTGGGTCGCCCTCTCCAACGCACTAGGTAGTGCGGGTAGGATCCACTCCTGATAACTGTCACTGCTCATCCAGTATATGATCTATATGCTCTCGTTGCTGTGGAAATGTGGCTGGTGGTGGATACTAAGGTGTGGGATCACTCTCAATGGGGGGAGATGGATCGAAAGGCTCCTAGGGATCACCGCTGGGTCCCTATATGCAACTAGATTTGACACATTGAAAGTTGAGCTTATACCATATTCCTGGGGCAGGTCCACAACATACACATTGGATCCAACGTGTTTCAGCACTCTAAATGGACCGGCTCCGCGAGCTTACAATTTCATTACGGTTCCAGAGGGAAACTGTTCTTGTCTTACCCTGATCATGGCATATTCACCCTCTTGGAACTCACGGTGGTGTCGATGGGCATCGGCTAACTCCTTATATAGTGCATTGCTGGCCTCAATGTGACGACAGATGTCAACAGGCAAACTCCTAACATGCCTAGCAAAAGACTCGGTAGACTCAGACGCTCGTGCATGAATGGGCATGGGAACAAGATCCACTGGCTTCCTAGGCCTACGACCTGTGATAATATCGAATGGACTCATACTGGTAGACCTGTTGACCGAATCATTATATGCAAATTCTGTCAGTGGTAATATGAGATTCCAATCACCGACACGGTCCCTGACAGGACACCTCAATAGATCACCCAGACTCCTATTGACCACCTCAGTCTGACCATCTGTCTGGGGATGATATGCAGTGGAAAATTTAAGGTGAGTACCCAACATATGCCACTGTGTCTTCCAAAAATAACTAGTGAACCTAACATCACGGTCAGACACTATGGTACGAGGCAACCCGAACTTGCATACCACATGAGTAATAAAAAGGCGGGCTACCCTCGAAGCATTCGAAGTCTTGGAGCAGGGAATGAGAAGGGCCATCTTCGAGAACCGGTCAACCACCACATAGATCGAATCATGCTTCCTAGAGGTACGTGGCAATCCCAAGACAAAATTCATGCTAACATCATGCCACGGGGCATCTGGCACGAGAAGAGGTGTATAAAGGCCCGAGCTTTACTTCTTCATTTGGGCCATAGCACATGTATGGCACTGGGCCACAATATGAGCAACATCACGCTTCAAGCTCGGCCAATAAAATCTGTGTTCAACAGCCTCGATAATCTTGTTCCGACCAAAGTGGCCGGCTAGACCTCCCGCATGTAGTTCCCAGACTAAGAAGTCTCGAACCGAAGTTCGGGGAACACAAAGTCTACCTCCTTGAAAGAGGTAACCCTCCTGAAGCACATAATCATCAAGGTATCTCAAGGGTCTGGCCTGGAGAGTGGTATAAATCTGACCGAAGTCAGGATAGTCAACATAGGCCTCTCTCATCTTCTCTAACCCTACGACCTCAGCACTCATAGTACTCAGCAGACATGCTCGCCGACTCAAGGCATCAGCCACCTTGTTCTCCACTCTAGCCTTATGTTTAGGCACAAATGTGTACTGCTGGAGGTATTCTACCCATCTGCTGTGACGCACATTGAGCTTCTTTTGGGAATGGAGGTATCTCAAAGCCTCATGATCGAAGTACAAGATAAACTCATGATGTAAAAGATAGTGCCTCCAATGCCTAAGAGCCTGAACAACTGCATAGAATTCTTTATCATAAGTGGAGTATCGTAGTTTCGCATCATTTAGCTTCTCACTGAAGTATGCGACCGGGTGGGTCTCCTGACTCAACACTCCTCCAATCCCTACACCCGACGTATCACAAGAGACCTCAAACACCTTCGAGAAATCTGGCAAACGAAGGATAGGTGTCTGGGTCATGCGCTCCTTGATGTCCTTGAAGGTAGCAATAGCGGCCTTCGTCCATACAAACGTACCCTTCCGAATATAGTCCATGATCGAGGCAATGATGGAGCTAAATCTGCGGATGAAACGACGATAGAACGTCGCGAGGCCATGGAAGCTGCGGACATCATGGACCGTACGGGGTTCCGGCCACTCAACAATGGCCCGGACCTTCTCCGGATCAGCGGAGACCCCAGTACTAGACACAATAAAACCCAAGAAGGTAAGCTGAGGTGTCATGAAGGCACACTTCTGTGGGTTCGCATACAACTGTTCTCGCCTCAAAAGTAGACAGACCTGCCGTAGATAGTCCAAGTGGTCCCCTTTAATGCGATAATATATAAGGATATCATCAAAATACACAACCACAAAGACTCTAAAGAATGGTCGAAGGACCTGAGTCATGAGTCGCATGAAGGTGCTAGGGGCATTGGTCAACCCAAAGGGCATAACCAACCACTCATATAGACCATCTTTGGTCTTAAATGCGGTCTTCCACTCATCACCTGGCCTAATCCTCACCTGGTGGTAGCCACTCTTAAGATCGATCTTTGAGAAGATAGTGGCACCGATCATCATGTCCATCATATCATCTAGGCAGGGAATAGGGAACCTGTACTTCACGGTGATTTTGTTGATGGCACGACTATCAATGTACATTCTCCATGTGTCATCCTTCTTTGGGACGAGTAATGCGGGAACAGCACACGGACTCATGCTGTCCCGAACAGATCCTCTCTGCATCAACTCATCGACCTGCCGCTTTTGTTAGGCATGTTCCGTGGGACTCATGCGATAGTGTGGAAGATTGGGCAATGAGGAGCTCGTGTAGAGCCCCAAAATTTATAAAAGTAATTTCTAGTTATTTAAATAATATTCTGGCATTAATTGGGCTAAATAATCAATATAAGGCCAAAATTGTGTTAATCAATTAACCCAACCCACTTAATTGAAGTCCAAAAGGGTTTAGGACCTAGACCATTAGGTTTGGCCCATATTCTAGAAGGTATTTAAGCCTATCCACAGATATTAAGAATAAATACTAATAATATAAGATAATTATTTAGATAATTAACAAAAGAGTTTTTATAAATTGAAACTCTAAGCTACGATGACTGTAACGGTCTATCGTAAGACCGCCACATCCATGTAACGCATGGGAACTCGACCGTTACATCCTGTTAGTTCCGTAAGTGAAGGGACTCATGAAAAGATTGGAACTTGATGTTCCTATCCACTATGGATCGACTTGGGAAGGATTGTAAAAACTCTAAGGACTCTTAGAGATTAGGATTTGATGAAATAAGGACTCTAAACTCCATCTAATCCTCAAACCCTAGCCTAAACTCTATAAATAGGGCGTAGTTCTGAACTGTGCGACCCTTACTTTTTGGGCGTAAGAAGCAAGGTAAGGAGTCATTATCTCAGGTAAGTTCTTTAGAATAATTTGTTTACAATACTTTAGACTAACTCTCCTCCGAATTTCACATCTTTAGGTCAAGAGGGCGTGGAGTTAGAGCCTAAAGAAGTTGCTGAAAAAGTCACAAGAGAAGGAAGAGATCTAGGGCAAGGTTCTCAACCAAATTCAGAAACTACAGTCTAAGTAAGAGGTAGGTTATCTCATGAACGGCAAAAACAACATGATAGGATTAAAAGACCTCTGGTTTGATTGAATTCCATGCATTATAGAGCATTGATTTCATATTTTATTTGTTCTATGCACATCATGCACCTCTTAGCCAAATTAAGAAATTAAAACATGACTATTCATCTATTCATGATTACCTATGCATGTAGATGGCCTTACTTCGTTAACATGACTAGAAACTCACCATGTTTTGATAAAAGACATGATGTGAGTTGATCTCTTAGTTTCTATGATTGTTTTCTGTTAGCAGATATTGTAACGCACTATCATAGGAACGTCACTTTCAAGTAACGGCCCTACTATAGACCGTTACAAACTCTGTAGTATTTGAATTGCACGGATGTTTCTAACGCGCTTGGACAGACGCGTTACATTCAAGTAACGGCTTGATCATGACCGTCACTTTCACTGTGACGCCCCCTCATAAGACCGTTATATCCTGCGTTCTGTCAACCCTAAGATGGAAAATAACTTGCCAATATTATTTATTGATTAAGCAGAGTTACTTAAGTTTTAACCTGATTACATGATTTTTAGTATATCTGATTGTGCATGATAGGTATTGCATGTTTTGATATCTTAATGATATTTTAAGGATATGTTAATTCATGCCAAAATTCTATAGTTTTGTACTATAAAGCATGACTTTTTAACATTGTATTGACGGAGTTTTTATCATGATGTTCACATTGATTATACATATCTCTCTCTGTCAATAGAGTCAATTCTATACGTACATGGCACATATTCCGGTATGTTGTCATTAGTTCGCACTTTGCACTATAGGAACACAATCTTGGACATGAGGACCTCTATATTGGATATTCCTTCCAATGGACTAGGAAATCATTGTTTCAAGGCCTCTGTAATTCTCCGCGAGCCTAGGATTCCCACTAGGATGCCGAGTTGGTTGTATCAATGAAAGGCCATTAATTAGAACACTCTATCGTGGTTTTGATTCTTGAAATGTAACGGCCTTGAACTGGACCGTCAGGCTCACGTAACGGCCCAGTGTCAGACCGTCACATTCCTCTGAGTCTATTTTTATCCTTCTGGACTCGGATCACTGTAACGGCCTATTATTGGCGCGTTACATAATGTAACGGCCCAGCAAATGACCGTTACATAGCTTGTTTATGTTAACCTAAGGTTTGACCAAGGGTTGATATTCCAATTATTCTAGACAAACCTTGATGATCTAGAACTTGTCATATTGCTTAAATTGATCTAAAAGAAATGAAAGTTAAGGAAAATACCGTTATGCTGTCGATTTATTTCTATGAGCATGACATTGTTTAAAGTCTATTTCTTGACTCGTACATTCTTATGTTGAAGCATTCATTCATTGATTTTAGTTATCATGAAATTATTGGTAGTTCTATATTCTTGGCCATACGATACTGTTATACTGCGTGGAAGTACCTTAATTTATAACTGAAGATGCGATCGAGCACTGATTGTGTTCAAGGACTCTATGCTAGTCCCCTCAGCTGATTGTCGGAAACATACTATTTTATAAACCATGGGATATGATGCTACTGGCGTCGCATTGCGCTGGGAGTACTATTTCTATAAATAAGTGAAGATCCACGGCACAACATGACATTCTTGCTTGATATTCCACAGAAAATCACGAAGTACTTGCTCTTAAGCATAAGATGCTAACGTGAGGAATATGTGACTTGCTAGTACAATCTCGTTACATTCTTGTTCATAGAAGGCCAATATCATGTTCTTATATATTCTTGCTAGCTCATTCTTGATCATCCTATCTTACATGGTTATCTTGTTTCTATTGATTTGATCGCATGATTGATTCGCATTCGCATGATTTTACCTTATTTCTTTAGAGCTAAAATGATAATTACTTAAATAGTGCCTTCATGTTGATGCGAAGATACCTACTGGGCAAGTGTGCTCATGACCTACTTTTTAATGTTTTTCAGGAGGTGGAAATAGTTCGGATTCGGATTCGGGCTATACTAGTAGCGGGTCCGGAAGCGAGTGAAAGTGTTATAAAGATGAGAGTGAAGACTTAGGAAGTTAAAGTGTCTAGATTGAGTCAATGTAATTTTCCTATTTCTTGAGTCTAGTAGAATGGAAATCAAATTAGTGATTGTATCTTGAATATTGAGCATTATGAAATAAAGTTGAAGTTTGATTAAATCTTGTGCAATTACATTTACTTGTGTGATTGTCTTGCGCTCTGATTGATTTTTGCTTGCAAGAGGCTTACCATGCCGGCTGTTCGCGCTCCCCGAGCGAGTCTTCCGCTGTAATAAAGGGTCGGGGCGTGACAGTTAAGTTGGTATCAGAGTCTAAGTCTCAGGACTTAAGGAATAGAGTCATGTCATTAGATAAGTCCAAGGTTAAGGACCCCTACCTATGAACTAAGGAAGAAATTCCACACCCATGTGAGGATTGGGTAGAACCCGGGATAAGATAACTAATTAGTTTAAGATTTATTATGCTTATTCCAATATTCATGAGAAATAACAAGTTGTTATTTTCTCTCAGGTACCTTATTATTCTTATCATGGTTCATCGCGTAGATTGGGACGGTATGCAACAAACTGTTGTCGGCCTCACCCAGGCACTACAAACTATAGCACAAGGTGGTGCGGGGGCAAGGGCAGGAGACCTTCATCGCAATTTCCGGAGTCTAAATCCTCCACGTTTCTATGGATCTTCCAATCCAGACGAAGCAGAAAATTGGATCGACAAGATGAATAGGATATTTGATGTTATTCAATGCACTGATCAGGAGAAAGTCCGTCTAGCTACGTTCCAATTAAACAAGGATGCTCGCACTTGGTGGAAATTGGTTCCGGCACCTCCAGCCGATGCGCTACATACATGGAATGTTTTTCTCACTTTATTCCGTGTCAAATATTTCTCCGAGCATGTAAAGGAAAGGAAGGCTATGGAGTTTGCCTCCCTTCGTCAAGGGATGATGTCCGTGGCAGAATATGAGTTGCAGTTTTCAAGGATAGCACCGTATGCACCACATTTGATTAGTACAGACTTATTAAAAGCAAACCGATTTATGGACGGGTTACGGCCCGGTTTCATTCAACAACTAGGGACACAGAATATCCGCACTTATGCGGAGATGGTTCAAAGGGCATATTTATGCGAAAGGACCTTAGAGAAGGTCGAAAGGTTGAAAGGAAAAGGAGAAGAATCTAGCCGGCGCTCTGATCGGCATTATAAAAAGGAGAAGTTCAGCATCACGGAACCATACAAAAGTCGTGATAATAAGAAAAGATCAAGGAACATGAATGGTGGAAGTTCTCAAAAGAGTAGTAAAAAGGTGAAGGAAGAAAAGGAGCAAGTCGCCTCGGCGTGCACCTTTTGTGAGAAATTCGGCCACTCGGCTGAAGAATGCTGGAAGCGCCTAGGTGCTTGTTTGCTTTGTGGGAATAGGGAGCATCGTGTGCCAGATTGCCCCCTTATGAAAGACCAACCAAATAATGGAGGACGTTGGAGGCAGGCTCACCTCAATGCAGTTATAGATGAAGAAGAAGCGCCCAGGGATCAAAATGATGGGCTCATGGAAGGTACTCTTCAAATCTGTTCTCGTCCTACATTCGTGCTATTTGATACTAGTGCTTCTCATTCTTTTATCTGATAGGGTGCTAGGCCCGGATACAGAGGGGGGGTGAATGTAACCCTCTAGAAAATATAGCCCAAATTAGAACATTAAAGCTCAGATATGCGGAATAAGACTAATGAGCTTTCCAAGATGAAACGATAAGACAACACATGGACAAACAGTTGGACTGCAACAATGCAGCCACCTGATCAACCAGAAACGAAGGCAGAGCTAAACAACGCAAACACACTACGCAGAATATAATGCTCAAAAATTAACTCTCTAGATAATGCAACTAGCCAAGCATGCGCAACCTGTGAATGGGAGGTAGAAGATATGGAGCTAACGCAAGGCAAACCACTGCACAAATAGTTTTAAGGTGGTTCGGTCCTTCAGACCTACATCCACCCCTCACTCCCAACCGGAGTGAGGCTTCACTAGCTAAAGCTAGAACCAAGCAGACTCAGTCTGCAACAGGTGCTGACACACAGCTTGACCAGGGGAACAAACTCCCCTCTTCCTCCCAACCGGAGGGACACCCCAAGTGACTCCCAGTCACTTGGAAACCAGAGACGCAAGGTCTCTCTTCCTCCAGACCAGGAGGGAACCAACCAGTGACTTCCAGTCACCAGCAAACCAGAGGTCGAAGACCTCTCTTCCTCCAATCGGAGGGACCCCTGGACTTGCAACCCGCAAGCCCAGAACCGGAGACAAGTCTCCCTTCCTCCAACCGGAGGGAACCCACAAGTAGCTCCCAGCTACTTGCAACCGGAGATCTGATCTCCCTTCTCCTGATCCACAGGAGGTACCCGACCTCACTACTGAGAATCGGAAGAACAAGGATAACCAAACAAAAAGGGGAAAAACAGAAACACGAAATGAAAATAACTTCAGCAAACAGAACGCTGAAAAATGAAATGCACAATGTGGCTCTCAACGGAGCTGACTGGCCTGGATCTGATCCACGGTCTAGTAGACAGATCTTCAGGTAAGCTTCTCTTCCTTTTCTCTTCTGTCTTACTTTCTTTTTCTCTTAAACCTCACGGGCTCTCTCTCTCTCTTTCTCTTCTTCCTCTTTCGTAGGCACTCTCTGTCTCTTCTCTTCTCCTCCTCTTCTGCTCCTTTTTTTTTCTCTCTCGATCTCTGCTCCTCTATTCTTTTTGGCTCACTCTCTTTTCTATTCTCTCTTCTTCTCTTTTTCTTCCTCTTTTCTTTTTCTAGATCGAAGGACTTTCTGCTCTTCAGGCTTCTACATCGATCACCTTCATCTGTTGGATGAAGGCTTCCTTTTATAAGCAGCAGCCAGCAGGAGGGCAGCACTGGGCGCGTGTGGCTTCCTCATTTCTCGCCCAGAACTTGTGGCCACGTGTCAGTCTCTCAGCCAGCTTCAGCACACGTGTCACAATCTGTCTGCCCTTCCAGCCTCAGATCACGTGCCTCCCATTCACTGAGGAATATTCTTCCTCGGACCACCTTCTTCTTTTTATTTTTCTTCTTCTCCTGCAAAGAAATAAAACGATTAAAACTCAGGGCCACAAAAACTAAAACTGCATAAGGTATGTGATAGCAATACGAGATGCACTGTACTGAGAACGACACGAGATACACAAGATTACTACAGTACGAAATAAAGAGAGAATGACACGAGGTCAGATTAAACCAACACGAGGTAAAAAGAGAACGACACGAGATACATACTAATAAGGCTAACACTACAAAGAGAACGACACGAAGTATCACTGTAACAAAATAGCCACTACGAAGAGAACGACACGAGATACACAAGCAACACGAAGACACGAATACAGAAACAACACGACATAACAAATAGCAAAGGGAACGGCACGAGGTGAAATGACACTTTACTAAAAAGACTTGAATACACACGAAAACAACTCGAGTATTAAGTTGCTCGAACGTACGAACGACTCGAAGACGAGGACGACACGAAAACAACATGGACTAAAAATAACTCGAAGATGAAAACAGAAACTGACACGAAGTGTGGTCACAAAACAAGAAAGACACGAGGTCTAGGAAAAGCAACATGAAGACAGAAATAACAAAGAAACGACTCAAACTAAGGATGACATGGAGACAACACAGTCAGACTCGACTTGAGACACTTAAAGCTTGAATTAAGAGAAGAATGCACGAAGTAAAATTAACACGAAGACAGAAGACAGAAATAACATGAAGACACAACAAGAGACGGTCAACGAGACGCTGACTCGGTACAGACTTAAGCTCAAGCAAGACAGTCGATGTATAGACTTGACAGAGATCTCTGCAGCGAATGTATAGACTTAGAATCATGGAGGTAAATGTATAGACATCTGAGGAAATGAAACGAGTCAGTGTACAGACTTCAAATTCCACCGACCAGTGTATGGACTTCAACAGTGAACGGCTGTACATACTTTATGTGAAAAACCCAATGTACAGACTTCACGCTGTACAGACTTGAACTGAAGACCAATGTATGGACTTCAAAACAGATGCTAAGGCCAAGAGGAGTGTATAGACTTTCACGATGTATGGACTTGGTGATCTTCAAAGCACAATGTCCAGACTTTGCCACTGGATGGACTTGAAGAAACAGTGCAACGTATGGACTTGATCTCAAGAAATGTAAGCGATGTACACACTTAGCCAATGTGTAGACATTGCCTTAGACGCTAAATGAGACGCTAAAGTCTGTATAGACTTAGCCTAAGACAATGCATGAACATATCAGTAGAGAAGCAATGCACAGAACAGAAATCAAGCACAAGCCAATATATCACAGCATGACTCAAGCATACACATGCGTTCTTCACAATTCAGACATGGCACACTTATGCAATCTCCCACAGAAAAGGTCAGACATATTCAAGACAATGTGGTGACTCATTCATGTTGCTATCATTAAAACATCACATCATCAACAAAGCACAAGGGGCACAATAATCTCCCCCTTTTTGATGATGGCAACATAATGAGTCACACTGACTCATCAAACTATTCTCCCCCTTTGACATAATCAAAAAGAAGGGAAATGGTTTGATAGTCAAATGCAGCACAACAATGCAGAGAATGAGTCAAGGTTCTTTAAAAAAGAAGATCTCCCTTATGACAATGAAACAGTTCTCCCCCTATCAACATGCATGATTGACTACTCTCCCCTTAGATGAAAATAAACCATAACTCCCCCTGAAGCACAGGAATGGACTCTGGTTATCCAATAAATCAATCTGAAATCAGCCATTACAAAGAATCTGAATTTTGGTGAAGATACCATAGAATCAGAACTTATTGCAGAACAAGATGGAAGATTCCAACAGTGTAGAGAGAAATACATCTCAGGAATCAATCTGAAATCCACCATCATAAAGATTCTGAGGTTCAGAAGGTTGCAAGTGAACAAGGTAATAATGGGAGTGGCACCTCACATTTGTATGGTCAGAAAAATGCAGATGGAATCAGTCAACTGATAAGAAAGGAGTTGACTATACAGTTTTTGTTGATCATGCATAAATCTGATCATGAGGGATTTGAATGCAAGGTCACAAATGATAAGAACATGATTCAGTGTGACAAGGAATGCTCCCCCTGAATAGATGCCAATTGATATGCAAGTGATGCATGACATGGAAGCTCCCCCTCAATAAGTGGAATCTTATGAGATAGATGAGAGGAGACCAAAGGGGCAAACAAGGAGAAGTTCATGTCAATGAGCCAAGAACAGGTTCAATTAGCAGATTTCTAAAGAGGCTTCAACTACAAGAATTTCAGTCAGATTTTCAAGGAAATGTCATTCTCATAAATCCAAAACATAAGTTTTCAAAGTCTTCCATTATAGGGGCTTATGAATGAGCTTTTTGAACAGCATGGTTTAAACATGATGTATGCAGATTTTATCAATAAAATTCTGTATTGATATCTAAAACCATGTTTTAATAAAAATGAACCAAGCCCTCATATTTATCTTGATTATCCTCCCTTTGTCTTACACAAACAAATTTATTGACTTCTTTCAGAATTACATGCATCAGTATTGAAATCAAGCAATTATGAAGTCATATGATTTTGTCTAGGGTTGTAGCAATTTGATTTTTTGCATCAATGTTCAGATATTTCAATTCGTTCAACGATTTTCATGCTACAAATTTTACGAGCACTCTAGTTCAGTGCACACCTTGTAACTAGAGGATATACCTTGATCAGAGGCCAATATCCCTAAGCACTTAGTGTGACTAACTGTCATGCTTTATATGAACAGAGATAGCATATACACATCATGACACACTGCAAATCATTTCTTGATGAGTGAATTGTATTTCTCAGTGTGCATGCCATTGCTCTGCCTGAATTTCAATGAATTCTTAATCAGAGTTAACTATGGTACCTCATGACACAGTCCTTTGGACATGTGTTTCTCAGTGACCAAGGTCATTGCTCTGACAGATATTACCCTTTAGACTTTTCAGAAAAATTCATTGCTTCAAGTCAATAATAATTTCATGTACTTAATCAGTTGAAGTCATGTATTCAAGAGTGCAGATTTCAGAAGTTTTCACAAGACTCAACATGAACCAGATGGTTAAGGTTTATTAAACATGCTTCAGATATGTTAAGAGATTTTAAAGTTAAACTTCATGAATACATTAAGCTTAAACCACATGAGTTATTTCAGACATTCATAAAAATGTATAATAGAAGATTTCTAGTTTAAGAATTTTCAGATTTATGATCGAGATAGTCCCATTGAAATCTTCATGAATGACTGATAGAAATTCTGATACCAAATGATACTAATTGTTATCAATTGATAGGAGAGATATTGAAGCTTAAGATTTCAAAAATAATCACGGTTTGGTAAAAAGGAATCAATGAAAGGATATGCAATGATTTTTCACATGAGTATGTATTTGACAACCTATATGCAATGCATTGACTCCCCCTAACACTATGCATTCAGACAATCTTTTTGGTATTTTTCATGGAATGCAATGCAATTAACTACATGCATGCAAAGACTCAACACTGAATGCTATGCAAAGACATGCAATTAACTCCCCTGAAAACATGCAATGTTTGCACTGAAAACTGAACATATGAAACCAATTGATATTGTGACTTGTGCACAATCAGACTGTCCTATCAGATTTTTCAACATGGGCAGCATGCATGGATCAAATTTCAGCTAATCAGATTTTTCAGAAAGCAATGGACAGATTTCAAACAGCATTCAGATGCAGTTCAGATTTTTCAATGTACAATATATGCAAATCACATATATGCACTTCAGATGAGGAGAGTTTAGAGGCATCAATTCAGACAATGCAGATGAAGAATGATTATGCAAAAATAGATTTAGTATGTCATGTAGTAGAACTAAAAATAGGAAGTGCAAGAATTTTACCTGAAAGACTCAGGAAGGGGTTTTCATTCTTGAGTGCCTTAGATCATTACCCCTTTTTATTCTAGTCCCAAGGCACACCTGCATAGCAATGTTATTTTGCACAAACAGGTATCCAAGATGTCTTGGGTCCTGACAAAATAGTATTACTCCTAGCAGGTTTTCTCAGCACATTTCTACCCTGAATATGCCAACAGTCCTTAACTGTATGGCCATACTTCCCACATTTGAAGCACTCATTGTGCTTGCCTCTAAAAACATTACTTCCAAAAACATTTCTATTTGCAGGGAGTTTAACAGTTTTAGAATTGAATTGTCTACCCTGAGCATGCCAACAATTAATGGCTCTGTGGCCATGCTTTCCACATTCAAAGCATGAAATAGAATTTCTTTTAAAAGAGCCTGACCAGCATTCAGATGTCTTGTGACCAATTTTGTTGCAGTTAAAACAGATGATATGCTGGTTTATTGAAACAGATTTATTTTTATTAAAAACATGTTGGTTTGCAGGGAATTTAGTATGATATGAATAAAAGGTTTTCTTACCACTAGCAAACCAGCAATGAGCGATTGAGTGTCCTAATTTGCCACAATTAGAACATGTGACACTCCTTTTCTGAGGTGAAGGATTTTTATCATGAGATCTCCTAGCATTCTTATCATCCTTCTCCATCAACTTACACTCATGCATCATATGTCCAACTTTATGACAGTAATGACAGATAATCTTCCTTTTAGATGCATGTGAGTGTGTGTGAGGACTGTGATCAGCAAACATTGATGGACCCTTTTTATTCATTTTCTGTTCTCCAGTCATTTTCTGATTTTTATCCTGTTTCTCTGTTTTCTTAGCCTTGTACTGAATTGGAGATGAAGTAGAAGGCTTTTCCTGTTCAGAAGATTTGACAAAGACAGTTTTCAGGTTGGCTCCATCAACCTTCCTCATGACTGGACTGTAACCCAGTCCTTCCTTTTTAAAATTAATCTTTGTTCCCAGCTTTTTCTGAGCAATGGGCTGTTTGTCTTTAGAGGTGGTGGCTACATCTGAACCACTTACAAAAGATGTCATAACTTTGTTCTGAAGTTCCTTCTTGTTTATCTTATTGTAGCCCAGCCCTTCCTTCCTAGGGTTGATTTTTATACCTAGTAGCTTGTCTAGGTTTTTCTGCCCATCAACAAATTTAGACAAGGAAACTTTCAAATCCTGAATTTCATTTTCTAAAGAGGAAATATGTAGCTCATAACTGGCAATCTCTTGTTCACTGTAATTTACACATTCAGTTAACACCTTGTTGGTAGTTTTATATTTTTCAATTTCATTTTCCAGATTGCTCAGTTTATTAGAATCTTCAATGCAAACAGTTTTTCCTCTTTCCAAAGTAAGAAGTCTTTCAGACATGCCACTGTTTAACAGCTTCAATTTTTCAATTTCTTCTTTAAGATTATCATTTTGAATCAATTCATTTATTAGAAGCTGATCTTCTGAATTGACTTCATACTTTCTTTCATTTTCAATTTCCTTCATATCTTTTTGCTGTTTTTCAAGATCTTTCTGTAATTCTATGTTTACAGACTTTATGACATTAAGTTTTTCAATCAGCAATTTGTTCTCTTGTTTAAGTTTCTCTGACTTTTCTTCATTTTCTTTGGAGAACCCTCTAAGAGAATCATTTTCTGATTTCAGCTTGTTTAGATCAGATTTAACACATTAAACTTCTTTCAGCAAATCTTTACGCTGAACAGACTCATGACAAGTTTGGCTAAGCTTCTTCTCAAGTTCAGAGTTTTCTTTTACATGATCTTGATTCTCAATTTTCAGCAATGAAATTTGTTTCTTTAGCATTTGAATATCAGACATACAAGTATCATGAACATTTTTTAGTTCAGCACAGTTTTCACATGGAGAATTGAAACTGTCTGACCTACTATTCTTCTTCAATTTTTTGTATTGTTTTCTTAACTGTTCATGAGATTCAAATAATTCAGCATATGCATTCTCCCACTCTTCTAGAGAAAAATTCTTGAAGACATTTACCTCATCATCATTATCTTCTTCATTTTGATTGCTGCCTTGATCGCTGCCACTTTGATTGCTTCTGTTGACCATCATGCAGCTGTCCACATCTATCTCCTGAATTTGCTTCAGTGTATCCAAAATATCTTTAGCCGAACTACAATCAAAGAAACATGAATGGAAAGCTCTATCAGTAGCTGCCTTCATCAGATTTATAGCTATCTGATTTTCTTCATGCTTAGACTTGTGACTGTCAGTCCATTTGGACTTTTTCTTTGGTAGTTCATGAGGACCGTGTGAAATTACTTTCCACAGGTCTGGATTCACAGATTTAACATAATTCTTCAGACTAGCGAACCATGCATTAAAATGCGTACCACTGAAAATCGGTGGATGAGCCATTGAAAACAAATCAGATTAATGCAACAGGAGTATTGATGCACTAAAAACAAATTAGCACCTAAGACTGCAAGATCGAATCTGCAGGTCGCTGGACCTTGTATGCAGACACCAGCTCTGATACCAACTCTTAGGGTGCTAGGCCCGGATACAGAGGGGGGGTGAATGTAACCCTCTAGAAAATATAGCCCAAATTAGAACATTAAAGCTCAGATATGCGGAATAAGACTAATGAGCTTTCCAAGATGAAACGATAAGGCAACACATGGACAAACAGTTGGACTGCAACAATGCAGCCACCTGATCAACCAGAAACGAAGGCAGAGCTAAACAACGCAAACACACTAAGCAGAATATAATGCTCAAAAATTAACTCTCTAGATAATGCAACTAGCCAAGCATGCGCAACCTGTGAATGGGAGGTAGAAGATATGGAGCTAACGCAAGGCAAACCACTGCACAAATAGTTTTAAGGTGGTTCGGTCCTTCAGACCTACATCCACCCCTCACTCCCAACTGGAGTGAGGCTTCACTAGCCAAAGCTAGAACCAAGCATACTCAGTCTGCAACAGGTGCTGACACACAACTTGACCAGGGGAACAAACTCCCCTCTTCCTCCCAACCGGAGGGACACCCCAAGTGACTCCCAGTCACTTGGAAACCAGAGACGCAAGGTCTCTCTTCCTCCAGACCAGGAGGGAACCAACCAGTGACTTCCAGTCACCAGCAAACCAGAGGTCGAAGACCTCTCTTCCTCCAATCGGAGGGACCCCTGGACTTGCAACCCGCAAGCCCAGAACCAGAGACAAGTCTCCCTTCCTTCAACCGGAGGGAACCCACAAGTAGCTCCCAGCTACTTGCAACCGGAGATCTGATCTCCCTTCTCCTGATCCACAGGAGGTACCCGACCTCACTACTGAGAATCGGAAGAACAAGGATAACCAAACAAAAAGGGGAAAAACAGAAACACGAAATGAAAATAACTTCAGCAAACAGAACGCTGAAAAATGAAATGCACAATGTGGCTCTCAACGGAGCTGACTGGCCTGGATCTGATCCACGGTCCAGTAGACAGATCTTCAGGTAAGCTTCTCTTCCTTTTCTCTTCTGTCTTACTTTCTTTTTCTCTTAAACCTCACGAGCTCTCTCTCTCTCTTTCTCTTCTTCCTCTTTCGTAGGCACTCTCTGTCTCTTCTCTTCTCCTCCTCTTCTGCTCCTTTTTTTTTTCTCTCTCGATCTCTGCTCCTCTATTCTTTTTGGCTCACTCTCTTTTCTATTCTCTCTTCTTCTCTTTTTCTTCCTCTTTTCTTTTTCTAGATCGAAGGACTTTCTGCTCTTCAGGCTTCTACATCGATCACCTTCATCTGTTGGATGAAGGGTTCCTTTTATAAGCAGCAGCCAGCAGGAAGGCAGCACTGGGCGCGTGTGGCTTCCTCATTTCCTGCCCAGAACTTGTGGCCACGTGTCAGTCTCTCAGCCAGCTTCAGCACACGTGTCACAATCCTGTCTGCCCTTCCAGCCTCGGATCACGTGCCTCCCATTCACTGAGGAATATTCTTCCTCGGACCACCTTCTTCTTTTTATTTTTCTTCTTCTCCTGCAAAGAAATAAAACGATTAAAACTCAGGGCCACAAAAACTAAAACTGCATGAGGTATGTGATAGCAATCCGAGATGCACTGTACTGAGAACGACACGAGATACACAAGATTACTACAGTACGAAATAAAGAGAGAATGACACGAGGTCAGATTAAACCAGCACGAGGTAAAAAGAGAACGACACGAGATACATACTAATAAGGCTAACACTGCAAAGAGAACGACACGAAGTATCACTGTAACAAAACAGCCACTCCGAAGAGAACGACACGAGATACACAAGCAACACGAAGACATGAATACAAAAACAACACGACATAACAAACAGCAAAGAGAACGGCATGAGGTGAAACGACACTTTACTAAAAAGACTTGAATACACACGAAAACAACTCGAGTATTAAGTTGCTCGAACGTACGAACGACTCGAAGACGAGGACGACACGAAAATAACATGGACTGAAAATAACTCGAAGATGAAAATAGAAACTGACACGAAGTGTGGTCACAAAACAAGAAAGACACGAGGTCTAGAAAAAATAACACGAAGATAGAAATAACAAAGAAACGACTCGAACTAAGGATGACATGGAGATAACACAGTCAGACTCGACTTGAGACACTTAAAGCTTGAATTAAGAGAAGAATGCACGAAGTAAAATCAACACGAAGACAGAAGACAGAAATAACATGAAGACACAACAAGAGACGGTCAACGAGACGCTGACTCGGTACAGACTTACGCTCAAGCAAGACAGTCGATGTATAGACTTGACAGAGATCTCTGTAGCGAATGTATAGACTTAGAATCATGGAGGCAAATGTATAGACATCTGAGGAAATGAAACGAGTCAGTGTACAGACTTCAAATTCCACCGACCAGTGTATGGACTTCAACAGTGAACGGCTGTACATACTTCATGTGAAAAACCCAATGTACAGACTTCACGCTGTACATACTTGAACTGAAGACTAATGTATGGACTTCAAAACAGATGCTAAGGCCAAGAGGAGTGTATAGACTTTCACGATGTATGGACTTGGTGATCTTCAAAGCACAATGTCCAGACTTTGCCACTGGATGGACTTGAAGAAACAGTGCAACGTATGGACTTGATCTCAAGAAATGTAAGCGATGTACACACTTAGCCAATGTGTAGACATTGCCTTAGACGCTAAATGAGACGCTAAAGTCTGTATAGACTTAGCCTAAGACAATGCATGAACATATCAATAGAGAAGCAATGCACAGAACAGAAATCAAGCACAAGCCAATATATCACAGCATGACTCAAGCATACACATGCGTTCTTCATAATTCAGACATGGCACACTTATGCAATCTCCCACAGAAAAGGTCAGACATATTCAAGATAATGTGGTGACTCATTCATGTTGCTATCATTAAAACATCAGATCATCAACAAAGCACAAGGGGCACAACATTATCTCCACCACTTTTGCAAAAACCTTACCAATTGCATCAGTTCCCCTACCTTCAGATCTCGCTATTACTACACCTTTAGGATCTGGAACTAAGCTTACCAACTATCATCCTGATTGTGAGGTAGTGGTAGAAGGACACAATCTCCCCGCAAACTTAGTATGCCTTGACATGAAAGGATATGATGCCATTTTAAGGGTAGATTGGCTTGTAGACCGTGATGCTTACATCAACTGCCGAAATAGAATTATATCTTTCCAAAAGCCCGGTCTTCCAAGATTTTCCTTTCTTGGCATCAAATATAAGAAGCATCCTACCATTATATCTTCTCTACACGCCTGCAAACTTATCTCGAAAGGATGTGAAGTTTTTCTTGCTTCAGTCATTGTCACCGAATCTAAGGAAATTATCCTAGCAAACATTCCTATTGCAAATGAATTCCCTGACGTGTTCCCATCCGAACTACCTAGTTTACCACCCGAGAGGGAAGTAAACTTTACCATTGAACTCATTCCAGGTGCAGCACCTGTTTCTATAGCCCCTTACAGGATGTCCCCCACAGAACTCAAGGAATTAAAGAAGCAATTACAGGAACTTCTAGACAAGAGTTTTATCAGACCTAGCACATCCCCTTGGGATTCGCCGGTTCTATTTGTCAAGAAGAATGATGGTTCTCTCAGGTTATGCATTGAATACCGGCGATTGAATCAACTTACAATCAAGAACAAATACCCATTGCCGCGTATTGATGAGCTCTTCGATCAGCTTTCGGGAGCAGAATATTTTTCTAAGATTGACCTAAGATCAGGTTATCATCAGCTTAGAATCAAAGAAGAGGACATTTAAAAATCGACTTTTCGAAGTCGTTATAGCCACTATGAATTCGTGGTAATGCCGTTTGGGTTAACTAATGCCCCAGCAGCATTCATGCAACTTATGAACAGTGTCTTCCAGCCATATTTAGATCAGTTCATCATCGTCTTCATTGATGATATCCTGATATACTCCAAGACAAAAGAAGAACATGAAGAACATCTAAGGATAGCCTTGCAAACACTTAGAGAACATAAACTTTATGCCAAACTCAATAAGTGTGAATTCTGGCTCAAGGAAGTCTCATTCCTAGGCCACATTATTTCAAAAGAAGGTATTACTGTGGATCCTTCTAAGGTAGAAGCTGTCAGAGATTGGAGCCGACCAACGACTATATCTGAAGTTAGAAGCTTTTTGGGTCTAGCAGGTTATTATAGAAGATTCATAAAGGACTTTTCAAAGATCGCGGTTCCTTTAACTAGACTTACCAGAAAAGAAAATCCTTTTATCTGGTCGAAGGACTGTGAAAAGAGTTTTCAAAATCTTAAGAATCATCTTACAACAGCCCCTGTTTTGTCACTACCAATAGAGGGTGCTGGATTTAAAGTATATACGGATGCATCTGGAATTGGCTTAGGGTGTGTCCTTATGCAAGATGGAAAGGTGATTTGCTATTCTTCAAGATAATTGAAACGTCACGAAGAAAATTATCCTGTACATGATTTGGAATTAGTAGCAGTTATTTTAGCCTTGAAAATTTGGCGTCATTATCTTTATGGAGAAAAGTTCACTGTCTATTCGGACCATAAGAGTTTGAAATATTTATTTTCTCAAAAAGAGCTTAACATGAGGCAGAGGAGATGGTTGGAATATCCTAAAGACTTAGATTTCGCTATTCAATATCACCCTGGCAAGGCAAATACTGTAGCAGATGCACTCAGCAGGAAACCAATTGGTATGTTATCAAGTCTCATGATTAGTATGACTAACCTTGTTCGTCAATTTGCTCAATTGAATCTAGATGTTGACATTAAGGAAGATAATTGTTTCATGGCAAATATCCGAGCTCAACCAACATTGATTGAGGATTTGGCCAAGTTACAAGAGGATGACCCAATTTTACTAGAAATCAAGGCCAATATTGAACAAAGACCAGATTTTTTCTATATTCGAAGATGGAAGAATGCTATTCAAGGGCCGAATGTGTATACCCGATCATGAAGATACAAAGAAATTGATCTTAGAAGAAGCACATAAATCAAAGTATACCATTCATCCAGGAGGTAAAAAAATATGTCAGGATCTCAAAAGAAACTTTTGGTGGCCCAATATGAAGAGGGAAGTAGCTGACTTCGTATCTCGGTGTCTCACATGTCAACAAGTGAAGGCGGAACATTTCAGACCCGCAGGTAAATTACATCCCTTAAGTATCCCGGAATGGAAATGGGAAAGCATAGGAATGGATTTCATTATGGGACTACCTAAGACAAGAGGTGGACACGATGGAATATGGGTAATTATAGACCAATTGACTAAATCTGCACATTTCATACCAATAAAAAGTCGATGGTCTGTAGATATTCCAGCAGCACTATACATAAAAGAAATTGTCAAGTTACATGGAGTCCCTGTCGCCATGGTATCAGATAGAGATCCCCGATTCACATCATAATTCTGGAAGAGCCTACAACATTCACTTGGGACTAGATTGAATTTTAGCACCGCTTTCCATCCACAAACTGATGGTCAAACAGAAAGGACAAATCAAGTGGTTGAAGATATGCTCAGGGCTTGTGTCATTGATTTTGGAGGAAGTTGGCATGATCACTTGCCTTTGGTAGAATTTACATATAACAACAGCTATCAAGCAAGCATACAAATGGCACCTTTTGAAGCTCTATATGGGAAAAGTTGTCGATCACCAATATGTTGGAATGAAATAGGGGAAAGGCAATTTCTAGGCCCCGATTTAATCAGGGATTCTACAGAGAAAATCAAGCTCATTCAGGAAAGGATGAAAATGGCACAAGATAGGCAGAAATCTTATGCTGACAATCGAAGGCGCGACTTGGAATTTCAAGTAGGAGAACATGTATATCTAAAGGTTTCTCCGGGTCGTGGTATTCGAAGATTTGGCATTAAAGGAAAGCTAACTCCAAGATTTATCGGTCCATTTGAAATCCTTGAAAGGGTCGGTGAGGTGGCCTATAGATTGGCCTTACCTCCACAGTTAGCAGGAGTTCATGACGTATTTCACGTCTCTATGCTGAAAAAGTACGTATATGATCCAGATCATATTATCACTTATGACAATATAGAGATTCAGAAAGACTTGACATATGAACAAACGCCAATGAAGATTTTGGAACGGAAAGTACGTCAACTCAGAAATAAGGTCATTCCTATGGTTAAGATTCAATGGAAGAAAGCATGGCCTTATGAAGTAACATGGGAAATCGAATCAACTATGAAGAAAAGATTCCCGGAATTATTTAATTGTAAGTGCACTCTCCTCAATACATGTTTTGAATTTGGGGACCAAATTCTTTCTAAGTGGGGGAGGGTGTAGTGCCCCGAAAATTTTAAATAATTTTCAAGAATTTATAAAGGCCTAAATAAATTTATAAATGGTTATTATGAGGCCAAGTGGTGTTAATCAATTAACCCAAACCACTTAATTAAAGTCCAAAAGGTTTTAGCTCTGGCCCATTAAAGTTTGGCCCACATTCTAGAAGGTAATTAAGTCTATCCACGGATATTAAGGATAAATACTAATAACACAAGATAATGATTTGGATAATTAACAAAAGAGTTTTCATAAATTGAAACTCTAAGCTACGATGACTGTAACGGTCTATCGTAAGACCGCCACGACATGTAACGCATGGTCACTCGACCGTTACATTCCTGTTAGTTCCGTAAGTAAAGGGACTCATGAAAGGATTAGAACTTGATGTTCCTATCCACTATGGATCGACTTGGGAAGGATTGTAAAGACTCTAAGGACTCTTAGAGATTAGGATTTGATGAAATAAGGACTCTAAACTCAATCTAATCCCCTCAAACCCTAGCCTAAACTCTATAAATAGGGCATAGTTCTGAACTGTCCGACCCTTTCTTTTTGGACGTAAGGAAGCAAGGTAAGGAGTCATTATCTCAGGTAAGTTCTTTAGAATAATTTGTTTACAATACTTTAGACTAACACCCCTCCGAATTTTACATCTTTAGGTCAAGAGGGCGTGGAGTTAGAGCCTAAAGAAGTTGCTGAAAAAGTCACAAGAGAAGGAAGGGATCTAGGGCAAGGTTCTCAACCAAATTCAGAAACTACAGTCTAAGTACGAGGTAAGTTATCTCATGAACGGCAAAAATCACATGATAGGACTAAAAGCCCTCTGGTTTGATTGAATTCCATGCATTATAAAGCATTGATTTCATGTTTTATTTATTCTATGCACATCATGCACCTCTTAGCCAAATTAAGAAATTAAAACATGACTATTCATCTATTCAAGATTACCTATGCATGTAGATGGCCTTACTTCGTTAACATGATTAGAAGCTCATCATGTTTTGATAAAAGACATGATGCGAGTTGATCTCTTAGTTATATGATTGTTTTCTGTTAACAGATACTGTAACGCACTAGCATAGGACCGTCACTTTCAAGTAACGGCCCTACTACAGACCATTATAAACTCTGTAGTATTTGAATTACACTGATGTTTCTAATGCGCTTGGACAGACGCGTTACAATCATGTAACGGCTGGGTCCTGACCGTCACTTTCACTGTGACGCCCCATCTCCAGACCGTTATATCCTGTGTTCTGTCAACCCTATGACTGAATACAACCTGCCAATCTTATTATGGTTAAAGCTTAGTTACTTAAGTTTTAAACCTAATCATGTGATTTTAAGGATATTTGATTATTCATGATAGGTATTGCATGTTTTGTCATCACTTCTACTTAAGTTATGTTAAACCAAATTCTATAGTTTTGTACTATAAAGCATGACTTTTTAACATTGTATTGACGGAGTTTTTATCATGATTTTCACATTGATTATACATATCTCTCTCTGTCAATAGAGTCAATTCTATAAGTACATGGCACATATTCTGGCATGTTGTCATTAGTTCACACTTTGCACTATAGGAACACAATCTTGGACATGAGGACCTCTCTATTGGATAATCCTTCCAATGGACTAGGAAATCATTGTTTCAAGGCCTCCGTAATTCTCCGCGAGCCTGTGATTCTCACTAGGACGCCGAGTTGGTTGTACCAATGAAAGCCCATTAATTAGAACACTCTATCGCGATTTTTTGATTTTTGAAATGTAACGGCCTTGAACTGGACCGTCAGGCTCACGTAACGGCCCAGTGCCAGACCGTCACATTCCTCTGGGTCTATTTTTATCCTTCTGGACTCGGATCACTGTAACGGCCTATTACTGGCACGTTACATATTGTAACGGCCCAGCCAATGACCGTTACATCGCTTGTATATGTTAACCCAAGGTTTGACCAAGGGTTGATATTCCATTGATTCTAGACAAACCTTGATGATCTAGAACTTGTCATATTGCTTAAATTGATCTAAAAGAAATGGAAGTTAAGGAAAATACCGTTATGCTGTCAATTTATTTCTATGAGCATGACATTGTTTAAAGTCTATTTCTTGACTCCTACATTTTTATGTTGAAGCATTCATTCATTGATTTTAGTTATCATGAAATTATTGGAAGTGTTATATTCTTGGCCATACGTTACTGTTATACTGCGTGGAAGTAGCTTAATTTATAACTGAAGATGCGATCGAGCACTGATTGTGTTCAAGGCTCTATGCTAGTCCCCTCGGCTGATTGCCAGAAACATACTATTTTATAAACCATGGGGTATGATGCTACTGGCGTCGCATTGCGCTGGGAGTACTATTTCTATAAATAAGTGAAGATCCACGGCACGACATGACATTCTTGCTTGATATTCCACAGAAATTCACGAAGCACTTGCTCTTAAGCATAAGATGCTAAAGTGAGGAATATGTGGCTTGCTAGTACAATCTCGTTACATTCTTGTTCATGGAAGGCCAATATCATGTTCTTGTTATATTCTTGATAGTTTATTCTTGATCATTCTATCTTACATAGTTATCTTGTTTCTATTGATTCGCTCGCATGATTGATTCACATTTGCATGATTTTACCTTATTTCTTTAGAGCTAAAATGATAATTACTTAAATAGTGCCTTCATGTTGATGCGAAGATACCTACTAGGCAAGTGTGCTCATGACCTATTTTCCAATATTTTTAGGAGATGGAAATAGTTCGGATTCGGATTCGGCTATACTAGTAGTGGATCCGGAAGCGAGTGAAAGTGTTATAAAGATGAGAGTGAAGACTTAGGAAGTTAAAGTGTCTAGATTGAGTCAATGTAATTTTCCTATTTCTTGAGTCTAGTAGAATGGAAATCAAATTAGTGATTGTATCTTGAATGTTGATCATTTATGAAATAAAGTTGGAGTTTGAATATTATTATGCAATTGCATTTATTTGTGTGATTGTCTTGCGCTCTGATTGATTCTTGCTTGCGAGAGGCTTACCATGCCGGCTGTTACGCTCCCCGAGCGAGTCTTCCGATGTAATTAAAGACTCGGGGCGTGACATATTCCGCTGATTTTGAACCGTTTTGACCGGGATTTAACCGAATGTCTTTGATTTCTTTAAATAATAAATTTGTCGAGCCCCGGCATACACATGATCTGATTTTGCCGAGATAATTATGGCGCTTCAAGCCGGACATTTGTCTGAATATTAAATGCTCAGTTTACGGCCAATATAACCCCAAATGTCCTTCTACACCCCGGAGTGGAGAATTTTGATACTTTTCAACATGCTATTTACTTCTTTCATTAAAATTGACATTTAGGCCATAAGGCCCGCCAAATCTTGGCGATTAATCAAAGGTTTTTCCCTCTCCGAGGGGATGTAATTAACGTCATGACCTTTATGGGGCGGCGGGTCTCCAGTCCCGACCCGATACCCACAATAGTCTGATTAGTCAGACGGAGCGCATCCCGGGCTTCAGACCACTCCAGTCTCGAAGCCCGAATATTTTTGTCACGCATGTGACTGGCACGCCCTCGCACTTGATAAAATGATAAAAGAACACTCGATATTTTATCACCCGATTTTTAGAGTGCGTCAACAGAGCTTTATAAATAGGTGCTGATCCGGGAATGACTTCAATGGAGAAGTTTACTTCTCTTTCAGGTGGTAAATTGGGTAGATCTGATGGGAATACATAAGGAAACTCATTTACATTGGGGATGTCTGCTAAGATGATCTCCTTGATCTCGGTAACAATTACGGAAGCAAGAAAAGCTTCACATCCTTGCGAAATAAGTTTGCAAGCGTGAAGAGAAGAAATGATGGTAGGATGTTTCCTATACTTGATACCAAGGAAGGAAAATCTCGGAAGACCTGGTTTGCGAAAGGATATTATCCTATTCCGGCAATTGATATCGGCCTCATGATCTACTAGCCAATCTACCCCTAGAATGGCATCATAACCTTTCATGTTAAGGCATACTAAGTCTGTAAGGAGATTATGACCTTCTATCATTACCTCACTATTAGGGTAGTAATCGGTAAGCTTTGTTCCAGAACCTAAGGGTGTGGTAATAGAAAGGTCCGACGGTAAAGGAACTGATGAAATTGGCAATATTTTTGAAAAAGTAGTGGATATAAAGGAATGAGAAGCACCGGTATCAAATAGCACAAATGTAGGACGGGAACAAACTTGAATAGTACCTTCCATAAGTCCGCCATCCCTAGGCGCTTCATCATCTTCTAGAATAGTATTGAGGTGAGCCTGCCTCTTGCGTCCACCACCAGACGATTGTTCCTTCATAAGAGGACAGTCTGGCATGCGATGCTTACGCTGCCACACCTTAAACAAGCACCGAGGCACTTCCAGCATTCCTCGGCCGAGTGGCCGAATTTTTCACAAAAGGTGCAAGCCACCATGACTTGCTTATCTTCCTCCTTGACTTTCTTATTCTTCTGGGAGCTATTTCCACTCCCATTCCCGGACCTCTTCCTACTATCACGGGGTTTGTAGGGCTCCACGATGCTAAATTTCTCCTTCTTACTACACCGATCTGACCGTCGGCTCGATTCTTCACCTTTCCCCTTTAATTTTTTGACCTTTTCCAAGGTCCTCTCACAGAGATACACCTGTTTGACCATCTCCGCATAAGTACGGATATTTTGGATCCCGAGCTGCTGAATATAACCGGGTCTCAACCCGTCCATGAACCGATTGGACTTCAATAAATTGGTACTGACCAAATGAGTTGCATAGGGCGCTAGCTTGGAAAATTACAGTTCATATTCGGCAACCGTCATCATTCCCTGACATAGGGAAGCGAACTCCATAGCCTTTCTTTCCTTGATATGTTCTGAAAAATACTTGGCATGGAATAAGGTAAGAAAGCCTTCCCATGTGTGTGGTGCATCAGCTGGAGGTGCCAGAATCAACTTCCACCATGTACGTGCATCCTTGTTGAGTTGAAAAGTAGCAAGATGCACTTTTTCTTGGTCTGTACACTGTATGATGTCAAATATACGGTTCATTTCATCGATCCAATTCTCAGCCTCGTCTAGATTCGAAGAACCATAGAAATGTGGAGGATTTAAGTCTCAAAAATTGAGATGCAAGTCCCCAGCCCTTGCTCCTGTGCCTGCTTGAGCTATCGTTTGCAGTGCCTGAGTGAGGCCCGCAACAGTCTGCTGCATACCATCCCAATCTACGCGATGAACCATTATAAGAATAAGGTACCTGAGAGAATAACAAGTTGTTAATTCCCATGGAATTTTGAAAGGAATTAATCTAGAGCTAATTTATTGTCTTATCCTGGGCTCTACCCAATTCTGTCATGGGTGAAAAATTTCTTCCTTAGTTCATAGGTATGGGTCCTCAACCTTGGACTTATCCTATGACTTTCTTCCCTAAGTCCTTGGATTTAGGCTCTAATACCAACTTAATTGTCACGCCCCGAGCTTTTAGTACAGTGGAAGATAATCTCGAAAATCATGAACAGCCGGCATGATAAGTCTCTTGCTAGCAAGAATAATCAGAGCGCAAGACAATCACATATAAGATGCAATTGCACAATAATTCAATCAACTTCTCCTTTCATTAATAATAAGAATGATAAAATCCAAATACATAGACTATTCCAATTCACTTAAATCTAGTCGACTCAATAAAGAGAAAATTACATGAACTCGATCTAGACATTATTGACTCCCTAAGTCTTCACTCTCAATTTTATATGACTTTCATTCGCTCTCGGACCCATCACTTGAATAACTCGAATCCGAATCCGAACTATTTGCATCTCCTGAAAAGATTGGAAAATAGGTAATGAGCACACTTGCCCAGTAGGTATCTTCGCATCAACATGTAGGTAATATTAAAGTGATTAACATTTTTAGCTCTAAAGAATAAGGTAAAATCATGTGAACGCGATAAATCACGTAAATAAACCAAAGTAACAAGACATGATCAAATTAAGATATGATTAAGCAAGCATGATCAAGTAGAATGTAATTATGGCCTTTCATGAATAAGAATGTACTAGCAAGTTAAGCAAGAATGTAATCTTCACTTAGTAACAAGTACTTCATGAATTTCTGTGGAATACCACTTTATGGATAAATCCGTGGATATTTGTGATTGCCGTGGATTTTCACTTATTTATAAAGAAAGTACTCGTAGCGCAATGCGACGCCAGTAGCATCATACCCCATGGTTTATAATAGTATGTTTCAGACAATCAGCCGAGGGGACTAGCATAGAGCCCTTGAACACAATCAATGCTCGATCCGCATCTTCAAGTATAAATCAAGCTACTTCCACACATGTAATAAAGATGGCCAAAAATGTACAATTTCAATGATAGATTCATGATGAAGTAGCCAAAAATACGAACACTTCTACAAGGAAATAAGGAATTCCAACAAAATGTCTTAATAACTAGGTTATGCCATGGAAATAAATCGGTAACATAATGGTACATTCTTTAATTTTTCATAATTTACCTTAGATGTCTTGAATAAGGTTACAAGTCCTAGACTATCATTAGTCAATCTAGGATCATAGGAAAAACAGAACTCAGGAAACTTAGCGGTCTATATTTGGGCCGCTATACTGATATGGCGGTCTCATATTGGGCCGCTAGAATTGGCTGAATCCAGAAAGAAATCATTTTGGACTCAGATAATGGGACGGTCAAATACTGGACCGTTAATGGGCCTTAGCGGTCGAGTATTGAACCGTTAAAAGATAAAATCAAAAAACATCAGTAGTGCTTTCTAGGTAATTGGGCTTTAATGGTACAACCAACTCGGTGTCCTAGTAGGAATCCCAGGCTCGCAAAAAATTACAGAGGCCTTGAAATAAGATTTCCTAGTCCATTGGAAGAAATATCCAAGGGAGAGGTCATCAAGTTCAAGATTATGTTCCTATAAGTGCAAAGTGTGTAACTAATGGTCATATATCAGAATATATGCCATGAACTTATAGAAAATGACTCTGAGATAGAAATAGAATGCGTGCAGTGATAAACCAACGTTAAATCTCGACTATATAAGTATCTAAACCATAATTTAAAATTATATAATTTCTGGCATGAAAATATCATATGTTTAAATAATCTTAAGAATCATCAAGAACATGAAATTACTGTTATGAATCAGTAAAACAAAACTCAGGATAGTATATAACATTAAATCAGGTTTGAACATAGTTAACTAGGCTTACTTATAAGTTAAATGGACTATCCTTGATCTTATCTCGGGTTGACAGAAACAGAATGCTGGCGGTCTATTATAGAGCCGTTACAGTAATGTGGCGGTTTATCGTAAGGCCGCCCGAGAGATTATAAGAATCGAGTTAACAGAGTGTCTAGCGATTTATCGTAGGGCCGCTATATGAGATTGGCGGTCGAACATTAAGCCGCTAGAGTACGACTGACAGTAACTAATGTTTAAAGCACATCATGTCTGAAAATCAACATATTATTAAAACTACTACATGATAGAATGAGAAATGGGCTGTAATATGCATGGGAATCATGTATTGGAATAAGAGAATTTATTTGGTTCATTAAGGTTAAGGAATATGCATGAATGGAATACTAAGTGCATAGGTCCTATTGAAACATGAAATTCACCACACATAAAGCATGAAATCGAGTAAAACCAGAGGGCTTTTATCTCTAGAATGATGTTTTAGCCGTTCATGAGATGACCTACCTCTGCTAAAGCTTTTAAACTCCGAATTTGATACTAGATGCTACCCTTAGTCCCTTGCACTCCTTATGACAAATCAACAATTTCACCCCCTGATATCTCTTGATCCTCTTGACCTAATGTCGTGAAATTTGGAGGGTAAGAAGTAGATACTAAGGGGAACAAAAAGTTCTAAAGGTACTAAAGCTAAATACCTTGATTTGGCAACCTAATTCCGTGATCTTCACCAGACTTTTGCACAGTTTTCTGGGTCGCTAATGTGGAACCAGCAACTTTGCAGGCTTCTATCTCCTTGTGTGCTTGATCTCCTAACACAAAATTTTGGGAGATGTTAGTCCTATGTATTGGCAATAAAAACTTCTGATAAACCTACCTGAAATAATGCCGTCTTACCTTGATTCCACGTGAGCCAATGTAAGGGTCGCGCATGTCAAAACTAGGTCCTATTTATAGGGTTTTACTAGAGTTTGATGATTAGATTGATCCTAGAGTCTTTATTAAACTTTGGATCGACTTCTGAGAGTCCTTAACATGTTTACTAGTCCACCCATCTCAATCTCTAAGTGATAAGACCTCAAAAGTCTAATCCTTTTGCTCGTTCTTTCACTCACGGAACTGACAGGAAATAGCGGTCAAATATTGATCCGCCAAATGCCTTGTAGCGGTTTTACGATAGACCGCTATAGGTCCTGGCGTCGAATTTGAAATGAGTTCAAACTCTAATTTCATCTTATCTACTAAATTATCTAAATAAGGAGTATTTATCCTTATTAATTCGTGAATAGGTTAATTATCTTTCTAGAATATGGGCCAAACTTCATGGGCTTGGTCTTTAAACCTTTTGGGCTTCTATTAAATGTGTAGATTAATTGATTGCCTTATTTGGGCTTTAATAATGATTTATTTAACCTAATATTCATTTATAAATTTATTTGATACTTTAATAATTCTAGAAAATTACTAAATATTCCAGAAATACTTTATAAAAATTCCGGGGCATTACACTCCTGTTCCTCGTCCTCAGATTCTGATTCTTCTCCATACATTCTCACATCTCCGTGTAACTCTCCATCATGACCCCAATAGTACCCAAAGTCGAAGAACAGCTTGTGTTTATTATATACATCATCCTGTCTCACAGGAACAGACACCTCTTCGGCCAAGCCAACTCCAGCATGAAGAAACACCCCTGTCAACTGTGAGGCAGAAGGCAAGGATCGCCTTCGTTGTGTACGACATGACCCTATCAAGTCCGTCATCAAACGTCCCATGTTGATCTGATTCCCACTCATAACATGGTAGAATAGAAATTTATGTGCTTCATTAACCTCATCCCTGCTGCCCTCTTTAGGATAGATAAGAGTGGTAAACATATGGTGTATAATCCGCTGTAGTGGCGAAAAATAGTTGGCATCCAGCTTGATCATGTTACTAACTCCATGAATGTATTCATTGCAGGTCATGAGTCGAAAGGTGTCCTCAACAGAACCATGACCAAAAATCATATCAGTGCCCCTAGCGGACACTCCTAGGGCGCGCTCAAATAACTCTGGATTGATTGTAAATTTGACTCTTTTGACAACCGTATACAAACGGTCATTCCTCATATCCAGGTGCCCATAAAATTCTTGGACAAGACTAGGATATTACCTGTAGTATCTGGTAACAAAATCAATCCACCCATCTTGTATTTCAAATACAGCACTGAAATCTGGCAATAATTCATTCACTTCATCAACATCAACCAACCGGGGGTCAAGAATCGGCCGTGGCTGGATTGGCCGTGCCCTTGGAGGTGCGGCTGGCCGCTGTGGTGGAGGAGCTCGTTCCTCATTTCTCCGGACACTGGATTCTCCCTGGGTAAGCCTTTGAGAACTTCGTATAGGCGCCATCTAAATAGGAAATCTAGGTGAAAACCCTTGGATTTGCTAACCTTTTCCCGTGGGAGAAGATGGAGACCGGAGGACACACAAGAGATGGTGGAAGAATCTTTCTCCACAATCTGGAGCTCAAGGAATGCATGGCTGAAAGGGCTCACAAGCCGCCGCAGACATTTCGTCCCAAAACGATGACGAATACGCCGGATCTTGTGCGGATGAAAGAAAGAGGGGGTTTTGGAGGTGGAAATGAGGAGAATGAGTGTTCTAGGGTTTGAGGAGAGGGTATGAGGGTGAATGGGTGTGAGAGAGTGAGAGAAATAGGGTGAAAACCCCTTTAAGAAGGAGTTCGAACGTGGTTCGGTCGGCCCCGTTCGCCGGTTTTGGTCGACCGAACCTGGGCATCGATCAACCGAAATGGTCGGCCTAGCCCTAAATTTCATCAAATTTTTTTAATCAACTCCTTAAACTTTCTTTTTCTTTTTCTTCTTTTTTGTGTAACTTTTTTGTTTTCAAACTTCACTTGTCCCCCTTCGTGTTTGTGAAGAGAGGGAATGGGTGAACCTTCTGAGATGACTGCTTTGGGAGTTTTTCTAAAACTCCCCCTCAGTGACTGTCTCTGATCCTCAGGTCTTAAGATCCACATTTATTTAGCAAGAAATATTTGGTCTTAGAAGTTTCTCAAGGAGGGGGTATATATATATATATATATACATAAATACAGTCAAGCACACAAGGTTTTATCATGCACGACTAAAACAAAATCACACAGGATATGCATGTTTTTCACACAATCTACCCTTCATGCCTCTGACTATCATACCCGAGGGCTTCTCTATCTTGGTGAGTAATCAAGGGTTGTCCATCTTTCGGAAGGACGTAATTAACGCCATAGTCTTTATGATATGGTGCGCGGACCTAGAGTCTTGACACGATCATCCACTATTGTCTGATTAGTCAGACGGCGCGCAAAATAAAATTGTCACTATGTGAGTGGCACGCCCTGCGCTTAAATAAATAAAACCCCCTAACAAACAAACAAACAAATAATAAATAAAAATAAACTAAATAAAACAAAGCTTCTCGCCATAGGTGGTTCGAGCATCTTTTCCGTTGGCAGGGAGTGCCCCGTTGCACTTGACGTTTGGTCATTCCGTTTCTACTATTAGTTTAAGTTTTGGGCTATAGGGTCCTTTCTCCTAGCGATCAATCAAGGGTTTTCTCCCCTCGGGTAGATGTAATTAACACCGTGGGCTCTATGGCAAGGCGAGTTTGAGTCCCGACCTGGTACCCACTATCGTCTGATAAGTCAGACTGTGCGCACATCTCATTGACTCTAAGTTTTTCGGTCTTTGGAGTCCGAATAAACTTTCACCTCGTGACTAGCACGCCTGCGCAACAACAAAACAACGTAAACGAATCATAAATAAATAAGTAAAATATTCACACACATGTGCTAGCTATAAATGTCATAAATGTGTTACATATAATTTGTTGTAGTAAGGATCAAACAGCAGGGCAATTTGATGAATCACTTACCATTGTCTGATGAACATCTGATTTCATATGCTACTTCATTTACCGTTTAAATATAGATGTGAATAATTAATGTTCTAAGTTTATGTTGTCAAATAAATGTATCATAGTTACAAGGAAAGTGGGTGAAAATTTTAGATTTGGATGGAGAGCATGTCGGGACCGGACTTGTGATGAGTGATGACAGAGAAAAAGTCATCATGAGACGACAAATTGGACCAACATATTGTGAAATTTCTATTAATTATGCAAAAAAGCATGATGCTTAACTTTTCATAAAAGATCAAGATACGAAGAAAATTTGAGATGCTGTAAGGAGTCATATTTTATGGCTTATAGAATATGTATATAAAGTATCATTCTTTCATTTCTAAGTTCAAATTATCATGTTTAAGTTTGAAGTGAAATTACTCATAACCATTTATCTATTATACAGGTAATCCTAGATGCGGCAAAGAGTCACTCTCCCACCTTGTGATTTGTTTACCTATTTGGTGATATGTTAGACTCTCACATTTTGATATATATAGTGATGACAAAACATTGACACTAATTTGATTTATATTTTGACTAAATTACATCCATATATTTTTTGTACATGGGAATGCATCATGATACATTATTGCAACATATTGTGATTACAATGATACATTGACACAATGTGATTACGTATAAAAATATTTTGCCTATAACATCAATGTGATGAATTTTTTGATCTATCATTCATATGTGAATGATGTGGACTTATATAGGTTGTGAATGTGTATGTTTATGACGAATGTTACTATAGGTCATCTACAAGTTATCTACAGTTCAAATTATTACCTACGGTTAGTACAGATTATCTACAATTTAAATTGTTACTTACGGTTAGTACAGATTACCTATCATTCAAATGGGTTACCTACGATTAATATAGGTTTACAGATTACCTATGATTCAAATGGGTTACCTACGGTTAATATAGGTTTACCTACGGTTTAAATGGGTTACCTACGGTTCAAATGGGTGTACCTACATCTAAAACGGGTTACCTATAGTTAGCCCTGTCAACGGATCGGATCCGAGTCGGATCCTGCCTGATCCAGATTCTGATCCGATAAGATAATATCCGAATTTAACCCGAATCCGAAATAGGAAGACATTTCGGATTCGGATCTAATCAAAATCCGAACCTGCATTTTCGGATTCGGATCTAGATATTCAACAACAACAACAACAACATATTCAATGGAAGTGGCCGGGCAACATATTCAACAACAACAACATATTCAATGGAAAGCCCTCCTGCAGAAGCAGTCTTCTCTGCTATTTCTAAACTGAAGGAATGTCTCCTCCATTTCCACTGTTTTCCAATATCACTACCAAAAATGCAGAGAGGTAACAAAGACTCAAATTAAGCAGACTGAACATTGTAGAGATAAATAAAAACATGCTAAAACTAATCGTGTTTATACAAAAGCTGTATATTAAGTACAGTTAAAGAAAAGAATACTCAGTATGTTTACAACACAATTTGGTTGAGCAATGCTATAATTCCTTCTACAGTCTGAAAACTTCTTCCTCATTCTTTAAATTCCAAACCATAATCCATTATCATTGAAGTTGTTCAGGAACATAATTTGTACTATCAAAACAAACCTTGAATTTAAAAAAAAAACTATTGCTTTATGCGTATTTAACATTTCAAAAACATAGCAAGAACAAGATGTAAGTAGAATGCATAATGATAATAAGAGAATCCAATAAATCAGGACTCGAGGCGCAAAACATGATACCAGACTAAAGCAGAAGTGGAAGCAGTAATATCTCAATTCTCAAAGCACATACAAATTCAGAGCAGATGCATCAGAGAACACAGATGTCACCTATGAATAATACAACCTATCAACTTTAAATTAATGATAAAGGATCCTACAAGTGAACATTAATTAGTTCAAAGTACTTCTGAACCAGCATAAAACTGATAAGTCACACATCTGACAAAACACTCAAACTCAAGTGCCCACTGTATAGAGACATATGGCCTTAGAAAGGACATAGGTTCAAATATGCATTAAGCCACCAAATTTTCTTGGATAAAAGAGAAACAAAACCATCATAGAAATAAAATTCTGATTGTTTGACGGGTTATCCACATAATTCAGATATCACCTATATATGAATAAGATAACCTGTCATGCAAACCTGTAACATGCATATCACTTGCTAGTAGGGGTGTAAACGGGTCGGATCCGGATCGGATCTTTTATGATCCGAATCCGGATCCGATAAGAACAGATCCGAATATAACCCAAATTTTCGGATCTACATTCTAAACAAGGCATAGTTCCTGTTCTTGTCGGTGGAAACACCAGTTGTTGACGATCCTGCTCGGTGGCTTGGCTCGAGGACCAGAAAATGGCCTATTGGCTATGAAATCTTTGTGAAGGGCAAACACACTTTCTGATGAACATTTTTTTTTGGAAAGTGACTTTCTGATGAGCATTAATTGTTCATTCCAAATTGTCATTCATACTTTCTCCTCTGAATCACGAGATTGTGTTGTAAATGAAGATTGATATGTCTATCTACAACTAGAATAAAATTCACAGAAGTTTTGGATCACCATACCTTCCGTGCAAGCTTCTCCAACTTTTCTTGCTCGAGCTTCTGTAACAGTCAGTAAAAACAACCCATGTCAACGCCACGAACAGCAAACAGAAACCACAAGGAAATTGCAGACGATTGAGAAAAGGCTCTTTCTGGTTAAATGATCAAAAGCACTTCTCCGTACCTATACATAGAACACAATCAGAGTGCATATTATGAATCAATAGACACTAGAACGATGTCTTAGCAAATCACATAAATGGAAGGCCAAGTGGAAAATTGGCTAAAGGGAAGATCTACTTGGAAAAGCATGTAATAAGAGTACAATTTTCAGTCTATCCCTCATTGTTTTTCTCCATGCATTCTGCATCATATATAAAACAGGAGATAAAGATGATCATTGGGCATCCACCGACTTATGACCGCAATTCTGCGTGTCAATGCTGATCATACAAAAGGAGCATACACAGGCAATTATTAGACTAATGATCACAAAATAATTGTTGATATTACATCAATTAAAGGGAGAATCATTTACCAGGATCTCCCTGATTACCACTATCTTCCACTCGCATGACACACCAAATAATTAAATTAACACTTACAATTTGTGTGAAATCAATATATAACAACGCCTAGGATAAGTCCATACCTCACGCATATATCAGAAAAGAATCTGTCTTCATATGGCACATGATGGAGTATTCATTTGGGAAAATACAAGGAATAGTCCATACCTCACGCATTTGGGAAAGTTAAGCAGTAGCAGTAGATGACGTTAAGCACCGTCGGTGGGGCACAATCAATCTGTTTGATGCTTGAAAGAGCCAAACTGTATAATAAATTTATGAAATTACACCAGATAAAATTGCAGCCTGTGCCATACTATGAATGAACAGCATCCAACTTTAATGAACTGCCATGATCATGAAGGATACTCGGGAGCCCACGAGAAAACATAAACAGTCGGGGAAAGGGTATAAAGAACAGGCATGCTTGTAGAACGAAAACTGTCTGGAAAAATCAACTAGCCACTGAGCAAGGCATTGACAAAGGCCACTTAAAATCCAACCACCAAACAAACTTTTCTTTTAAAAAAAAAGAAATGCAGAAAGGACCCAAAAAATCACAAAAGAGACACCCTTTCTACTACAAAAGCATCAACCAAAACAAACCCGGAAGTGGAAGCAATAACATGATTAACATCCTCCTATTGCCACTGCAGGACGAATGGAGAACACAGAGGCAAGGCAATAGAAGAACGACGAGAAGAGGTGGGTTCGTGGGGAGGTGCGAAACACAAACCGGTCTTGATGGAGGTGACGCAGAGGCCGCATGCCTTCAGGACGACACCGATGCTGCTAGCCGTCACTCCTTTGCCCAGCCCGCTCACCACCCCGCCCGTCACCAGCACGTACTTCATCCCGGAAATGCCCCCGCCGCCCTGCACCACAGGAGCCACAAAACCGACCATTAGAGCAGCGTACTAGAGCATCGATGAGAAACAAGAGGAGCAAAACCTGCAAGCATCGCCTTTAACAAAAGATATACGAGAAGAACTCACACACAAACACATGCGACAACCATATTTTTCGGTGCCGAAAGGGGAGCAAGGGACGTAGTTCGTGCTGAGGAGGGGCCGCTACCTGTGGGCAATCGCAGAAGGGGATCAAGCAAGAACGTCGTCGTATCAGCAGAAACCCTAGAGGGTAGACAAGAGAGAGAGAGGAAAGAAAGAGGATTTGGGGCGAGGGGTGTCTTGGGGAGGACTGCTGTGCCTGCGGCTGCTTGAGCAGCGGCCTCACCTGATTCGCCGGGGCTGGCTGGTGGCGCTGGTGATGGTACATCTGGGCCGCATGATCCGAGGGTGGAACACCAGCGGCCTCGCCTGGACGACGGCAGCCGGGAACGTCAGGACGGCGGTGGGGTAGCTGTTCCGGAGGTACCCCGCGGGGTGGCCACGGTGACGAGGTGGTGGTGGTCGCCAGCGTGCGCACGGGCGACAGCGGCGGAGCCGGGCTTGGGGAGATGGGATCAAACCCTAGAGGGAGGCCGCGATGCGCCGATGGAGATGGGGCTGCTCGCCCCGATAGCACATGCTTTATGGCGCCCCGATGTCCGATCCGAGATCTCCATTTTCGGATCAAAATATTTCGCCCCGAATAACACACAGGTACCTCACCGTAGCAGCTCCGAATCCGATTCGAACCCGAAAATATTTTCGGATTCGGATCAGGTTTCGGATCCTAAAGATCCATTGACACTCCTACCTATAGTTAATACATGTTTACCTACGGTTCAAATGGGTTACCTACGATTCAAATTGTTACCTACGCTTAATACCTATGGTTCAAATGGGTTACTTACAGTTCGTTCACGTTACCTACGGATTTTGCGAGAATATTGCAGTCGATAAAAATTACATAGGTAAAGTTTTACCTACGCGATATATATTCATAGGAAATTATCTACAAGAAAAAACATAGAAAATTACCAATACGAAACAAATTGTAGGAAATTACTTACGCGAATAATCATGAGAAATTATCTACCGAAAAAAATGATAGGAATAGAGAAGCGTAGGTAATTACTTACGCCATTTAACCGTAGGTGTTGATGCTCCTATGCTCACGACTTTTTGTCGCGTAAGTAAAATTTTACTCACGCAATTTTTACCGACGGCACATAAACATAGGGAGTGTCGTAAGTAAACCTTATACCTACGGTTTTTTGTCTTTACCTATGACAATCGTTGTAGATAAAGATTCTTCTTGGTGTAGTGTTTGTAGCTTGAAGATATTCACGATAGTTTTCTCTGGTCTCCTCGCCGTCAAATTAAGAAAAAAGAAGCAATCTTCTGTAACAGCTTCTGACCTCCCGCAATAGGCCATTTCAGGTATTGTTTCTGTGAGTAAGCCTGCCAGCTGCAAAGTCTTATTGATTGAGACATGAATTCCAAGTGGATCAGCAATAATATATCAGTTCTGGAAGAGAGATATATAAAAGACCATAATGGGAGAAATATATATCCACATGTGACCGGTAAACCTTGTCCTTTTGATTCCTTCACTCCTGTTGACACAAAGCCCACTCCTGTCACTAGCATTCCAATAGTTTATAATGCAAAATAATCTTTTCCATTATGTTGACAGCTAATGTTGTATAAGGATCACCAAAACACAGGAAAGCTTTTACAAATAAATCTCACATGGATTAGCTTCTTTCATGCTGTGTCTAGTTTTGTAAGTTGGCTGCTTGTTGATCAGATTTTAGGACTCATTGGTTCACTACCTTGAAAAACATTTTTTTGTTCTGTTTCTTTTTTACATCAACTTTATAGTTGTTTGCCTCCCCTTTGTATGACTGGTTGACATATATAGCAGCTGATCGGTAATATCATAGTTCAACTAAAATTGACTGAAGAATAAGGAATGCACGCACTTTACTCTTTTTGCGAATCCTACATGATTGTCATGATATCTAAAACTATTTTTTAAGTCAATTAATGATGTTTGACAATATAGCATTTTTCTAACGGGAATTTCTTATTTGGGTTTGTTGATGGTGTTGATGGTTCTTTAAACTACAGGGTGGTTGACGAAGTCAAGAACACTAAAGAACAAACTTATGCAAATTGCATACCAGAAGTCTCTCTCTCTCTCTCTCTCTCTCACACACACACACACACACACACACACACACACGAGATCATATATATTTATGTGTTTTTATGTCTCATCTTTGGAAATGCATGCAGGCTATTGGCCAATAGCTGGAATGAGGATTATGTGCATGCAGCTTATATATGTTTCAGGTCAAGTACAGTTTATCCCGCCTTTCCAAGTTATGCTTGTTTATGTTGATCCTAGCTAGTTTCTGTGTAGTTATAGTATGCTTGGTTACTTATTGCAGATGCCCAATTCTGAAACATAAACCGCTTAGAAAAGATCAAAGAATGTAGAACCATGACTAGCATAAGTTCTGTTTCCAACCGAAATTAACTGTTCAAAGTTAGTTTAGAATTTTATTTTATTCCGTTTTTCTTATGACTGCCAGGTTTTTCTTTCTAGCCAGGATGATATATACCAAGATACCAATGTTTGTTTGTTTCCAAGAAGGACAATGTACTTGTTTTGGATGAATCACATCCATGTTTACTATCAGGTAATTAATGCCCCCAATTGATAGCAGCACATTCTGATCGATGTTGCTTTCACCTGAAATAAAAATGTATTCAAGGTATTGCATGAATCAATGGTTCTTAATTGCCTGGTACGTAACAATGTTAGCATTTTCAATTCATACATGTATGTGTTGTGCGTCGTTGGTGGCGACGACTAGATCTTTTTGGTTGTGCTTTTGCCCACGTTTTGGTAGTTGGAAAGTACATATAAGTATGCTAGCGGGTTACATGCAGGTTTCAGGTTTGGATGACAGCTGGTTGTATTATTCATATGTGACATCTGAACGTGGATAACCCGTCAAGCAGTTAGAATTACAAAAAAGTTGATGTTTTTACGTACGGTTCTTCAAAAAATGGGAGTATATGTTTACCTACAATCATGCATGAAGTGTGAGTATAACTTGATTTTATAAAATAATAAAATAATAAAAATAATAAAGTAATTTTTACCTATGATTTATTAAAATAATGAAATAATAAACTATAGGTAAAAGATGATAATGAAATAAAATAAGATAATAATAAAAATATTAATAATAAAACAATAGGGCCTCTTCTTACGGTTTTAAAACTGTGGCTATAGTCCACTTAGGGCAAATGTTTTTTTATTTGCGTAGTTATAGTCTTTAGTCACCCAAGGAATACGTATGGATCATAACCGTAGCTAAATCCATAGGTAAATGCTTTGCCTACTATTCTTAGAACTATACCTAGGATTGATTCCTGTAGCTATAGCCCTTTTTCTTGTAATGCGTTGACGAAGCTGAGCATGAGCTTGTTAGATCATGTTGGATGGCCGTGGTCGAGAGAATCTTGTCGAGCTTCTTCTTCAAAATGCTCACCATAGTTGATGGCTTGAGAGGGTCTTACCAAACTTCTCTAATAAGAAAAAGTTCTCACGGGGGTGAGAATTCCCTAGGAGTACTTTTCGATGCTTAACTCAGTGAACGAGTGGAAGGAGGGAGAGAAGGCAAAATATAGAGGGAGATGCATAGGGCGGTCGGAGAGAACCTAACAAGGGGAGAGAGGAAGAATTGGCATGGACGGAATGGCGTAGTCTTGGCTCCCTTATGCTTAGGATGGCATTGTCTTGTATTGCCTTTGTCTCGCATACATGTTGGAGGTCGCAGAGACCTTATTTTATGACCGGGAGCCAGTGAGGAGCATTATGGTGATAAGGCTTGGGTATCTGAAAAGATCGTATAAAGTGGCGTAGCAACGGGAGCAACGGAGGTTATGGGATGTGGAGCGGATCATGATATCAAAAAGGGATAGATCTGATGATGGTATCCCGCCATAAGGGTACCTTTGAAATCTCCAAATCACACAGGAGACCGGGTTAGGTGGTACATGGGACATAGGGCCGGAATCGGTGTGCGCATGCACATCATGTACCATAGCAAACAATATCACTTATTTTTTATTTTCTTTCTATATTTTTATTTTTATTTCACTTTTTTCCTTTCCTTTTGAACGTGCAACTAAAAATTGGACAACACATTGAGCGTCTTGTACGTGGTGTTGTCGATAATCAAAAACTTGCATATATAGGTGTCTCAGCATGGGAATTATTTGTGATCAGTTGTAACATGATTATCCTTCTTTTTTTATTTTTTTAATTTTATAAATGATATTTTGCCAAACTTTATTTCTTTTTTGTATCTTTGACCCTTCTCAGTCAAAATGGTTCCTGGCATTGAGGAAAACCACTTGAGTTTACCGCAGCATCTCATCGTGGATGTCATAATCACCACCATAAACTCCCGGAAACATTACCTACATCATGATCATCAGTTTAAGTAAATCTACTAATTTATAATTTATTTGTGAAATAAAAAAATTGATAAAATGTCTCAGGTCAGTGATTACCTATCTGATGTCAACCCGCACAATATTGTTCTAGATGACGAGTTAAAGTAATTACCTCAGATGTGAAAGACCCCTACAAGTCTAACACATTAATTAGTTGGTGGACCAATTCCAACCCCTTAATAACGAGGTAGAGATTTCATGGTTCGTGGCTTACTTTGACCAAAGATCCGAACCTAATAGACAAACAATAGGTTTCGAGTAATGCTTAGCAAGGAGGGCATATCTTGGCAGCCCATTAGCACTGTCCACTCGGCTCACTAAGAGAGCCTAACTCTCCGGGCCTGTTATGCCGTGAGACTGACCAAGCATGCCTCTTGTCCCGACACTGGCCCAGCACAGGGTCTGTTCTTGTGTGCGCACTCCCCGGTAGAAGTCACGATGCACGTCTATTATAATGTATTAATGACGACCGGCGCACCAGTCCGGCGATGAAGGAAGCACGCCGCCCACGTCACTTCACTTGACAGCGTAGGCTCACTCCGTCTCCGGTGAACCCCATCGCATTTATGACCGACGAGCCCTGCCGCATTAATGATATAGCTACCCCTCCAGTGGAGAGACAACAAGTCAACGCCCATGTCTCCGTGTCTCATCAAGCATGTAAGTTGGGCGGCTCATGCCTCTTCTGACCACGGCAACCCAACGATCAACTCTCTCGACGACGGTATAAGTAGGATCCTGCCCCAACGACTAAGAGGTAAGCAAATTCATCCTCTCAAGCCCGCTCTCTCCCTCTCTTACTTTGCCTCTCTCTCTCGAGTGCTCGTCTCACTTCTCATCGTTGCTTGACTTGATCGACGGAGAGTTATCCTCTAACGTAACTCCCAGAACTCCTTCTGATCATTCAGTGATAGCTGTAGGTCCTCCTTCGATGCCAAAGCTCTCCTCTCCAATCAAACAAATTATTAGAAGTGTGGATCATAAATTAAACAACTATTTCTCGACCACTACACTAAGCATTAGTCATAGGTTTCTTATAAAGACATGCCACGAATCTCACATCGAGGTACATTTAACTAATAAGTGGACCAATTCAACCTATAACGACGTAGTGATTTCGAAGTCCAACATGTCTTATATATTTTGGAAAGGTACGGAATTAACAAAGGAAGAAACGGTAAGGTTGATACAAAGACGTGCATGCAATATTATTCTGTCGTATATGCAAATTAAGACACGCTACATGGACGGGGGAATGAATTAGGCACCGTTGAGGTTAATTAATTAATCTAGCTATATATACGTATCATGCTCTTCTTGCACATTACGTGGTCACAAATGATATGGAGAAGGCTAATTAAAGATTGGAGGGGTGGATTATATATTAATGCTCCCAATTCAGTCTAGGTACAAGGGAGTATTCCCTGCACCTGATCAATGAGCCAGGGCAAGGCAACGACGTGCAAGAAATAGCTAGCTGGCTTCTCATTGACAATGGACAAGCGATGGAGCTGCATGCAGCTTAATTTTCTTCTTATGAGGGAGGGAGGGAGATGGGTTGGACCTGCAAGCTTCTGCCCTCCACAAGCGGTTATGTGGACTCTGATCTCTGGAGGATGGAATGAAGTGGAAGACTCTGATCTCTCTCCCTCTTTCTCAGTGGTGGGACATATACATACGCACCTTCTAAACGTGATAACGGATAAGCATATATATATATATATATATATATATATATATATATATATATATATATATATATATATATATATATATGCATATATATATATATTATATATATATATGGGAGATGTTCACATTAGGCCGACCCCATGACTATTTACCATAGTGTCGGTATCTGGGTCCTCCATCTCACGAGGTCGATGATCGCATGGGGTCGGTCCCATACGATCAAGGTCCCAAATACCGGCACCATGGCAAATAGTCATGAAACTGATCCCATGTGAACATTTCTCTCTCTCTCTCTCTCTCTCTCTCTCTCTCTCTCTCTCTCTCTCTCTCTCTCTCTCTCTATATATATATATATATATATATATATATATATATACTCCGGTGTGAATAGAGCACGTTTTTTAAATTAAAAAAAACCCTTGATCATGTTGCATCGAGTATTGATCAATTACGTTTAGTTTTGGTCACATGATCACTTAAACAAATCATATATGGCTTAATTAATTAATTAATTAGTGACGTCAACAGTATTATACCTAAATTACCATCCGTACACATCCATACTGTTATCTCCTCGACGCTACAACCGTCACCTCACCTCTCATAAAAAAGGACTTGCGCCATTTCTAATTAATCCACCCCCCCAGCTCCTCACTTCGATCGCTTGCGGACTGAGAACTTCTCTCTTTCTAAATCGCAGTCGCTCATTCCTCTTTGGGTCTCTAAATATAAAGCTACCTGTCTGTTTCTCTCTATCGATCACCTTCCTCTCCTGATCAACATTTCAGCTTGAAGCGTCCCTCTCCCTCTCTCTCTCTCGCTCTCTCTCCCTGGATCTGTGCGTGAACTATATATATCTATATCTGTTGCAGCTAGCTAGCCCACCCACCCACAAATCAAGATCATGAGGCCGTTGAGCAAGATGGAGGCGAGGCTCCCTCCGGGATTCAGGTTCTACCCAAGGGACGAGGAGCTCGTCTCCGACTACCTGGCTGGGAAGGTCTCCGGCGACGGCACCGGTTTCCCAGCCATGATGATCGACGTCGACCTCAACAAGTGCGAGCCATGGGCCCTCCCCGGTAAGTCGATCGATCGACTGAGATATATATTGGCGTCTGTCTTAATTGTCCCCACGACGATGGTTCACCCGGCCCACCCCTCCTCTTCTTCATGTTCATGTACCCATCCATCGTCGAACAAACGTACGGACGTCTCCACGTACGCCTGCTAGCTCTTCAATTGATCTGTCCATCAATATGCATCTGCATATGCGGATCATCTAAATCCGATATATATCTCCGTTTTAAAGAAATTAAACCTGGAAATTTTAAACACACTGGTCTTTACATTAATTATTCAATGACCTGGTCTAGACCTGAGGATCGGAACATATATATCATCAAGTTCTTGCCCCTTTGTTTGTTTACCATGATCATCTGGACGGACGGGAAGTTGGGTTTTGCAGGCATGCAAGGAAAATCCTAGACGGCCAAAAGAGAAGGAACAGATGCCGACCCAATCATGCACACAAATTAATTAACGCTAGCTGCTGAGGACAACCAGCAAGCAAGCATTGCCATAAAATTATCTAATTAATCGCCTTAATTAATTGAACCCCTGCCTGCAGTCTGCTGATCCTTCTCAATTATTAACCATCTGTTTGCGCTAAACTAACGCTGCTTGAGAACACCCGGCCTGCCCTGCAGATTTCCCGCGACCTCTCTCCCCTCCGCCCAGGTAGACATATCAAGATTTATCAAATCATGATCACATATATATATATATATATATATATATATATATATATATATATATGTGTGTGTGTGTGTGTGTGTGTGTGTGTGTGTTCGATGCACCCATCTTTTATTGTGCACCAATCACCACGGATAGAAGTTTTATTAATAATCTTCTTTTCCTTTGATCATGATTTGAAAATTCTACCGATAATAGTTCCGAGTTTAATTAGATGCACCCCCGGCTCCAAGGCCCTCTCCCCTCCATTTAATTTTAAACATTACTGTCACGTCCTTTTCTTTCTATATGATGCTGTTTTATTTTTTTACATTTCTTAGTCATTTTGTGATGCAATTTGAGCTTCCGGTAAGAACAATATGATTTTTTATTTTTATTTTCACTTTATTGCATCTTATAAGACTAGCAGGACATCAAAATTCTAAGTTGGATCATATAAACCTTTTCTAGGACCTCTTTCCCGATCGAATAGGCAGAGAAAAAATAATTATGAAAAAACAAATTAAACTAAAATTTCAAAGGCATTTTTTTCGATAGATATTTTTTTCTTTTTTAACAAAGTGTGGGGGGGGGGGGGGGGACCTTAGGATCAAACCTGAGAATGTTCTACTTTTAAGATGGTTAGGGATCATTTGGTTGGGATCATAGGGAGAGATTGTAGAATTCTAATCATTCAAATCTTTGATATCTCCGTGATCTCAATCAAATAAATCAAATTATCTAGGCTTACGTTTTGCAACCGAAAATTTTGTGACGGGGAGAGAGAGACAGATCGGGAGGGTAGGAAAAAAATTCTCAGAAGCTCAAATAAAGGAGCTTCCGGGTGGATTTCGAAGAAGCACATCTAGGGCAATATCCGTTTGAATGACCTTAACTCATTAATCTCTTACCTTATTTTAATGACCATAATATATTAATATGGATCCCTCTAGAATTAATTTGAGAGAGGTGGGGAGAGAGAGGGAGTGATTTTTTCAAGTATATATTTTTATTAAACAATATAATTATAATTATAATAATTAGATTAAAAATAAAATTTAAACTTTATCTAAGATTTTTACTTTTTTTTAAAAGTCTCGTGCTGTCTAATGAACCCAACCAACCACTGTTGAACACGTATCCCATAGACTATTCATCACAGTATAATATAACTTTCTTGATTTTTTAAAAAAATTTCATAGATTCTACTAATTAATTATATATCATAGCTGTGTTAAAAGTATTATAAAAAAGAGTCATTAGGACTTCTAATAAAATTTAAAAATTGAGAAAACACTTTGTGTTCGGTGGCATGTGTTTTTTATTAACAGGGCTTTAACGTTAATTATGTTAGTCATTATTTATTTTAAATTTTTTATTTTTAATTCCTTAAATAATTTTAATAGATTGTACAAAATAAATATGGCATCAAAATAATAAAACTTTTGTGAAATATCATCACTAACACTACTAATTAAATCTTGAAAGTGTTAAAAGGGTTACTATATTAATTACGGGTACTATTCACTTTAAATTTTATTTTTTTATTTTTTAAAGTATTTTTACTAGATTATGTAGAATTAATGTCTCATGAAAAGAATATTATTTTTGTGAAATAGTATCATTAACACTACTAATTAATTTTTGAAAGTGTCAAGAGCGTTGCATTATTAATTACGAGTGCTATTCACTTTAAATTTTATACTTTTTACATTTTTAAAATATTTTACTAGATTTTGTAAAATTAATATATATGTCGTCAAAATAATAAAACGTTTGTTAAATAACATCATTAACACAACTAGTTAAAATTTTCAAAAGTCAAAAATATTATGTTATTAATTAGGGGTACTATTCACTTTAAACTTAATAATTTCTTAAAATTTTAAAATATTTTTAGAAGATTCTATAAAATTAATATATCATCAAAATAATGAATTTTTTGATAAATAACATCGTTAACATAATTTTTTAAAATTTGTAAGTGTCAATAGACTTTATGTTAATTAAATTAGTGTTCACGTGCTAGCTGTTAAACAATAAAACTGGCGCTAACAGCGTACTGTCAAATTGGCGCTATTCATTGTATTTTTAAACTCTCCCTCACGCCGTGAAATTGATCGATCGTTAACCATCCAAATAAAAATTTTGGATTCAGATTCAAAAATCTCCTACAACTCTGACATATATCTCTCGAGCAGTGGGAAGGGATTTCTGATAATCCCCCCCCCCCGCCCTAAATTAAAGAGCCATGCCAAACGCAGAATATGACATTGGCATCGCCCAGAGAGTGGGACAAGGCAACGTGATAAACCAACTGCAGTAGTACACCACGTCGATTGCACCTTAATTTGTTGGTGTGACATATATTGTAAAAGATTTTAAACTAATGATTAATTATAAACCCATGCCAAAACTGTCTTAATTACGCGCAGAAGCAGCGTGCGTGGGTGGGAAGGAGTGGTACTTCTACAGCCTGCCTGATCGGAAGTATGCGTCCGGACGGAAGACGAACAGAGCGACCTTCTCGGGCTACTGGAAAGCCACCGGGAAAGACCGGCCGGTCGTCGACCCCCGTGGTCGGGGGCTGGTGGTGGGGACGAGGAAAACCCTGGTCTTCTACCACGGGAGAGCTCCCAACGGGAGGAAGACTAACTGGGTCATGCACGAGTTCCGCTTGGATGGAGCTGCCGCAACGAGCACCACCGCCGACGCCACCAGCAGCGTTCCCTCTTCCAAGGTTATCTCTCTCTCTCTTCCAAGGTGATTGTGTATCATGAACGGCAAGATGGATAACAACACGATGTAGAGCTAGGATATACGTCATGACAACACGATGTAGAGCTAGGATATACGTCATGAGACGTTCTCTGCGTACAAGCTAGCTAGGTAGGTAGGTAGATATATACTAGCTAGTGTGGGAAGGTCATCTCTTAATTTATTGTAGGGATATAATTAATGCAGTTGACGATGCATAGGTGAAGTCATGTGGTCCTCGTTAACTAGATATAATTAATGCAGTTGACGATGTATAGGTGAAGTCATGTGGTAATCGTTAACTAGAGGTTGTGTTTGGAAATACAAATTGAGAAAACTTATTTAAGACAAGCCCGGCACACACCCGTGGGGAAATCAACTTCACGCAGCGTGATTTCGGGCCTCGGCACGTCGTGTCCCCCCCCCCATATATATATATATATATATATATATATATATATATATATATATATATATATATTTGAGCAATGAAGAGATCAGTTGGAAGTGTAATAATTTGGGCATATTATTGCTTACATATGTATGCTCTTCTAGCATGCCAAAATTGCACAGGTACGTCGATCCTTTATTGAAACACTATCAAATGAATATTAATATGGTCAAAGATTAAAAAGTGCCCTTGCCATTGGCCAATTAAATGACTTCGCGTGTTGGAAATTAAAGTCTTCCTGCTTTCGAGTGGGTGAAGGGCGAATCAAGGTCATTTCTGATATTTTGGTGAGGTTTAGAAAGTGTTATACATCTAGCATTTCACGTGCATGTAGAAGGATGGTGTTAAATTTAATTCTAAAACAAGTGTCTAGGTTATTGTTTTTCGTTATTTTTCCTATTAAGGAGGGTAAAATCCGCTAGATCCAATACGGCCTATCGGCGTTAGACCCACGGCAGCCCGGCCCAGTCAAGCCTGAGAAACGTCGCCCGACAGATTGAGACCTAAGCCAGGCGACCAGATTGAGGCCCACGAAGGATTCGCCAACTCTCGAGAAAGATTGACGCGAGCAACTCGGGTGCCGGACAACTCACTAGCAATTGTACGTTACCTCCGCCATTATAGACCCTTCCCCGGCAAAGACGAAGTCATGCCCACAGTGCCGAGATTCTCGCCACAAGGCCCCTCTTTCTGAATAGACATGCAGGTGCACAACAGACAACTCTCCCTATGATCAAGGGGGCGTTACTCTACGACCTACGTCATTTCCCCATCAAGGAACAGGTCCTCGTCATCAGGACAACCTGTATAAATAGGCCCCCGATCAGATGCACAGGGGACACGTAGAGAGAGAAATGTATACACACAGACTCAGAGAGTCAGAGACAGAGACGCACAGAGAGAGACGAAACCTATGTCCTCCGCTCTGAGCACTCTCCAGGCTCTCCGGGCACACTCTGAGCACTCTCTAGGCTCCACAAGCACTCTCCAGACTCCGTGAGCACTCTTTGAGCACTCTCAAGCTCTGCGAACACTCCAGGAGCCCCTGTTCCTACACACAGGCTTGTCCACTCTATTTCTACTCTCTCTCTCCCCTCTCTCCTCCTTATAGTCATCTTCAAAGTGCATTCATGACTTAAGCATCATAGGGTTGTTCCTTGAGGGAATGTCCAAGGCTCCTTCTGACACTGTCTCTCTAGTGTTTATAAGCTTCCACAGGTGGCTAGTCCATCTTCTCCAACGAACAAATCTTAAAAGTGTGGTATGTGGTCTAGGGACCGTTTTCCTACCTCTACACCTTTGGGCGTCGTCTGTGGGAAGCAAACAAGAAGCCATGGTATCTCGTGAAAGATACCACGACGCTAGCAACAAAGCCTGGGATCTCACCAAGCCCCAAGCTTTTGATGAGGATCACAAGAGGCGTCTCCTCAACTCGACCGCCTTGCGACGCCGTCACCCACAACCCCACCGCGGATGAACTGGCAGAAATGCGGTCACAACGCCAAGCGTTGACAGAGTTGTACCAAGGCATCCTCAAATGGCGTATAGGGTAGGACTGTGCCCCAACAGAGCTACCATAAAATGGGGGCCCCCTCCTGTGGTAGAATCTCACTGGGTAAGTGAGCCCTCCCATGTCTCTGCTGCGCTGTCTCAACGTCCGCGTAGCTTGCCAACACTGGGACCCCGCAGTCTGCTCCACTCCAACTCGGAGATGGCACAATGGCAGCAGTACCACCGTGAACTGGAGGGGAAGGTCCAGTTATTGGACGACATCCTCTAGACCGCGAAAACTCGAGGGCTCGTCAACGACGACACCGACTTCCACGCTCCCTTCTCCAGGGAGATCTAGAGGCCCCCATTCCCCCGAAGTTCCAGCTACAGTCGTTCACCCTATACAATGGTACCTCCAATCCTACCGACCATATGCACAACTTCGAATCAAACCTAGTGTTCAACCAGGCTTCAGACGCTGTGAAATATTTGGCATTCATTACCACCTTGCGGGAAAACCCTAGGACCTGGTTCGAGTCCTTGTCCGCAGGGACCATCTCCTCTTTCCAGCAACTAAAGAAATTGTTCAAGGATAACTTCATCGGCTGCCAAAAAGAAGCCAAGTCGGCAGTGAGTCTGCTCACCGTCAAGCAGGGACGCGAGGAAACCTCGTGGGATTACGTGTCCCATTTTCAGAAAGTGGCCCTTTGCATCCCTCACCTCGACGTCAACATCGCCACAACCGCCCTGACGCAAGGGACCTGAGACCCACCTTGACTTTCCCACCTGAATAGATCCTCATAGAAATCCAAGAGGAACCCTACCTTCAGTGGCCCCCGAGGATGAAGTCCGACCCAAGATCCGGGAGCTAGAAATGGTACTCCCACTTCAATCGCGACCATGGCCACGATATGGCCGACTACATCCAACTGAAGGATGCGATCGAGGATTTAATCTGGCGAGGACTCCTCAACAAGTTCGTCGCCAATGTCGCAGAGAAGCGACACCAAAAGGACCAGACTCCTCCCCCCATCGACAACCGACCCAATGGGAAGGAGATCATGATGATTTTTTGGGGGTTGGCATCGGGAGGGGACAGCTCCAAGAGGCGTCAAAGATATACGTCTGGAGTTAACCAAGAGGACTACGACGACGAGAGCCGCCGCTACTCCACTGCACGAGACTGCCTTAAGGATCCAATCGTCTTTTCGGATGATGATCTGGCTGGAATGACTACCTCTCACTCCGATGCCCTTGTGGTCTCAATGACCATCAACTAATGTACTGCACGACAGATTCTTGTTGATAATGTAAGCGGACCTGACGTGATTTCCTGCGGCTGTCTTGTCCTCATGGGTGTAGCTTTGACACACATAACACCACTACACACACCCATGCATGGGTTCTTTTGGCATGACCATCCCCCGAGAGGGGCGCATCTCCCTTCTGATCACCTTCAGAACTGCCCCCTGGGACGTGACGTTTTTGGCCGACTTCACGGTCCTGTGCGGAATGATCGGATACAATGCAATAATCGGGCGAGGAATCCTGGGCATACTGCGGGGCATCCCCCAGTCCTACCACCAGAAGCTAAAGTTCCCCACACCCATGGGGTAGGGGAAGTTCGGGGCGATCAAGGGGAGTCTTGGAGGTGTTATTTGATTTCCACCAAGGAAAGGTAGACCGAGGACGCTCCCCCCCTGGAAGAAAGCCAGGATGGAGGATCCCGGGCCCAGTGGGAGTACGCTAGCTAAAGACCTCTACCTCATCTAGGTAGGGAAAGACCCAAGCAAGACCCTTCGCATTGGCTCTATGCTATTCGAGCAGGAGAAGGAGGTCTCCAAATGCTTCCTGGTCGAAAACCAGAACGTGTTCGCCTGGTCCGAGGATGTGCTCCACAAGACATCGCCTGAAATCATCACTCACCAGCTGAAGTTGTACCCGAGCTGTCGCCCGGTTCAACAACACAAGAGGCGTTGTAACCCTGAGTGACAAACGATCATAAAGGAGTAGGTGAGCAATAAGTTGTGCTCAAGACTCCTCTGACTCACCCAGTACCTAGACTGGGTAGCCAACGTGGTCTTGATCCCTAAGAGCAACGAGAAGTAGCGTATGTGCGTAGATTACATAGACCTCAACAAAGCCACTCCCAAGGATGGCTTCTCGATTCCGCGGATCAATTAGCTAGTTGACGCCATGGTTGGGCATGAAATGCTGAGTTTCTTAGATGCCTACTCCGGAAACCATCAGATCAACATGCATAAGCCCAACTAGGACAAGGCCGCATTCGTCAGTGACCACGGGCTTTACTTCTACACGTGCATGTCATTTGGCTTGAAAAATGTTGGACCCACATACTAGCATCTCGTCAATCACATGTTCGATGCCCAGATCGGTCGCAATATGGAGGTTTACATCGATGATATGCTCGTCAAGAGCCTTCATGAGGCTGAGCATCTGGAGGACCTGGTAGAGACGTTCGTGATGCTCCAAGGGTACAATATGAAACTCAACCTGAGCAAGTACATGTTTAGAGTCAGGTTGGGAAAGTTCCTCAGTTTCCTAGTGACCCACCGAGGGATCGAAGCGAACCCCGACCAAATCTGAGTAGTACTAGATATGAAATGGCTTGAGTGGGTAAGGGATGTGCAGTGCCTCACTAGTCGTGTGGTAGCCCATACCTAGTTCCTATCCAGAGCCATTGACAGATGCCTCCCCTTCTTCCGGCTCATTAAGCAAGCTAATAAGTCACCGGAGAAGAAGGAATGGGTAGATTGGGATAAAGAGTGCGAGCAGACTTTTAAAGATTTGACGTGGTATCTATCCTCGCCTCTGATCCTCTCCAAGTCCCGCGATGGGGAACAGCTACTCCTGTACATGCCCATGACTCCAAGCACATTGAGCGTAGTGCTCGCCCAGGAAGACGACAAAACCATGAAGCTGGTCTACTACGTGATCCGAGCTCTTCAGGGACTCGAGTTTTAGTACTCACAGATGGAAAAATTTACGCTCGCCTTGGTAACAGCCGCACATAAGCTGCGACCGTACTTTCTTAGTAGGGCACTTCGCCACAATACCAAAAAGGACAAAATTATAGGATAAGGCAAAGCATGTGACCTAACTATCTTAATAGGGTGAAACGTCTCAAATATTTCGCCCCGGTAGTAAATGACAGAATTCACTAACAAGGCGGAACACTCTTTGTTTTCTAAGAAGGTGAAACATGTCTAATATTTTGACTTACTAGAAAATGACAAAAACCTTGACGAGACGAAACTTATTTGATATTTCGCCTAAGTAGAAAATGATGAAATCTTTAACAAGGTAGAGCACTCTTTGTTTCCTAAAGAAGGCGGAATGAATCTGATATATTGCCTTAATAGAAAATGATAGAAAGAAAGGTATATTTACACTGTATTGCATGGAAAGGCGATGTGTCGCCTCTCCTCTTCAAAAAGATATTAATCCTTAGCGATAATATATATATGCAGTCCATTTGCATTACTTTTTGACCACACTAAATGGCAAATTACACAGTATGACACCTACAAAACACTTAAATGCTATAAAGCCATGCACATAAATGATTTACAAAGATACTAAAAAGAAAAGACTACTTATTTCTTGGGCAAATATATTAAGATATACTCTTGTGTGCTAAACTGGATATATTTATTACATGCTTTTCCCTCTTGCATTCAACATTCAAAATTGCCTACCTATTTCACGTTCCTGTGAGGGAACAATATTTTCAGTAATGTTTCAAAAACAACAGGTAGCAGCAACCATGAGAAAACTTGCACAAGAGAAGAAATAAGATGACTAATGACGACAGTAGACTTTTAATTCTCCTACGAATATGGAATCAGACGTAAAGCAGACTGATTAGTCGAACATTAAGATTGGGATCCTACCTTTGGAAGAATGCAAGTATGTAATGGATATAATGAGGATTAGAGCTTTAAAGAGCCCCAGACTAAGAGAGGAACACAATGCTTCAAGCAACGAACGATCAAGCATTCAAACAACTTCCTGCAATCAAAGCGATCTCAACATCTTGCTTTTGGTGCACTCATGACCAAGAGAAATTCACTGCATTCAGGGCTCATCCTTGAGGTTCTTCATCTTAGGAAGCATTAAAAGGGACGGTATTGTGTTGTAATGATATTTTACTTTCCTCCCCCTCTTTCATTCATTACAATCATTTATATTTACTCTTTGTTGGTCTATCCGAAGGACAGTTGAAAAGAGCATTTATTGCTCTATATAACTAGCACTCTGTGTGTTAGGTTGGTCCACTGATACTGTGAAAATCAGCTAGGTGACTAGCCCCTAGAAGGTTAGATGGTGCGAGATTACCAGAATAGCTAAGTCATTAAGAGTCAATATATAATGGTTAGCTGAGACATGATCAAAATCAACTGAGTTAGTGTTGACACCTTGAAAATGAACAAGGGTGGAAGCACAATTGAAAAGAGGGTCTGACCAACAGTGGAAGATCAATGATGAAGCTCGTCAACCATTCACCCGGCTAAAGCCTTTGTCGACCAAAGCTGATGCCCGGTGCCGATGTCATTCAGACGGCAGCGCCGATGAAGCCGCAGTCACTCGACTGATGAGACCTCCCAGCCCTTTAAGAAGAGCTGTACTACTGCTTCGTCCAAGAATCCACGGATGATATGTCAGGGTAAGCCAGATGTCAGCTTACTGAGGGATGTAATATGAGATAAAGATGAAGCCGGCACCGACAGATAAAGATTGTCAGGGCTCCTACAAAGTCAGAACAGAAGAGCAATCCTCTCCACAGATTACACACCCGGACGAAGTCTGTCAGACGGAAGCTGATGTCCGGTCTTGTCACCGTTCGGATGACAATGTCGATGAAACATACCCAGTTTTGTCATCATTCAGACGGCAATACTGATTAAACCCCAGTTTGTTCACTGATGGAACCTCGAGATGATCTCAACAAAGCTGTGTCACTACTAAAGGGGCCTCTTTCGGTTCTTATAAAAGTCAATACAAAATGACTAAGGGAAGCCAAGGCAAGTGTGAGGCCTAAAAGCACCAAATGGGCCGGCCGATTGGGCTTCTGAGAATGGCGCCGGGAACCTCAACGAAGGGCCGCTGGACGCGCCGGGAGCTGTGGCAAGCAAGTTGGCCACACCGACTGCCGAGAGCACAGAAGGATGAGACCTATATAAACATACCCCCTTTGAAAGAAAAGGGGATCGGAGGATCGGAAGCCAGACCATCGATCAAAAAGAAAGAAAAGAGAAGAAGTCAGAGAGAGAGTGAGAGCCTCCTCCGCTGAAAAAGAAAGAGAGAAGAGACCGATTCCCCAGGGAAGAAGCTCCAGGTGGGCATCCGGGGAGGGAGAGGAGTCAATGCTCCGCCCTCCCCCCATGGTTTTATTTTCCTATTCATGTAATCCTGCCGAGTTTATCTCGATTTTATTTTTTTGATGTAACCGGGATATCCCGATGTCTACTCATCTCCCTCTCCCTCATTCCCTCCGTGCGATTGATGTGAGTTCTGGGGTGATCTAATGATATGAAATGCTCCAATGGCCCATTTGGGCGTTGGGTGATTGAAACATCTGCCAGCTATCTCTCCGTATGTTGCCATGTCTTTCCTTTACATGTTTTCATTTTCTTAGCTCGACTTAAGCGCGCCTGATTCTCTGATGGGTCTTCGGACTCAATTGTCTTCAGCAGAATGAGTGTATCTCTAGTTATACCGATGTTCCTGGCCGTTCGGTGTCGCCTGCATAGAATCTCCCAGGCTTGCCCCAGGACCAGAGACAGATTATCTCTTGGCTTCTGGGGGCAGTCCGCTATCGATATTGGCAATGCTTTCAATGGCCGCTGCTAGTGAGATTCTATAATTCTAGACGCTATGGTTTTGCCTATTGGCACTGTCGAAATCATCCCTGGGTCCAGAGACAGCCATCTCTTGGCTCTCAGGATGATGAAAGACGACATCAAGCTGTCCCCGGACTCTGCACAACAATGGTGACACGGGTTCTCTGTATCCTGATTTTCCCCTCCCAGTTTCCTCTCCGATCTTGGACTTTCTTTGAAACCTAAGCCAAATCCAGTTGAAACCCGATGAATTGATTCACTTGACCTCACAGGACCTATTTACCTTGGCCTGAATCGTCAAGAAACCCCTGAATCCCCAACAGATTCAAGAACAGAGTACCGTAAGCTCTGTTTCTTATCCCGGCGCCCTCATAGCTCTCGGCCCCGCCAACAGTGAAACTGATGAACAGCCCTCGGCGCAATCCTTCTTGCGCCGAGACCCCATCTCCCGGGCGCGCCGGAAGCCACCCATTCCACTTCTCACCATCGCGCCGGGGGGCCGATCTGTCTTCACGCCGGGAAGACCCCGTGCCGAGAGCCCCTTTGGCCACCTTATTAGCCTTCCGGGAAGCCCGTGCCGGGAACTCTCTGGCATCCTTGCCATTGACGCCGAGAAGCCTGCCTCTTGGCCAGTCTGTAAACCTCAAGTCGTAAGGCCCTTGCTACCACTGAAGAAACCCCATAAATACTCTTGTTATGTCAAGGGATGCCTTGGGCCATCATATGCACCTCAGGGGTGACAATTAATGGGGATAACCCTCCCCTTTTCTACGAGGTTTTTCGGACTTGATCGGCTTTTATAACCTTCCAAGACAATGGAGCTCCGCCACTGCATAAGCTTCGTTGACCTCTGAAGGGATATCGAAACAGTGCTGCAGGCACGTACATGGTCAGGGGTCCAATACCCCTCTATTTGGCTTTCACCTCGGCATTCCGTGGGTGATCGTCTATCATTCCCTGGCAAATGCTGAGTCCAGGGGAGATGCTGTCAAAATTCTCCCAGGACCACGAAAGCCGACATTAAGCTGTCCCCAGGACTATGGATGTCACCGGTGACAGGGATTCTCTACGCCTTGGCCTTCCCAAATTCCTCCTCGATCCTGATGTTCCTATGAAGCCCAAGCCTAATCTAGTTCAACTTTGATGCCCTGACCTATTTTTGACCCCAAAGAAATCCTTCCCCTTGGCCTGAATCAATCAGAAACCCAAAACAGAGTATCGTAAGCTCTGTTCTGGTCCCGGCGCCCTCACAGCTCTCGGCTCAGCCTACAGTAAATCGGGTGAATAGTTCCCGGCGCCACTTCTTCAGGCGTCGAGAGCCCCCAGGAAAAACTCCTCCCCCTTTCATCCCCGCGCGCCGGGAGCCCCTACGCCTTGGTCTTCTTCCCTGCGCGCCGGGAGCCCTCTCTGCATCCTCCGCGCCGGGAAGCCTTCTGCCCTTCGCGCCGGGAACCTGGCATGTTGGTCGCACCGGGAGGCCCCCTCCTATTTGGTTTAGCGCACCGAGAACCCCCCTTCTAGCATTTCTTCCTTGCGCCAGGAAGCCTGCGCCGAAGGGCTCCCCTTTTGCTTCTCTTTGTCGCGCCGGGAACCCAAGCCCTCTCGTTTTGGCGCCGGGAACCCCCGGCCTGCTTGCTATTGGCGCCGGAAGCCCTGGCCCTCCCATTTTGGGTCGTGCCGAGAGCCTGTGCCCATTCAGAGTGTGCCGAGAGCCCGATCTACCATCCAATGAATTCCAATACCCAAAACGAACCCACAAAGGAATATCCGTGGATTACCCGACATGTCCCGGGGATAAAATTGAAGGGGAGTCATAACCCCTATGTTTCACCTTACTGCAACGGATTTACGAATAACCCTTTTGCTCGGGGGGATTCTGCCACTGCATGAATTCCGCTAGCGTTCCAAAGGGAAAATCATACATTGCCCTATAGCCCATATGTATACGGGTTGGGAGGTTCTCCTCTCTATCTCTCGGCTTTCATCCCGGCATTCCGTGGGTGATAGCCTATTTCCCCCTGGGCGTAACCCAGATTAAGAGGAAAGGCTGTCGAAATACCGATCGAAGCTTTAAACCTATATCATAGTCATGGCTCTGCCTTTCCGTGGTGGACATCTTCTATCGTCTTGTTCCCACCGAGTATAACTGTTTTGAACCGCCAATCACACGATCTAGTCTGTTTTCTGTGGTTGATGTTATTATCTTACCCGCCTCCCTGGCCCTGGTAGGAAGTTTAAAATTAAGCATGTGAACATCTGCTCGCCTTACGAGACCTCCTACTTTTAGCGTTTAATCAAGGGTTGTCCTTCCTTAGAAGGACGTAATTAACGTCATAACGTTCATGGTATGACGGACTTCTAGTCCAGATACGATCACTCACAATCGACTGACCATGTCAGATCGAGTGCACAATAAAATTGTCACTTCGGTGACTGGCACGCCAAATAATAAATAAAATGAATAAGCCGATAAGTTTTAAAAAAAAACGCGTCCACAAGTCTGGCACGCCCGGTGGGACTTAGTCTCCCTTCATCTTTACGCTAAAGTAGGAGGCCCGGTGGGCCCCCCTGAAACTTCTGATTCTGTGTACTTTCCTTATTTCCAGGAATCTACAATGACAGCTGGAATCATGTCCATTTGCTTCAACAAACAACCGGTGGACATGCATGTCCAGGAGGGAGACTTGGCGGTACCACTGGCGTTCAGCTCGTTTCCCCCAGCTGTCGGGCTGCCCAACTGCTTGGGCGTCGTCTACACCGACCTTCTGAAGGTCGATAACAATGAGCAAGGCACTGCTGCGAGTGCCCCAATGAAGACCACTGTCCAGAAGGACAGCTTGCCAGAGAAGACGGCCCCCACGGTCGTCGCCTGCTATGTCCACCACGTCCAGAAAAAGGACATGGTCCCCGCTGCTGCTCAAAAGGGGAGGAGGACCAACCGGAGGAGCCGGTATGTCACTGCTGACCGTTGTCTTTCCAACTCCGGAAAGACCATGATGATCGGAGGGATCCGGACGAACCTCAACGGCCGTCCGAGGGAGGTCAACCCAGATGTGATCGTCCTGCAAGTGCCCACTACGAACAGATTCCAAACTCTGGCCACCAGGCATGCCAACTGGGAGGCCGATGAGAGGAAGCCGCTGGCGCCCAAGCCAGCAAAATACAAACAGGTCTGGCGACCGAAGAAGATGCAGAGCTGGGCTCCAGCTCAAGATGAGGAGAAGGCTACCAATGATGCTGTCACCCACTTCAGGGCGGGAAGCCAAAGAAGAGAGGGAAAAGAAACAGGAAATGCTATTGCTGCTCACCCCAGAGCCTGGGGTAGGAGAGATGAAAGAAACGATGGAGAAAGAAAGCTGACTGCTGCTCGCCCCATAATGAGGGGTAGGACACTTGAGAAGAAAGAAGACCTTGTTGTCACCCACCCCAGGGCCGGGGGCAGAAGATGGCAGAGAAAGAACCATGATGTTGCTGCCAACTGCTGCCGGAATAACGATGCGGGAGTGTGTGAACCAGCCATGGTTGCCGTCCCAAGAAGATCGAAGGCCTGTGCCAGACAGGCCGACATCTTCAAATATTCCAAGGCCGAGCATTTGAATGCTCAGATAACAAGACTGGTCTATCAGCAAAGAAGCCAGGAAAGACTGATGTCCCAACCTGAGTCGCAAAGGCACAACTCTGAAGAGACAAAGCAAGTAGTCCAAGACTACTTCCACTACCTAGGGAGCTCTGCCCTAGGTCAACAAAGACTATCCCGTGCCTTGGGCACCAGGGATGATGAAGAAGAAGAAACCTTCCAAGAAATGATGATCGGAGCCTCCTCCTCCGATTCAAATGACTATGGAGAAGGCCTCAGGGCCAGATATAATGAAGAAGACCTGCACGGGGAAGAAGACAAAGAAAGAATATCGGTCTTTGACCGGCTCAGATATCCTAGCCAAATAAAAAGAAAGGTCTACAGGCGAAAAGGAAAGATGCAAATCTTCGCCTGCAACATGGCTGGACTGGCCAGGGGGCAAGATATACTACCAACTCAGCCAGATGAATTGCTCAGGCTGGCAACTAGACCTGGTCCTGTCACAAGAAGAGGCCAGGCCGCAAAGGATAAAATGAAAATTGATGATGAAGCCCGCAGGATTACCACTATGACAGTTAATGTGGTAACAACAGAAGATGGAGATAACCCCTTCGTTGATGATGCTGAAGGGACTTCTGAAGATATACAAATCCCATCAACTATGGATCCCATGATCCAGATGATGTTCAGGAGATATCAGCAGGAGATCAGCGCTCTCCGAAGACAGCTCAATGAGAGACAGGAAGCTACATCAGTCTCGAAGCAAGCTGAACCTACGGGGCAGACATCCAGCTCCACAGAAACAACTATCCTGGCTAATCCTCTCCTAGCTGATAAGGGCAAGACACCGAGTCAACCTGTTCCACAGCAAACAGCAGCTCAGCCCTCTGTGTCTCAGACACAGCCTACCGCGCCCATCTTGCGCGCCACTGTGATGACAACTCCTCACAGCCAGCAACAAGCTCACTTCTTCCCAGAAGAGATAGATCCAGCTGTGGCCCACAAGCAGATGATTGAAAGAATTGTGGAAATGAAGCTGTCAGAAAAGACCGGTGGTGATGCGGGTACTTATGATGTGTACAGGGTACCCTATCCTCCCCAATATGCTGCTAAGAAACTACCCCCAGGCGTCAGTAAGCCGCCGAAGTTTGAGAAATTTAATGGCCAAGGCTCCCCTAGGGAGCATATAGCCTACTACACTACAATCATGGGCGACCTAGCAGTCGACGAAGCTTATCTGCTCAAGTTCTTTGGCTCATCCCTCACTGGGTTGGCCTTTGAATGGTACTCAAGCCTGCCAGCCGGGTCAGTGGTTGATTGGCCTGATATGCAAAGAAAGTTCCGCGACAGATTTCATGTCACGGAAAGGGAAATCACGATAGTAGAGCTATATGCAACCAGGCAGAAACAAGATGAGACTGCACTGGACTACATCAAAAGGTGGAGGAATTTAGCCATGAGATGCCGAAGGCCTCCTCACCAGGAAGATGCGGTGCAGATATGCAAGCAGAGCCTCAGGAGGGAGGTGCTAGAAAAGATGATCGGTGCAGATGTCAGAACATTCGACCGACTGAACAATATAGTGGCAGAGGTCGAGACGTTCTTGTCCAAGCGTCCGACCGCCAATGTTCTCACTATGCCGAAGGGAAAATCCAATGAACGACGGCCATCACACTCTGAGGCCAACACCGTCGATTTCAGAACCTTCGAGCAGCAGAAGGGGAAGAAAGGGGCAGATGAAGCTCCCCCGCTGGCAGATACAGCAGAAAGGAAGGATAAAGTCTCTCTGAGAGACAAGATGAGAAAGGCATATTCCTTCCCAAAGGATAAGACGGCCGCACTGTTCAACTGGGCATACAAGTTCAATAAGGTATCATTGCCTGAACCCAAAAGACCAGCCGATGCAGCAAAGAAAGATGATCCGCTGTTCTGTCCATTTCACCGCGCGCTGGGGCACGCAATTGAAGATTGTTATGTCTTCAAAGATATCATGGAAGGAATGGTCAAGAAAGGTGAGCTGCAGCTGGGAGATTACCAGGTAAAGCCGCCTCATCCACATGAGCCTCCACCCTGGAGAGTGGCTGCCAATATGATCTCAGTCTACCAACAGCTGCCCAAAGAGGCCGTTGAAGAATGCACCAAGAATACCTATGAAACTTGCTTCCTCACCCCGCAGAAAGATCAGGAAGGATGGCAGATGATACCCATAAAAAGTAGAAAGAAGACTCCCACAGTCAAAACCAACGGAGCAGTTATCCGGGGTGTTACACCAAGGCCTGAGCCGCCTCCGATAAAGTCAATATGGCATACAACTGAGACTGGACCAGTCATCCGGATCCCTACTCACAACCGGAGGAGACAAACTCCCCTCCCTACACATAAAGAAGTAAGCCCTGCAGCCAGGCGTCTGCAGCAATATATTAATGAGCTCGATGAGTACGAGTAGAAGAAGCCCAAGCATCTGCTGATGAAAGACTGTATACTCAGGGAACAGCTCGAAGAATTGAAAATTAAAGAGTAGCCAGAGGCAGAACAAGAAGAAGCTGAAAATGAGCCCTTCTGGGGGCAGGAGCCAGCAAAGTCAAATTCCCAAAAGAAGAAGAAACGGCCCAAATCCAAGAAAGGAAAGAAGGTCACGACAGTACAATGTAACACTCTGTCAGTACTCTTCTCCTTGTCCGGGGAGGACGATGAGCCGGAAGCATCCAATGCTCCGCTAGAAGCTAACCATGCCGAAGCCTCTACGTCGGCCCATGCAACACGTTCTGGGAGAAGATGGGGGCGCCCACCACCAGCCAACCATAATATCATGTTCAGAGGGGAGCAACCCTATCAAATCCCGGAACCAAAGATACGAGGTGTCCAGGTTCCTCCCCCTGCCAGTCTGTACCAGGACAAAAAGAAGGCAGATGAAGCCCCTTCATTCCTGGAGTTCCTGTCCAGCTTAGAAAATGAGCAACCGGCTCATACTGCTCCAGATAAAAGCAATAAACGCCAGCAGACAGCGGCTGGAAAGCAGAAACAGCATGAAGAAGATGAAGAAGGTAACCCTCTAGCAAAACCAGGGGCAGTCGCTACAGAAGAAGCCTCCCGGGAAACCGATGAAGAAGATAAAATTGGGACTGGGCAGCCAAGGCCACAGGCACCACATGAACCTCCAAGACCCCGATGGGCAGAGGAGATGAGACTGTCTAATGTCCGGGTGGGCAGTCAAGTCATGAAAATGCTGAAGAAGCTCCCTACCAGATTCTCCATCTGGGAAATTCTCTCTCTGAGTGAAGAAGCTCGCCAAGCAATTGTGGATGCCCTGCAGTCCCCGGCACAATGTGAAGCACTCTTAACAGAGGTGAATGCTGGGCCATCAGTAACATTCACAGAGGATGATATGCTAATCCCAAATTCCGGCCATAATAGACCGCTACATATGAGGGGTTCCCTGAACTGTCAGCCGATAAGCAGAATACTAATAGATCCAGGGGCTGCTGTGAATATTCTCCCATACCGCATCTATCAGAAATCTTACTTTGATCTGCAGCTCACCAAGGTCAGAGATATGAAGATTGCAGGATTCAACCAGAAATGTGAAACACCTCTCGGGGAGGCTGATTTCAATCTCACACTGGGCGATCTCACTACAGTGGTACGATTCTATGTAATTGACTCCAACACCACATATAAGGCCCTGCTGGGAAGACCGTGGCTGCACGAATATCAGATAGTGCCATCAACGCTACACCAATGCATAAAATATTGCCATGAAGGAAAAGAGGAAAGGGTGTTTGCAGACTTACATCCCTTCGAAGTGTTCGAGTGCCATATGCTCGATGCATCCTATTACACCGAGGTGTCACAATCTTTTATCTGTTCTCGTCCTGCATTCGTGCTATTTGATACTGGTGCTTCTCATTCTTTTATCTCCACCACTTTTGCAAAAACCTTACCAATTGCATCAGTTCCCCTACCTTCAGATCTAGCGATTACTACACCTTTAGGATCTGAAACTAAGCTTAGCAACTATTATCCTGATTGTGAGGTAGTGGTAGAAGGACACAATCTCCCCCCAAACTTAGTATGCCTCAATATGAAAGGTTATGATGCCATTTTAGGGGTAGATTGGCTTGTAGACCATGATGCTTACATCAACTGCCGAAATAGGATTATATCTTTCCAAAAACCCGGTCTTCCAAGATTTTCTTTTCTTGGCATCAAATACAAGAAGCATCCTACCATTATATCTTCTCTTCACGCCTGCAAACTTATCTCGAAAGGATGTGAAGTTTTTCTTGCTTCAGTCATTGTCACCGAATCTAAGGAAATTATCCTAACAAACATTCCTATTGCAAATGAATTCCCGGACGTATTCCCATCTGAACTTCCTAATTTACCACCCGAGAGGGAAGTAAACTTTACCATTAAACTCATTCCAGGTGCAACACCTGTTTCTATAGCCCCTTACAGGATGTCCCCCACAGAACTCAAGGAATTAAAGAAGCAATTACATGAACTTCTAGACAAGGATTTTATCAGACCTAGCACATCCCCTTGGGGTGTGCCGGTTCTATTTGTCAAGAAGAAGGATGGTTCTCTCAGGTTATGCATTGACTACCGGCGATTGAATCAACTTACAATCAAGAACAAATACCCATTGCCGCGTATTGATGAGCTCTTCGATCAGCTTTCGGGAGCAGAATATTTTTCTAAGATTGACCTAAGATCAGGTTATCATCAGCTTAGAATCAAAGAAGAGGACATTTACAAATCGGCTTTTCGAAGTCGTTATGGCCACTATGAATTCGTGGTAATGCCGTTTGGGTTAACTAATGCCCCAGCAGCATTCATGCAACTTATGAATAGTGTCTTCCAACCATATTTAGATCAGTTCATCGTCGTCTTCATCGATGATATCCTGATATACTCCAAGACAAAAGAAGAACATGAAGAACATCTAAGGATAGCTTTGCAAACACTTAGAGAACATAAGCTATATGCCAAACTCAATAAGTGTGAATTATGGCTCAAGGAAGTCTCATTCCTAGGCCACATTATTTCAAAAGAAGGTATTGTTGTGGATCCTTCTAAGGTAGAAGCTGTCAGATATTGGAGCTGACCAACGACTATATCTAAAGTTAGAAGCTTTTTGGGTCTAGCAGGTTATTATAGAAGATTCATAAAGGACTTTTCAAAGATCGCGGTTCCTTTAACTAGACTTACCAGAAAAGAAAGTCCTTTCATCAGGTCGAAGGACTGTGAAAAGAGTTTTCAAAGTCTTAAGAAGCATCTTACAACAGCCCCTGTTTTGTCATTACCAATAGAGGGTGTTAGATTCGAAGTATATACGGATGCATCTAGAATTAGCTTAGGATGTGTCCTTATGCAAGATGGAAAGGTGATTTGCTATTCTTCAAGACAATTGAAACATCACGAAGAAAATTATCCTGTACATGATTTGAAATTAGCAGCAGTTATTTTCGCCTTGAAAATTTAGCGTCATTATCTTTATGGAGAAAAGTTCACTATCTATTCGGACCATAAGAGTTTGAAATATTTATTTTCTCAAAAAGAGCTTAACATGAGGCAGAGGAGATGGTTGGAAAATCTTAAAGACTTCGATTTCGCTATTCAATATCATCCTGGCAAGGCGAATGCTGTAGCAGATGCACTTAGCAGAAAACCAATTGGTATGTTATCAAGTCTCATGATTAGTATGACTAACCTTGTTCCTCAATTTGCTCAATTGAATCTAGATGTTGACATTAAGGAAGATAATTGTTTCATGGCAAATATCTGAGCTCAACCAACATTGATTGAAGATTTGGCCAAGTTACAAGAGGATGACCCAATTTTACTGAAATTAAGGCCGATATTGAACAAAGACCGGATTTTTCTATATCCGAAGATGGAAGAATGCTATTCAAGGGTCGAATGTGTATACCCGATCATGAAGATACAAAGAAATTGATCTTAGAAGAAGCACATGAATCAAAGTATACCATTCATCCAGGAGGTACAAAAATATATCAAGGCCTCAAAAGAAGCTTTTGGTGGCCCAATACGAAGAGGGAAGTAGCTGACTTCGTATCTCGGTGTCTCACATGTCAACAAGTGAAGGCGGAACATTTCAGACCCGCAGGTAAATTACATCCTTTAAGTATCCCGGAATAGAAATGGGAGAGCATATGAATGGATTTTATTATGGGACTACCTAAGACAAGAGGTGGACACGATGGAATATGGGTAATTATAGACCGATTGACTAAATCTGCACATTTCATACCAATAAAAAGTCGATGGTCTGTAGATATTCTAGCAGCACTATACATAAAAGAAATTGTCAAGTTACATGGAGTCCCTATCGCTATTGTATCAGATAGAGATCCCCGATTCACATCACAATTCTGGAAGAGCCTACAACATTCACTTGGGACTAGATTGAATTTTAGCACCGCTTTCCATCCACAAACTGATGGTCAAACAGAAAGGACAAATCAAGTGGTAGAAGATATGCTCAGGGCTTGTGTCATTGACTTTGGAGGAAGTTGGCATGATCACTTGCCTTTGGTAGAATTTGCATATAACAACAGCTATCAAGCAAGCATACAAATGACACCTTTTGAAGCTCTATATGGGAAAAGTTGTCGATCACCAATATGTTGGAATGAAATAGGGGAAAGGCAATTTCTATGCCCCGATTTAATCAGGGATTCTACAGAGAAAATCAAGCTCATTCAGGAAAGGATGAAAATGGCACAAGATAGGCAGAAATCTTATGCTGACAATCGAAGGCGCGACTTGGAATTTCAAGTAGGAGAACATGTATATCTAAAGGTTTCTCCGGGTCGTGGTATTCGAAGATTTGGCATTAAAGGAAAGCTAACCCCAAGATTTATCGGTCCATTTGAAATCCTTGAAAGGGTCGGTGAGGTGGCCTATAGATTGGCCTTACCTCCACAGTTAGCAGGAGTTCATGACGTATTTCACGTCTCTATGCTGAAAAAGTACGTATATGATCCAGATCATATTATCACTTATGATAATATAGAGATTCAGAAAGACTTGACATATGAACAAACGCCAATGAAGATTTTGGAACGGAAAGTACGTCAACTCAGAAATAAGGTCATTCCTATGGTTAAGATTCAATGGAAGAAAGCATGGCCTTATGAAGTAACATGGGAAATCGAATCAGCTATGAAGAAAAGATTCCCAGAATTATTTAATTGTAAGTACACTCTCCTCAATCCAAGAATTGAATTTGGGGACCAAATTCTTCTAAGTGGGGGAGGGTGTAGAGCCCCAAAATTTATAAAAGTAATTTCTAGGTATTTAAATAATATTCTGGCATTAATTGGGCTAAATAATCAATATAAGGCTAAAATTGTGTTAATCAATTAACCCAACCCACTTAATTGAAGTCCAAAAGGGTTTAGGACCTAGGCCATTAGGTTTGGCCCATATTCTAGAAGGTATTTAAGTCTATCCACGGATATTAAGGATAAATACTAATAATATAAGATAATTATTTAGATAATTAACAAAAGAATTTTTATAAATTGAAACTCTAAGCTACGATGACTGTAACGGTCTATCGTAAGACCGCCACATTCATGTAACGCATGGGAACTCGACCGTTGCATCCTGTTAGTTCCGTAAATGAAGGGACTCATGAAAAGATTGGAACTTGATGTTCCTATCCACAATGGATCGACTTGGGAAGGATTGTAAAAACTCTAAGGACTCTTAGAGATTAGGATTTGATGAAATAAGGACTCTAAACTCGATCTAATCCTCAAACCCTAGCCTAAACTCTATAAATAGAGCGTAGTTCTGAACTGTGCGACCCTTACTTTTTGGGCGTAAGGAAGCAAGGTAAGGAGTCATTATCTCAGGTAAGTTCTTTAGAATAATTTGTTTACAATACTTTAGACTAACTCCCCTCCGAATTTCACATCTTTAGGTCAAGAGGGCGTGGAGTTAGAGCCTAAAGAAGTTGCTGAAAAAGTCACAAGAGAAGGAAGGGATCTAGGGCAAGGTTCTCAACCAAATTCAGAAACTACAGCCTAAGTAAGAGGTAGGTTATCTCACGAACGGCAAAAACAGCATGATAGGACTAAAAGCCCTGTGGTTTGATTGAATTCCATGCATTATAGAGCATTCATTTCATGTTTTTTTTGTTCTATGGACATCATGCACCTCTTAGCCAAATTAAGAAATTAAAACATGACTATTCATCTATTCATGATTACCTATGCATGTAGATGGCCTTACTTCGTTAACATGACTAGAAACTCATCATGTTTTGATAAAAGACATGATGTGAGTTGATCACTTAGTTTCTATGATTGTTTTCTATTAGCAGATATTGTAACGCACTATCATAGGACCGTCACTTTTAAGTAACGGCTCTACTATAGACCGTTATAAACTCTGTAGTATTTGAATTACACGGATGTTTCTAACGCGCTTGGACAGACGCGTTACATTCAAGTAACGACTTGATCATGACCGTCACTTTCACTGTGACGCCCCCTCTTAAGACCGTTATATCCTGCGTTCTGTCAACCCTAAGACAGAAAATAACTTGCCAATATTATTTATTGATTAAGCATAGTTACTTAAGTTTTAACCTGATTACATGATTTTTAGGATATATGATTGTGCATGATAGGTATTGCATGTTTTGATATCTTAATGATATTTTAAGGATATGTTAATTTCATACCAAAATTCTATAGTTTTGTACTATAAAGCATGACTTTTTAACATTGTATTGACTGAGTTTTTATCATGATGTTCACAATTATTATACATATCTCTCTCTGTCAATAGAGTTAATTCTATACGTACATGGCACATATTCCGGTATGTTGTCATTAGTTCGCACTTTACACTATAGGAACACAATCTTGGACATGAGGACCTCTATATTGGATATTCCTTCCAATGGACTAGGAAATCATTGTTTCAAAGCCTCCGTAATTCTCCGCGAGTCTAGGATTCCCACTAGGACGCCGAGTTGGTTGTATCAATGAAAGCCCATTAATTAGAACACTCTATCGTGATTCTGATTCTTGAAATGTAACGGCCTTGAACTGGACCGTCAGGCTCACGTAACGGCCCAATGCCAGACCGTCACATTCCTCTGAGTCTATTTTCATCCTTCTGGACTCGGATCACTGTAACGGCCTATTATTGGCGCGTTACATAATGTAACGGCCCAGCAAATGACCGTTACATAGCTTGTTTATGTTAACCCAAGGTTTGACCAAGGGTTGATATTCCAATGATTCTAGACAAACCTTGATGATCTAGAACTTGTCATATTGCTTAAATTGATCTCAAAGAAATGAAAGTTAAGGAAAATACCGTTATGCTGTCGATTTATTTCTATGAGCATGACATTGTTTAAAGTCTATTTCTTGACTCCTACATTCTTATGTCGAAGCATTCATTCATTGATTTTAGTTATCATGAAATTATTGGAAGTGCTATATTCTTGGCCATACGTTACTGTTATACTGCGTGGAAGTAGCTTAATTTATAACTGAAGATGCGATCGAGCACTGATTGTGTTCAAGGACTCTATGATAGTCCCCTCGGCTGATTATCGGAAACATACTATTTTATAAACCATGGGGTATGATGCTACTGGCGTTGCATTGCGCTGGGAGTACTATTTCTATAAATAAGTGAAGATCCACGGCACAACATGACATTCTTGCTTAATATTCCACAGAAATTCACGAAGCACTTGCTCTTAAGCATAAGATGTTAAAGTGAGGAATATGTGGCTTACTAGTACAATCTCGTTACATTCTTGTTCATGGAAGGCCAATATCATGTTCTTGTTATATTCTTGCTAGCTCATTCTTGATCATCCTATCTTACATGGTTATCTTGTTTCTATTCATTTGATCGCATGATTGATTCACATTCGCATGATTTTACCTTATTTCTTTAGAGCTAAAATGATAATTACTTAAATAGTGCCTTCATGTTGATGCGAAGATACCTACTGGGCAAGTGTACTCATGACCTACTTTCCAATATTTTTTAGGAGGTGGAAATAGTTCGGATTCAGATTCGGGCTATACTAGTAGCGGGTCCGGAAGCGAGTGAAAGTGTTATAAAGATGAGAGTGAAGACTTAGGAAGTTAAAGTGTCTAGATTGAGTCAATGTAATTTTCTATTTCTTGAGTCTAGTAGAATGGAAATCAAATTTAGTGATTGTATCTTGAATATTGAGCATTATGAAATAAAGTTGAAGTTTGATTAAATCTTGTGCAATTGCATTTACTTGTGTGATTGTCTTGCACTCTGATTGATTCTTGCTTGCAAGAGGCTTACCATGCCGGCTGTTCGCGCTCCCCGAGCGAGTCTTCCGCTATAATAAAGGCTAGGGACGTGACAACCCGGAATCATGTCGATAGCATGCTGAATATCCCGCATGGGTGGGAGTCCCTCGGGACACTCCTCGGGAAAAATATCAGCAAACTCCTACAAAATCGGAATGACATCAGGTGGGAGTTCACCCTCGGACTTTGGCTCCACCTGTCGAACCGTAATAGCAAACACAGGGCTACCCCTGCTAGCCTCCCGCTCCATTTCTCGGGAGCTAATCATCATCAACCTCCTAGAAGAGGGTTCACCTGTGCTCGATGTAATAGTCATTGCCCTAGTTGGGGATGGGGTACTGGGTCCCAGGACGAAAGGCTCGGGAGTACTAGGACCAGTAGGACCCCTAACTGAAGGCTTCTTGGGCTGAGAGGGGTGGAGGGTAATCCGCTGGCCATCATGGTCGAAGGAACAAGTGTTCGATCGGCCATGGAGTGTGACATCCCGATCAAACAACCATGGCCTACTGATAAGTGTCCATTTTCTATGATAATTCATTACATATGCACCATTTTATGTGCATATAATTAGGCAATTATGCATGATCTATCGTTAATCTCAACTTCGCATGTAGATTAGACCATTCACGTAAATTAATTAATTTGGTGATTTTATTTAATAAAATAGAGTTGAGAGTCATGAACATTAATTTTTCATTGCATAATTATGAGCAATTTTGATTCATGTGCACATTATGGTAATTTTTATGGACTAAATCGTAATTATATGTGTGCAGGACACTGAAGGTAATTGCAAAAGAAGTCGAGGGTAAAACTGTCATCACCACTTTGACCAAGTCAAAAGCACATATTTTGGTTGGAGGGAAAGGAAATTTCAAAAGTTTAAAATTGAGGAAAGAAACACATATTTTGGTTGGAGGAAAAATCGAATTCAAAATTTGAAATAAAGGAGATACATGATGAGCCTTGGGAAAGGGGGTGCCCAAAGTCTAAGAAAGGGGGTGCCCACCTCCTTTTCTTTTTCCCCATACATCATCTTCTATCTAAATCTCAATCATCCATCTCCTTTTGATACAATCTCCACCCTCCATTGACCCAACTTTCCCTATAAATAGCCCATGATAAGGAGGAGGAGGGGAGTTCTTCTTTTGGCAATCTTTCACTCTTTCTCCCCCAAATTTAGGCCGCCAATTTCACCCTCTTCTGTTCCTCTTTTCCTCTGGCTTTCTTCATGTAAATTCTTCAATTTTAAATGCTCGACAACTTCTTCTTCTGCATCATCTTCTAATTCCTTTTTGTTTTTAAGTTATGTCATATTTGTCACTATGCTATCCTGTTCATCTGTGAACCAATATTTCTCTCTGTTCTTCTCCTTGTTTCTCCCACTTCTACTCATTTTCTCCTCTTGCTGTCTTCATGAAAGTTCTTTGTGTTTAAATGTTCTACAACTTTGTCTTCTTCATCATATTCTAATTCTTTTCATTTTGAACGTTCTTTCTCATTTTTCAACTTGCTGTCCGGTGATTGTACTGTTCATCTGAGGTGCTAGCTTCTGTTATTCCTCTGTTCTGAAGCCCCTCTGCTCTTCTTTTCTATCAAAGTTCTTCCACTCTCTCTCCTCTTCAACTTCTTCTTCTTTGGCATCCCCTGATTCATCTTGCTTTCAACGTTATTCACCCTCCAAAGGCCACTTTAATGACGAAGGTGACTTCCTCCCGGCGTAGACAACATCTTCCGCAAGGTGGTTCATGATCCAATACCAAGATAGGACGGTGTCATCATCACCATTGTTGCTACCATCTCCAAACTTCAAACTTTTGTTATTTTTATTACTTTGTAATCTCATTGCGTTGTTAGTATAATTTAGATTCGTATTTTATGTACTCTTTCTTTTAAGTTAATGAAAAGAGTTGTTCTTTTGATCTAGAGCTTGCTCTTCTTCCCTCTCTACCTCCTTCTTCTATCTCTTCTTTTCCACTTCATGTAATTATTTTCTATAATATAGGTGCATAATCATAGGCAATTTTAATTAATTGTTGGAACCGTTCTTTGTTTAATCATTCACTTCGAGTTACAAAAAAAAATCACAAATATTTTCCAAAAGATTCCAAAATTTTTAACTTTAAAAATCTCTTCTTCCCTGTGGATTCGACCCGTGCTTTCCATAGTACTACGTTCTCTTTTGATCATTTTGCTTGAGTTCAATTTTAAGATCGTTAATGCGCGTGTAGTAACGACATATGCTTCCGCGTTATCAAATTTTGACGCCGTTACCGGGGAAGAATGATGAATTTTGACTTAAGAACTTTATTTTCCTTATGTTTATAGTGTACTAATAAAGTTGTCTTTTCTTATTTTTACAGAAAAAAAGGGATAAAAAGTAACTTGAAAATTCAAAAAAATTAGAGGTAAGTTCTCCACCTTTTCCTTAGTCTTTTTATCATTCATTTCGAAAAAAAAAGAACGGGGGAACGCTTTTCAAGTAAGTATCCAAACTTTTCCTCCTTCATTTTAATTTTATTTCTCTACATTTCATATCTTGTGGTTAGATAGGTTCACTAAATAAAAAAAAACTCTTTACTTGAACCAAATAAAAATTCTCATTACAAGAGTAGAAACTACACTTTCATGCATTAGGTCATGTATCATTTAGGATATTATTTATTTTTCCTTGTTATTTAATTGTTGTTAATTGCATTGTTGAAGATTGCGGGAGGCAAGGTGAGTACTTTAAGTTTTCCAAAAGTATGCTCATGCATTTCCATGCTTGCATAGAACCCCTTGTTTGAACTTACTTTGTTGCATATCATTTCAAAGTATCTTAAGGGCAACACCCATAAGCAAGATAAGGTGGGGATTTCATCACCCTTCCTTAGCCCACAAACCATAATTCCCTTGCATCTTTGCATCACCTAGACCTTAAATAAAATCCAGTAGACGTTGGCCCTAGGTTCACACTGTGGTTCTTGTGTTATTTGGGCTTACCCTCTTATAAAAATCGGTGCCTAAGGCAAGACGGTCGGACGGCAAAAGCCTTAAGCGGGCTAGTGATTTTTAATTAGGACCTTACAAAAGTAAGGGGAGCCTCCCACTACCCCACCCCTTACTGGCCGGTGGAAATATCGAGAGTGAACTCAAGTTACACTTTAGTCATTTTGTGAAACCCAATTTGTAGGTGTAAGTCACATCTAGGTCATTAGGTAATTTGTGTGACAACTTATATGTGTTTGCATACAAATAAAAATAAGAATAAAAAAATAAAAATAAAAAATCTCCTCTTATCTCTCTTCGTTCTAATTTGAGTCAAAATAAAAAAAATATATAAAAATCATCATAAAATAATTCACTTGTCTCTCATCTTTAACCTTGGTTTATGCAAGGGAGAAGATCTCAACACCCTGACTTAATTGAACCCATTAGAGAGATTGAGCGATTTATTTTTAATCAGGCCCAAAATCAAATCCAACCCATGGCTGAACAACACCAACTAGGGGTGCCCAAACAAATGAAGGAATATTTCATTCCTTCGAATTATCAGACATCCACTTGTATCCAACTGCCTAATGTCCATGCTTTGCACTATGAGATCAAATCTAGCACCATTCAGATGCATCCATCCTTTTATGGGAAGACCAATGAAGATCTCTATAAACATCTGGATGAATTTCTAGAAATTTGTTCCACTGTGAAAATTCAAAATTTCACAGATGATGCTCTCCGCCTGACCTTATTCCCTTTCTCACTTAAGGACAAAGCCAAATACTGGCTAGGGACCTTAGGGAAACCTATTGGCACATGGGCAGATATGCAGCATGAGTTCCTTAAGAAATTTTACCCCATCGATAGAACAAACACCATGAGACGTGCAATCACAGGATTCGCGCAACTCCCAAATGAACAAATTCATGAATCATGGGAGAGATTAACGGAACTCCTCAGAAAATACCCACATCATGGGCTTTCCAAATGGCAAATAATGCAAGCTTTCTATGAGGGCTTAGATGATCAAGTTAGGCGGATTGTGGATGCATCATGTGGTGGGGCCTTTATGAGCAAGAGTGAGGATGAGGCCTATGGCTTATTTGAAATGTTGAGCGAGAATTCAATCAACCATGCTTCCTTATCCTCATATGAGAGAACCATTGGGCCCTGTAAATGGGCCGGGATGTATCGTGTGGAACCTGAAGCTAGAGTGAATATGAATTTCATCCATTAAAAATTGGATAAGGTGGACATCATGGCCCAAAAGCTAGAACATGTTGATATGCTTGCCCACAAGTTAGACCAGCTCCTGGCCCAAATAAACAAGAAATCGCCATCTCACCTACATCAAACCCATACCCCGACCCAACACACCATGAGGTGTGTGTTTTATGAGCTAGCCCGGACCATCATGTGTTTGATTGCCCAATAGCAGCCCAGTTACCACCTTTTATATAGGAGCAAGTCCAAGTAGCTCAGGGGTTCTCTAAGCCCAACTATGACCCATTTTCTAACACCTATAATCCGGGCTGGAGAAATCACCCCAATTTTAATTGGAGAAATCAACAAGCTCCCAATCAGTCAACCATCACCTCCGCATGTCAAACTCACAAACCACCCATCCAACACCAATTCCAAGCTCAGCCACCATTTCAAAAAAATGCTTATGGTCGAGGACCGCAAGCCCAACAACCACTTCCCCGATTCAACCAGGGTCAGGTCCCATACCAACCTCCTCAGCCCAATTATGGGTAGCCTTCCAATTCCCAATTAACCTATCAACCTCCTCTGCAACACCACCAAGACTCCCAAACTGATGATTGATTCCATCAGTTACAACAATTAATTCTGGCCCAAAATCAATCCTTCCAACAAACCATTCAAGCCCAAAGTCAATCTTTCTAACAGACCCTCCAAGTTGGAGACCCAATTGGGCCAATTGGCTGAAGCCACCATGAGAAGGGAAGTGGGCCAACTGCCAAGTCAGCCCATTGCCAACCCAAGAAATAATCCCCCCGACTTTCCACAACCAAACTTCCCCATGAACAAGCCAATTCCTCCTCTCCTTCAGCACCCATCAGGTCAAGTACCACAAAAGGCCCACAACTCGAAAATGCAAAAGCAGTTTTGACATAAAGAAGTGGTAAAGTCCTCTGAGATCCCCAAGAGTCCACTTCTTCTTCATTAATCCAGGCCCCAAAAATATCTTCTGATAGTGAAGAGGAACCCAACCAGTAAGAGGATGTCAAGGGAAAGCGAAAACTAGATGAAGGGCCTAGCACTTACCAACCTACAGTGCCATTTCCCAATGCCTTAAAGCCCAAGAAGAAACAACCGGCCCACAATGAGGAGATGATGGAGCTATTCAAACAAGTTCACATCAACATCCCTCTCCTCGATGCCATTAAACATGTCCCAGCTTATGCTAGATTCTTGAAGGAAATGTGCACTTCTAGGCGAGAGCCATGAGTGATCCCGGAAAAGGTTCAGCTCCCTGAGAACATTAGTGTTGTGGTCCTCAACCAACTTCCAAGGAAGTTAAAAGACCCTGGAGCGCCACTTATCTCTTGCAACATTGGGGGTGTGACCTTTGATAAGGCTCTCCTTGATCTAGGAGCCAGTGTCAATTTACTCCCCACCTCAATCTATGAGCAGTTTGACATCGGTGAGCTCAAGCCTACACTCATTATTCTCTAGCTCGCCGATAGATCAATCAAGACTCCAAACGGCCTTATTGAGAATGTCATTGTTAAAGTGAATGAGTGCTACTTCCCTGTCGACTTTCTTATTTCGGACATGCTTTCTCCCCAAGAAATCATGCATACTCCTATCATATTGGGTAGACCATTTTTAGCCATGGCTAGGGCTAATATAGACTGTGCTTCAGGAATTATGGACATATCTTTTGGGGACCAGAAAGTTAGCATCAACATTTTCAAGGTGTCCAAATTCCACAATCAAAAAGGAGATTGCTATGTTATTGACACCATTGAGGTGTTATTGGAGATTGAAGGGGACAGTAGGACCAGAATGAGAGAAGAAGTTGACATCTTGTCAACTCAACTTAAGACGTGGCCCCCAGTTGAACCTTTGCCTCAGCTTAAATCTGAACCAGCTCTGCCATATTTGCAATCCCCTCCTCATGTTGAATTAAAACCATTGCCGGCCTCCCTTAAGTATGCATTCCTAGGCCCAGATCAAACCTTGCCAGTCATCATAGCAAGTGACCTTGAACCTAACCATGAGGAGAAAATTGTTGAGGTCCTTAAATCTCATAAGGGGGCTATAGGTTGGTCTATCGCTGACCTTAAAGGGATTAGTCCATCCATTTGTCAGCACCACATTTACATGGAGGAGAATGCAAAACCAAGCAGAGACATGCAGAGGAGATTAAATCCACACATAAAGGAGGTGGTCAAAAATGAGGTGGTCAAGTGGTTAGATGTCGGAATCATCTACCCAATTTCTGATAGCCAGTGGGTCAGTCCAACCCAAATAGTCCCAAAGAAATCAGCACTGACTTTGATCGCCAATGATCAAGAGGAGTTGATACCTACTAGGTTGACCATAGGATGGAGGGTCTGCATTGATTACAGGAAGCTCAACTCCATGACAAATAAGGACCATTTTCCCCTCCCATTCATTGATCAAATTTTGGAAAAATTAGCAGGTCAAAAATACTTATGTTTTCTAGATGGATATTCTGGGTACAATCAGGTGGGTATCTACCCAGAGGATCAGGAAAAAACCACATTTACGTGTCCCTACAGAACCTTTGCTTTTCGGAGAATGCCCTTTGAACTATGTAATGCGCCTGCCACATTTCAAAGATTCATGTTAGCCATTTTTTCTGACATGGTGGGTAACTTTTTAGAAGTTTTCATGGATGATTTCTCCATTTTTTGGGACACATTTGATTCCTATCTAGATCACTTAGCCAAAGTCATGAAGAGATGCATAGACACTAATCTTGTCCTCAGTTAGGATAAGAGTCATTTCATGGTTAAAGAGGACATCGTTTTGGGGCATATAGTGTCAGCAAGAGGAATCGAGATGGATAAAGCTAAGGTTGAGCTCATTTCCAAACTACCACCACCCACCTCAGTAAAATAAATCCGTTCCTTTCTGGGTCATGCCGGCTTCTATCGCTGATTTATTCAAGATTTCTCCATAGTTGCTAGACCTCTCACTAATCTGCTGGCTAAGGAAGTCCCATTCCATCTTGACCAATCATGTCTTGAGGCTTTTGAATCATTGAAAATGGCATTGACCAATGCCCCAATCTTGCAAACTCCCAATTGGTCATTACCTTTTGAAATTATGTGTGATGCCTCGGATTATGCTTTAGGTGCTGTTTTGGGACAAAAGGTAGACAAAAAGCCTGTGGTGATTTACTATGCGAGTCGCACACTCGCTGATACCCAACTTAGGTACACCACAACAGAAAAGGAGTTACTTATTGTTATCTTTTCCCTTGAAAAGTTTCGGTACTATCTGCTGGGGGCCAAAGTCATTGTGTTTTCTGACCACTCGGCCCTTAGACACCTGTTGTCTAAAAAAGATGCCAAACAAAGGTTGATTAGATGGATCCTTTTACTACAGGAATTCAATTTGAAAATTCGGGATAAAAAAGGAAGTGAAAATGTTATTGCAAATCACTTGTCCCGAATTATAACATCAGACACCACACCCTTACAGGACTCATTTCCAGATGAGCACCTCCTTAGTGTATCCCTCATTTCACCCCTATGGTATGCACACATTGTCAACTACTTAGCCGTGGAAAAAATTCCTGAAGGTTGGTCCAAACAAGAAAAAGACCGCTTCTTTGCTAAGCTCAAGTACTTCTTTTTGGAAGACCCTAAGCTATTCCATTTAGGACCAGACCAAATTATTCAGAGGTGTGTCCCTGATGGTGAGCAACATAGCATTCTGACATTTTGCCACACCTTAGCTTGTGGGGGGCATTTTTCAGGTAAGAAAACGGCAGCCAAGGTTTTGCAGAGTAGGTTCTACTGGCCCACAGTATTCAAAGATGCATTCGAATTTTGTAAATCTTGTGAGCGCTGTCAGACTGTGGGGAACATGTCACGTATGGACATAATGCCTTTAAACCCTATCCTAGTTGTGGAAATTTTTGATGTATGGGGAATTGACTTCATGGGACCATTTCCACCATCTTTGGTCATGAGTACATTTTGGTGGCGGTGGATTACGTGTCTAGGTGGATAGAAGTTATAGCCACAAGGACTAATGATCACAAAATTATCATGAATTTTGTTCGTAAGAACATTTCATCTCGATTTGGGTTTCCCAGGGCTATTATTAGTGATGGGGGTTGACATTTCATCCATTCTCAATTTCGGACTTTACTTAGGAAGTATGGGATAACACATAAGATTGCTACCCCCTACCATCCCCAGACTAGTGGCCAGGTGGAGGTTTCTAATATGGAGATCAAGAACATTTTGCAAAAGTCTGTCCGACCTGATAGGAAAGATTGGTCAGAAATATTAGATGATATTTTATGGGCCTATCGGACCGCCTACAAAACTCCCATTGGCATGTCCCTTTATAGGCTTATTTTTGGAAAGCCATGTCATTTGCTAGTCGAATTGAAACATAGGACCTATTGGGCAATCAAACAATTCAATCTTGATTTAGCACAGGCTAGTTCCCATAGAGCCCTTCAACTAAATGAGTTAGAGAAACTTCACAATGAAGCCTATGAGAACTCTAAGATTTATAAAGCCCAGACAAAAGCATTCCATGATAAACACATTTCACGTAAAACTTTTCAAATCAACCAAAAGGTCTGACTTTTTAACTCTAGGCTGTGATTATTCCCTGGCAAATTAAAATCCCGATGGGATGGTCCATATGTGATAATTAAAATATTTGACAATGGTGCAGTAACAATTCTCGATTCTAAAATGGGTCAAACTTTCACTGTCAATGGTCAACATTTAAAACCTTACATTGAGAATCTTCCAATGCTGCAGGTTGACTCTATTAGGCTGAGGGACCCATTGTGAGCTCTATTGCGTCTGGCTGAAGACGTAAAATTTAGCACTCGTTGGGAGGCAACCCAATTTTACTTTCTCTTCTAAAAAAAAAAACAAACAAAACATGTTTGATTGATTTTCTTCTTTTGTTTAAGGAGCATGGAGCATGGAGCAGTATTTCTTTACAGATGGCGCCTCATTCTCATGTTGTATCTATCCTTCCCACCACTTTTCATGACTTTACTTCATTTTTACATCTTCCTCATGCCATTGAGGACAATGTCACATAAGTTGAGGGGGGTAGCTTGAGCTCTAATTTTTTCTTAAAATACTTGCAACCTTTCATCACACCCCTAATAGGTGCTTCATGTTCATACTTAGAGTCTTACTTTTGAGAGTAGCAAGTCAAAGGGGTGAATTAATTGGTTATGTCTTTAGTCTTTTCCTCAGAATACACCTAAAAATTCTATTGAACTTGTACACAATTACACAATAACAAAAAGATTAGTGGATGACAAACATTAGGATGATAGGAATTTTGCTTGACACTTAGGTGATGATTGATATTATGTCTATTCGTTGAAAGTAATCGTATGGAAAAAGTTACCTGTCAAAAAAGACATGGAAAATGTCCCTGAACTTTGTAACCAGACATGTTTCTCCTAAGGCAAGAGTTGAGGTTCGCGTCAAACGGCGAAGGGATGTGCAGCACCATATGTCAAAAAAAAAAAGAGAAAGAAAAAAATGGAATGAATAAACAGGCAGAGTGAAACTACCTGTAATTCGAGAGCTTAATTCGAGATGTGGGCAGAATTGAAAATCATCTTAAAGTGAAAGGTAGAAGACTCATTCATCTAGATTGTTGGGTAATCACTAGTCAAGTTATATCACTCCTACACAAAGGGATATTTAATTTTAAGTGTATCATGAGGAAAGGTCTAAACACATGGATTGATGAAATTTGTTCCGAATACATACTACTTGAACTTGTGATACTCCAAAGTCTAAATCATTGTGCATAATGTTCTTAGCATGAACTGTGACATATGAGTCTTTGCTAGTCCTAATTCTATAATTGTTTACATTGCTAAGGGACTAGCAATGTTCAATTAGGGGGGTGTAATAAGTGTCCATTTTCTATGATAATTCATTGCATATGCACCATTTTATGTGCATATAATTAGGCAATTATGCATGATCTATCGTTAATCTCAACTTCGCATGTAGATTAGACCATTCACGCAAATTAATTAATTTGGTGATTTTATTTAATAAAATAAAGTTGAGAGTCATGAACATTAATTCTCCATTGCATAATTATGAGCAATTATGATTCATGTGCACATTATGGTAATTTTTATGGACTAAATCGTAATTATATGTGTGCAGGACACTGAAGGTAATTGCAAAAGAAGTCGAGGGCAAAACTGTCATCACCACTTTGACCAAGTCAAAAGCACATATTTTGGTTGGAGGGAAAAGAAATTATAAAAGTTTGAAATTGAGGAAAGAAACACATATTTTGGTTGGAGGGAAAATCGAATTCAAAGTTTGTAATAAAGGAGAGACATGATGAGCCTTGGGAAAGGGGGTGCCCAAAGTCCAAGAAAGGGGGTGCCCACCTCCTTTTCCTTTTCCCCATACATCATCTTCTATCTAAATCCCAGTCATCCATCTCCTTTTGATACAATCTCCACTCTCCATTGACCCAACTTTCCCTATAAATAGCCCATGATAAGGAGGAGGAGGGGAGTTCTTCTTTTGGCAATCTTTCACTCTTTCTCCCCCAACCTTAGGTCGCCAATTTCACCCTCTTTTGTTCCTCTTTTCCTATTTTGTGAACCAGTATTTTTCTCTATTCTTCTCCTTATTTCTCCCACTTCTAGTCATTTTCTCCTCTTACTGTCTTCATAAAAGTTCTTTATTTTTAAATGTTCTACAACTTTATCTTCTGCATCACCTTCTAATTATTTCTATTGTGAACGTTATTTATCATTTTTCAACTTGCTGTTCTGTGATTGTACTGTTCATCCGAGGTGCTAGCTTCTGTTATTCCTCCGTTCTGAAGCCCTTCTGCTCTTCTTTTCTATCTGAGTTCCTCATTAAAGTTCTTCCACACTCCCTCCTCTGTAACTTCTTCTTCTTCGGCATCCCCTGATTCATCTTTGTTTCAACGTTATTCACCCAAGCCATCCAAAGGCCACTTCAATGATGAAGGTGACTTCCTCCCGGCGTCGACAACATCTTCCGCAAGGTGGTTCGTGATCCAAGGCCAAGAGAGGACGGCGCCATCATCACCATTGCTACTACCATCTCCAAACTCCTGGCTTTTCTTATTTTTATTACTTTGTAATCTCGTTACGTTGTTAGTGTAATTTAGATTTACATTTTATGTACTCTTTCTTTTAAGTTAATGAAAGGAGTTTTTCTTTTGATCTAGAGCTTGCTCTTCTTCCCTCTCTACCTCCTTCTTCTATCTCTTCTTTTCCACTTCATGTAATTATTTTCTATAACATATGCACATAATCATAGGCATTTTGAATTAATTGTTGGAACCGTTCTTTGGTTAATCATTCTCTTTGGGTTACAAAAAAAAAATCACAAACATTTTCTGAAAGATTCCAAAGTTATTAACTTTAAAAATATCTTCTTCCCTGTGCATTCGACCCGTGCTTGCCATAGTACTACGTTCTCTTTTGATCATTTTGTGTGAGTTCAATTTTAAGATTGTTAATGCGCGTGTAGTAACGACATACGCTTCTGCATTATCACCTACTAAGAATAATACTGCCCACCTCCATGGGGAGGACATCACACCAGATCTCGTCACGGTAGGCATGGAACTGCAGTGGGACCAAACACCGCAGCCGGATCGGAATAGAGGTGGAATCCACCCATGATTCTCGATAGGGGCAAGGATGGTCCACGGGAGTAAGACCAAGACGTGAGATAGTGCCCGTGGAGATTGCATTGATACAACTCCCACTATCGATAATCACCTTGCATACTTGCCCGCCTAGCCTACAGTATGTATGAAAGATGGTGGTCCGACGCCAGTCATCACTGGCCTGTGGCTAGGTGAGAATACATTGACGACCCCCAAGTGGGTATCGTCCGAATGCTGGGCATCCTGGACATCACCTTCAATCTAATAGAATTCGTCAGCTAGCTCATGATCTGCTTCATAGATGACTAACACAAGATCTGAAGAGGTGGTATCCCCGGCCTGTGTGTCCCCAATGACAAGAGACTGACGAGTGGAACACTGGTTGACGAAATGGCCAAACCCATTGCAGTGATAACACTGCTACCGTGATCCACTAGGCTCCCCGATCAAAGGTCCTTTCCCCTTATCCTCCCGAAGGATAGGAGGTGTAGGCAACAAAGGACGAGCAATGGGTGTGGGTGCCGGTGGACGGGCCGTGGGTGCCGTGGGTTGGGGACGAGGAGGGATATCTCTCGGAGGTGTAGGGCGAGGCCTAGGAGCGAATGGCTCAGGATGAGCGGGCTCCTGAGGTCGAGCCAAGGGGGCCCTCGGATACGTGCCTAAAGAGCCACGGGGCTCGACACGACGAGGGGAAAAGGGGCCCAACCGATGGGTAGGCTCAAACTTGGCCTCGAATTGCTCCAATTTGAGAGCAACTTGATACATCTGTTCCAAAGTGGTCACATTGCGGTGAAAAAGTTCATATTGGTAGTTCGACCGTAGACCTCTTCGAAAGCGCGAGATGGTCATGGTGCTCTCTTCCGTAACTCCACACCGTAAATAATACTCATCAAACTCGATGGTGTACTCAGTCACGGATCGGTTCCCTTGGGAGAGACTTTGCCATTTGTCTATGAGACGTTGACGGTATGAGGCAGGAAGGTATTTCTGCCTCAACTTGATTTTCATGTCATCCCAAGTACCGATCGGGGGTTGATGTCGCTGCATTAACATGCTCTCCACATTTATCCAATAAGTTTGGGCCTGCCCATGCAACTTCATCTTCGCGTACCGAACTCTTTGGTGGTCCGTCATCTCAAACCACTCGAAGTACCGGTCCATGCTGGCCTCCCAATCTATATAGACCTTCGGGTCCAGAGACCTGTCAAATAGGGGAGGGTCCACACGCACACTTCTAAGAACGTGGTCATCGTCATCATCACGATTCCGTCGTTTGTTTTGACGATCATGACCATAACCCCCTTGATCATTGTTGGATGCATAATCATCCACCTCGGGCACTTGTTAACTCCTATCATTTGTCTCTTGAGCCCCTGAAGCAACAGGTTGCTAAACCGGCTCTTGTTGGCCATTTATCGGCGCAGGTTGCGCCGCCACTGGGGCCCTCTCAAGGACATCAATCCTCTCTATAAGACCCTGAATGGACTGGTCCGATGCTTCGGCCCGATCCTCTACAGCTTTCATCCTCCCTTCTAGATGCATTCCTACACCGTCTCGACGCGTACTAAGACCATCCATACGCGTATCAAGACGATCCATGAGGGCTCGGAACATCTCGACCGTCGAGGGCTCATCGGAACTACAGGCTCGGAAATCGCCATAAGTGGTGGTGGTGGCGAGTATTGGGTGCCTCGATGGGTGGGCATGCAAAGACACACAGACTAGGTGACACCGACTAATGCACAGACTTAGCCAATATCCGGTACGTGGTGGAGGGTCGACCCGAAGATCTCCTCGCGCAATTGTGCGGCCTTCCTGATAGGCGTAGCCTAACGTTCGGACAACACCTTTTAATATACCGGATTATCGGGATGAAATGCAATTTCAAAACATTTTTTTTATTTTGAAAATAATGATGATCCTAGACTCGACTTAGACCGTGCAAGACTTATGCCAAGACTACCCTAGACTCGACTCGCTCTGATACCAAACTGATGCGGGACGGACACGGGGACCGACTCTAAGTGATGCGGACCTCAGACTCTAAATGTAGACATGACCAGCAACATACAAATTGGAGAGACACTTCGGCCCGACACTAAGAGTTCCTATGGGCTATATGTCGCTAACAGAAATGTAAGCTCACTCATCGTCCCAAGCGAGGGAAAACGTGGATCCGCGCGGTTGAGAAACCGGCAGAGTCAAGGGTGGTTGACTCACTTCCGTGCTCGGATCGAGTCACGGGATGGGTCACTCTCTCGCTCACAGTGGTATATGACCATATACTAAACTAGTAAATGAACATCAAGAAGTAAGACCGTTACCTCCACGCTCCCGGCGTGGGGAAGACAACCCCGGCCAAATCTGTACTCCCAGTTAACAAATTTTCACAGCGGTACAAAGTTTTGACCCACTCCACGTTAGGAGGTAATAGGTCACATGTGGGGCCTGGGAGTATCGGGAATTGGGTTGATGGGCAGCATCTTGATGTGGCTCCGACGGTGCCGAAATCCACGTTTTAGTGCTGTCCGGACGGCGCGATCTGTGGGTTCGTGGGGCCCACGTGCTGTGCAGTCCTCCGGACCTGGCAGGGCAGGTCCCGCTGTGATGGTGACACCTGGTGGCGCGCTCCCCTGGATGACGGCCGGGCGGGAACACCAGTCGGAGGCCGGGTGGCTTCGATCTTCACTTGTCGGAGTTGCTGTCCACGGATTTGAAACTCAGTTTCAATCTTGCACGCTCTTGCGACAAAAGCTGCTGTGACCAACACCGATGTCGGATCGGTGCGAAATTGGCGCTGTTGGAAAGCTCTCTCGAAATCCTTCGACCCTCTATAAGTCCAGAAAATGCTTTGGGGCTGTACTTCAGATTGGGGATTTTAGAACCAGACTGATCTCTGTTTTAGATCTGGCCAGGCAGAAGTGAACTTTCCTGAGAGTTGGCATTGACTGTGATGTAGACCTCCGATCTAGATGTTGATCTCTTCATGAAACTTGTATAGGAGAGAGAGAGAAAACGGTGATAATTTTTGTGAAAGATTTGGTGGAGATTTCAATGGGGAACATTATTTCTTAGCACCGCGTGATCGGATCTGGATAGCAGAGACAGATCTGAGTTTTGGATCTGACAGTGATTTTTAAAAATAGGTAGAGGACTCCAGGAATTCCACGAAAATTCGTGGGTGATGGGGGAGGTGGGCAGACCTTCCAATAAAAATATCAAGTCATTTAGATCAGGGGAAGGTGGGTTCATGAACATTCTATTCGGTTTCTGGAAAACTGGACAGACTGCAAGTAGATCTGGAAGAAGGTGGAGAACGAAAATGGAAAATTAGAAAATAAAAGCTAGAACCTCCACCAATTTTTATGGGATGTGGGTTGAACCTCTAAAACATACCCTGAAAGTTTGGGCTCCAAAAGAACTTGGGGTTGAGAACAGAAATTCGAGGAATGGCCTGTTGTCCTGTGATTGGCAGAATACCGACGATGGTGGTGGCGGTGCAACGGCGGCTCGATGGCGGTGGCGACGACGAACTCCACACCAGAAAGATCAGGCTTCACACCTCTGATTCACAGCCTTCCCAGCAGCAGAAGGGGGAGAGAGGAGAGAGAGAGAGGGGCGGCCCTTACTCTTTGGAAGAAATTCCATATTTTTCATTCATTAATTATGTCAATAATGAAAATACATCCCATTTATATGAAATATCAAAAGACATTAACTATCCCTAGATCTAGGGTTGGGGAGGGGTAAAAGAGAGAGTCCACAATTTATTTCTCCCATGTGATTTGGAACTAAATAAAATAAACTAAAATTCTTAATATAATACTATATATGGGGGCACCCCTTGACTTATGGCCTTCCAAATTTGAATTTTTGTTCCCTTTTTCCCCCCCTTGGTCCAACCTTTCTAGAAGCCCACCTTGGAGGGTTGACTACCCCACATGGGCCCAAGAGATGAGGTGGATCAATGGGAGAAGGGATGGGGGGCCCCCGGGACCCAGGTGGTCCCAAATTATAAATAAACCCCTGTTACAATCTGAATTACAATCTGAATAAGACACACATTGCACACACACAAAGTCCAAATAAATACTATAAATATCGAGACTCAAGGGGGAGTCTCCAGGCGGTCTCCGAGCCAGATGGACGCCGATGTAGCTCGAGTGATGCTCTGTGTACGGTACTGAAGGATCGCCGGTTTGTGCTTCTCGATCGCTCTGGTGTCCGCACCAATTCTCCCTGGGTGGGAGAAACTCGACCCTGTCGAGTAAGGGTCTGCATTGCTCTGGTAGCATTCCAGTAGATCCGATCTATCCGCTGCAACTCTCCACGGGTGATCCAAGTATCCTCGGTGGTGGATCACCCTCTTCAACGCACTAGGTAGCGCATGTATGATACACTCTTGCTAACTGTCACCAGCTCATCTAGTATATGATCTATATGCTCTCGCTGCTGTGGAAATGTGGCTGGTGGTGGACACTCAGGTGTGGGATCACTCTCAATGGGGGGAGATGGTTCGAAAGGCTCACTAGGGATCACCGCTGGGTCCCTATATGCAACTAGATCCGACACATTGAAAGTTGAGCTTATACCATATGCCTCGGGTAGGTCCACAATATTCGCATTGGATCCAACGCGTTTCATCACTCTAAATGGACCGGCTCCGCAAGCTTGTAATTTCTTTACGGTTCCAAAGGGAAACCATTCAGGTCTTACCCTGATCATGACATATTCACCCTCTTGGAACTCACTGTGGTGTCGATGGGCATCGGCTAACTCCTTATACCGTGCATTGCTGGCCTCAATGTGACAATGGATGTCGTCATGCAAGCTCCTAACATGCCTTGCAAAAGACTCGGCAGACTCAGACGCTCGTGCATGAATGGGCATGGGAACAAGATCCACTGGCTTCCTAGGCCTACGACCTGTGACAATCTCGAATGGACTCATACCGGTAGACCTGTTGACCGAATCATTATATGCAAATTTTGCCAGTGGTAATATGAGATCCCAATCACCGACACGGTCCCTGAAAAGACACCTCAAAAGATCACCTAGACTCCTATTGACCACCTCAGTCTGACCACCTGTCTGGGGATGATATGCAGTGGAAAATTTAAGGTGAGTACCCAACATATTCCACAATGTCTTCGAAAAAATAATTAGTGAACCTAACATCACGGTCAGACACTATGGTACGAGGCAACCCGAACTTGCACACCACATGAGTAATAAAAGGCAGGCTACCCTCGAAGCATCCGAAGTCTTCAAGCAGAGAATGAAAAGGGCAATCTTCGAGAACTGGTCAACCACCACATAGACCGAATCATGCTTCCTAGAGGTATGTGTCAATCCCAAGATAAAATCCATTCTAACATCATGCCACGGGACATCAGGCACGGGAAGAGGTGTATAAAGGCCCGAGCTTTGCTTCTTCATTTTGGCCGTAGCACATGTACTGATAAGTACAATATGAAGTGATCTAGAAGGGGAGGGGATGAATAGATCACTATTTTTCGTAGAATTAAAAAATACTGCAGAGTATATTGCTAAATGCAATAACCTCGAGCTCCGACTTTCGAAAATGATGCAGTGTAGTTAATAGCTCAAGCAAATAGAAGGCATACCACAATATTACCACAATCGATCACACAAGGACTCAGAGGATTTTAAGGTGGTTCGGTCCTTCAGACCTACATCCACCCCACACTCAAACCGAGTGTGGCTTCACTAATGGCTGGGCAACACAGCTTGCCAAACAACTGCTGATACACAGCTTCCCAGGAGAACAACCTCTCCTCTTCCTCCTACCTGGAGGGAACCTCTAGCGACCAGCAGTCACTAGAACCCAGAGACTCACGTCTCTCTTCCTCTTTACCAAGAGGGAAACCCCACTAGTAGCAGCCCTGCTACTAGTGAACCAGAGGTCGAAGACCCCTCTTCCTCCCAACCCGGAGGGAACCTACAAGCAGCCCACCTGCTGCTTGCAGACTGGAGATTGACTCTCCCTTCTCCTGATCTCACAGGAGGACCCCGACCTCAGTCCAGAGGATCGGAAACACAAACAAGGACAGTTGAAGAAAAGTAAGAACAATAAACGAAAAAATACGAACGAAGGAAATCAAATGCCAGAAAATGGAAACAATGTAGCTCAACACAGAGCAATAGACTTCGGATTTGATCCGCAAGTCAGAACAACTCTTCTGATCACTCTTCTGCTCTCTCTCTTTTTCCCTCTGCTATTCTTTCTTCTTTCTTTTCTTTTCTGGATCGAAGGGCTCCCTATTTTTCTGCTCTTTTCTTCTATGCCTCTCTTCTTCGATAACCTTCATCTGAGGACGAAGGATTCTATTTATAGCAGTAACAGCAGGTGGATAGGGCACAAAACGCGTGTGCCTCCCACGCTCGATCCAAAATCTTCCTGCCACGTGCCTTTATCAGATTGGTTCCTCTTGTCTAGGATCACGTGCAGCCCAGGAGTGTGGAATGTTCTTCCTCGGACCTGTAATGAGATTAAATCCATTAATACGCTGCATGGCCATAAAAACCAACACTGCATGAGGTATAGTAACAACACGACGAGACTATTACTCGAAATGACACAAGAACGACACGAGATACTCTGTAACAGGTCAGACACACAGAAGGAAATGACACGAGGTGAGGTTATAAGGCAAAAGAGACACGAGGTCACGAATGCAAAATCAACACGAGGACAACACGGGCTAACGACAGAAACCGACACGAAGTGGTTGCAAATATTCAAGACACGAGGTCTACGGAAGGCAACACGATGTGTGGTCAAGGCGAAAATGACACGAAGTCTAAAGCGAGAAACCAACACGAAGACAGAATATAAAGAAACGACTCGAAGTGAAAACAGCACGAAGACGAAGTTGACACGAAGTGAAAACAACACGAAGTGAAGTTTGACACGAAGTGAAATCAACACGAAGTGAAGTTGACACGAAGTGATGAACAACGACACGAAGTATAGTAAGAACAGCACGAGATGAAAACAACACGGGATGACCACAACTCAAGGACGAAAAGTAGAAACCGACACGAAGACAGATTAACACGAAGACGTAAACACAACACGAAAACATGGACAACAGTAACCGTCACGAAGTGTGGTTACTAAGTAGGAACGACACGAGGTCTACAGGAAAACTACTCGAAGTTCATCAGAACTTTTTAGAGCAGCTTCAGGAACACGACACGAAGACATGAGAAGAGAAAACAACACGAAGTGAAACGAACACTTGAACTTAGACTGACTTAGAGACTCAGCGAAAATAGACTCGAAGACAGGAATGCAAACGGATGACATGAGCTAAGGATGACATGGAAACAACACAGTAAAAAAAGACTGCACGAGGTGAAAGACAACACTCAATCAGACGACAACATGGCTAACTCGACACGAGGTGAAAACGAGAAGCAAGAATGACATGAGGTTTGATGAAAACAGCACGAAGACAGAACTTGTACGAACACACGAAGTGTTACCTCTTAGCAGCCTTTTCACATATAAACCATGGATAACTCAAGTGCAAGATATCTGATCAAAAATATCAACAACAATTAACATAGTGTTGCTCATCATCAAAACACTTAGGGAAGACACAAAATCCAACAATCTCCCCTTTTTTGATGATGTCAACACTATATTAAGTATAAGAGATAAGTTCAAAAGAGATCATTTCAAGAGATTTAATGCAGACAAATTAAAGCAGACTTGCAACGCACTAGCTTCCTTGCTTCCTCTGATGACACCAGAACACTCCCCCTGAACACAGCAACAGTTTACCTCAGACTTGATAACTAACTCCCCCTCAACACTATGGCATGCAAAAAACTCTGAAACCGAAACCACACAATTCTCTCCCCCTTTGACATCATCAAAAACTAGGGGCAAATCTGAAGATACAGAGAAAGGAAAATTGCTGACTATAGAGAGAAAACAGGACAGAGTAAGGCAGATAAATGGAGATAATTGAGATGTTTAGTCAATTAAGAAAGCCATTAATTTTATGTGAGGATTTTTGAAGATCAGTTAGTCAGACTGTGCAAAAACTGTGAATAAGGATTCGCTCCATACACAGAACCAGATTCTAAGCAAGTGAGTTACAAGATACCAGTTTGATCAAGGTAAGTCTTTACTGAGAGAGTATAAAGTAAGACAGTCAGAAGACAAAGACCTGTGGTATTGAGAACAAACAAATCAAGAGCTATACTGCAAGTGAGCAGGATCTTTAGAGATGGTCAAGATCAAAGGTAAGTCTGTCAAGTACACCTTTGACATTAGGGAGACACCTTGTTTAGAGGCATGAAACCCCAGTTACTCGGTGGCAGGACCACATTACCCCTTCTGACAAGAGACAGAGATAGTATTCTAACTGGTGTTGACATTAAGGTGACACCTTTATCAGAGGCCAGACACCCCAGTTACTAACCAGATATGTACCATAGCTCTGTATGATCAAGACAGTTAATAAGAAACCAGATAAGTACTGCCATCTCATGACATGGGATGTTTTTTTCACTTCATTGATGAAAGTCCCAGTTTCTCAATGAGCAGTTAACAAGGTTGACAACAATTTTATGAAATTTTTTGTTTTTATTAACCAGCTCTTAAAACCTTGTTAATTAAGCTTGAGTCCGTTTGAGAACAATACACCAGATCCAAGGTGATTCAGACTAGAGCACAAAATACCTCATTTCGGACTCACCATTGACTAAGTAGGTATGCTGTACTGGCTAGATCAGAAGACAGTTACAGTGTAGGAAGATTATCTTTGAATTCAGATTTTGATCTCAGTGGGACTAACAGCTGAAATTCCAACAAGAAATTAGATGAACAGTCTTAAAGGATAGAGCATCCAACACTTTCTTTTATACACCTAATCAACCTGATTCTCTTTTGATGTCAGCAAGATGTCGTTCGGAGTATGTTCAAATTAGGCCAAAGACCAAAGCACCTATTATAAATCTAGCTCCCCCTGAGACCTTGACCCCAACACAGACTTAACCAAGACAACCCTCAAAACACTTCAAAGAGAACACCATGAAGTTTGAACAGACTATTCAATCAAAACGGAGTGAGTCACCAAACACTCATAATGAAGTTATTTCTTCAGCAACAGACGATGAATATGATAAGCATAATAACACATGACATGGTATTCAGAAATCAATTTTTCAATCATGAAATTCTGTAAATACCTAGTTCTCTGCGCAAAGTGCTAAATTTTTCAGTATCCAGTGGCTTAGTAAAGATATCTGCAATTTGTGAGTTAGTGCCAACATGGATCAACTCAAAAGTCCTCTAGCTACTTCATCTCGAATAAAATGATGCCTGATTTCAATGTGTTTAGTTCGGGAATGAAGTACAGGATTCTTTGCAATATTTATTGCACTAGTATTGTCACAAAAGATAGAGTACAACCTAGCTCAACCGAGTAGTCCAGAAGCTGGTGTTTTATCCATATAACCTGTGTGCCACAGCTCCCTGCTGCTACATACTCAGCTTCAGCAGTTGAGAGAGCCACAGAGTGTTGCTTCTTGGATCCCCAAGAGACTAAGCACCCTCCTAGAAATTCGCAGTGACCACTAGTGCTCTTCCTGTCCAATTTACATCCTGCATAATCTGCATCAGTGTATGCAATGAGATCTAACTACATGATGCAGGATACCAGAGACCTAGATCATGGGTGGCAGATAAGTATCTAAAGATTCTCTTTACAGCTGCCAGATGCAATTCAGTAGGCCTAGCCTGGTATCTGGCACACATCCCTACACTAAATTGAATGTCGGGCCTGGATGCAGTTAAGTAGAGGAGTGAACCGATCATACCTCTATATAGTTTAGCATCCACCTCTTTACCTTTTTCGTCTGAATCCAGTGAGGAGCTGGTACCCATGGGTGTTGAGATTGTCTTGAGGTTGGTCATTCCAAACCTTTTCAGCATCTCCAGAGTATACTTGGTTTGATTTATGAAACAACCATCCTCCATTTGTTTGACCTGCAGCCCAAGAAAATATTTTAGTTCACCAACTAGACTCATTTCAAATTCTTGGGACATAGACTCAGAAAAATCTTTACATAATTTTGAATTGTTAGATCCGAAAATGATATCATCAACATATACCTGGACCACAATTAACTCCTTTCCGAGACTTTTGGTGAAGAGGGTTTGGTCAACCTTACCTCGAGTGTAGCCCTTGCTCACAAGGAACTCAGAAAGTCTCTCATACCAGGCTCGGGGAGCCTGCTTCAATCCATAGAGGGCTTTATTCAACCTAAAAACCATGTTAGGCTGAACAGAGAAATTAAACCCAGGAGGTTGTTCAACATATACCTCTTCTTCAATAACCCATTTAAGAATGCGCTTTTGACATCCATTTGCTGTAGCCGAATGTTTCTAGAGCATGCAAATGCAAACAGAATTCTTATAGCTTCCATCCTAGCTACTGGTGCATAGGATTCATCAAAGTCCACACCAAATTCCTGACTGTAGCCTTGAGCTACAAGTCTTGCTTTGTTTCTAGAGATAGCCCCATTTTCATCAATCTTATTTTTGAAAACCCATTTAGTGCCAATGACATGAGTGTTTTCAGGTCTAGGAACTAGTTTCCATACATTATTTTTCTCAAATTGATTTAATTCCTCACCCATGGAGGATACCCAAGAATCATGCTTTAAAGCCTCTTCCACAGTCTTGGGTTCTACCTGAGATGTCAAAGCAGCTAAGTCCTGTTCTTGGACAGTTCTAAAATGAGACCTTGTCCTAGTGGGATCATGCAAATTACCTATGACATTTTCACTAGGATGATCTTTGTGAAATATTACCTCACCTGAGGGTTCACCTACCTCAGTTGCTCCTTCTTGTTGTAAGTTTTCTGGTTGAGCAGTTTGCTGCATCCCTTCTTCTTCAATTTTCTCCAAGAAATCTCCCTCATCAGGTGACTCCCTGTCATCATTTATCTTTTTGTCAGATAGAACATTCTCATCAAACACCACATGAGGTGTTTCTTCAACAGTTTGCTCATCTTTGTTGAAGACTCTGTAAGCCCTAGAGGTTTCTGAATATCCGAGAAAAATTCCAGGAGAGCTTCTTGCTTCAAACTTATCCAAACCATTCTTACCATTATTGTGGATGAAACATTTGGAACCAAAGATTTTAAAGTAAGAAATGTTTGGTAGCTTACCCTTGAGGAGTTCATAAGGAGTTTTCTTATGAGTAGGTCTTACCAAGGCTCGATTTAAAATGTAGCATGCTGTATTTGCAGCTTCTGCCCAAAATCTCCTTGGAAGTCCACTCTCAATCAGCATAGTCCTGGCCATTTCAATTATTGACCTGTTTCTTCTCTCAACAATTCCATTCTGCTCCGGTGTCCTGGGAGAAGAAAATCTGTGAGTCACTCCCTCTCTTGAGCAAAATTCAGAGAATGAAGAGTTTTCAAACTCTCCTCCATGGTCAGACTGAATTGTAATGATATTATGTTCATCTTGCAGTTTGATTTTATTAAAAAGTTCTTCAAAGTGAACAAAAGCATCATTTTTATTTGCTAAACAGAACAACCAAGAAAATCTAGTGAAGTCATCAACTATGACTAGACCATATCTCTTACCTGACAGGCTTTGTATTCGAGTAGGACCAAAGAGATCCATGTGCAAGTGCTGTAGTGGTTTAGATGAGAGACCTCAGTTCTCAACTTAAAAACTACACGAGTCTGTTTACCTTGAGCACAAGCATCACAGAGCTTGGACCCTAACTGGAATTTTATTTTGGGCAAACCTCTGACTAGGTTATAATTAGACAGTTTATTCAAAGTAGACACACTAGCGTGGCCTAGACGCCTATGCCAGTCAAAAGCAACCTGTTCAGAATTAGCAGACAGACACAAGTTTGTTTCAGAATTATCATCCAGATCAACGATGTACACATTATTTACTCTATGACCTTTGAACATGATGTTATCAGAGTTCAGCTCAAAAATAGTGCACGAGTTGTGGTCAAAGAGTACCTTGTGTCCTTTGTCACACAGTTGACTTATACTTACCAAGTTGTGCTGAAGTCCTTCTACAAGATACACATCTTCAATAGAGTTAGTGGAGGACTTACCAATCGTACCAATTCCAATTATTCTTCCTCTGTTATTTCCTCCGAATTTGACCAAGCCCCCAGACTTCATTTTTAGTTTGCTGAATTTGGACTGGTCTCCTGTCATGTGCCTGCTACAGCCGCTGTCAAGATACCACTTGTTATGCTCAGCTGCCAGGCTGACCTGCAAAAATTCAGACAGAGTAATGTGGGACCCAATTCAAATTGGGTCCAAAACCAGTTTTCAGATTATGCAAAAAGCACTTGGGAACCCACATTTGTTTTATAGTTCTCTTCAGTGGTTTTATGTGGGTTGATTCTTCCCTTTTGTCGTTTCTTGGTGGGTGTTGAATAAGCTTATTCCTATTTGAACTATGCTGTTTCTGAACAAAGACATTGTTGGTTGGCCTCTTAGAGGATACACGTGTGTGTTGAGCATAATTCATGTAAGCATTTTTACTCCAATAAAATTTGTGCTGAAACTGGTGAACGTTGCCATGCTCTACTTGATAATTAGCATGATGAGCTTTCTTAACAAAACTTTTCACCCTTTTTGTGACATCAATAGGACTGGTTCTGTGAGAACCTTTGTTCCCCACCTGTTGCACATGAGCAGTTCTTGTTCAGGATTTCCCGACTTAGGTTGCTGACCAGTGGATTGAATGAATTTTCCGGTCGAAAACTTCATTGTAGAGACAGATTTGGAACTGGATGGTGTTTCCAGTTTCTCTTTGCCTTTGGCGGGGCAGAACGTGGTAGTCTTAAATTCAAAGGGTTTTTTACTAGTAGGATTGTATCCTAATCCCTCCCTATTGAAGTTTACCCTCGACCCCAGAAGGACATTCAGGTTGTTTCTCCCCTCTGTAAACTTCTCAAGCACTTTTTCTTTGTCCTCAATCTCCTTCTGAAATTCATTGCATTGGTCCTGGAGATCCTTATTAACTTTTCTAACTGCCTCATATTTTTTAGCCATCAGTCTAATCTCTCCTTTACACTCTTCAGCTTTACACTCAGCTCATCCATTCTAGCTAGACTCTCCTCTCTTTCCATTCTCAACCTCTCAATCTCACCTTTAACCTGGTCTAGCTCAATGGCCATCTCCTTGGTTTTCATGCTATCAGTGACAATAGAGGAGTGTTCTTCAGACAGAGAATGAAACTTACGTCTAAGCATTCTGTGCTCCTTGTTTAAACAATTATATTTACTTAACAGGTCACCATAGGCGTCCTCCCAATCATCCAAGGTAAAATTCTCAAATAAGTTTGTTACCTCTTTCTCATGGTCGGCCATGAGGCAGGTCTTCTCTTCATTTTCACTGGACGAAGTGGCTTCTGGGTCCTCCTCCTCATCGCTCCATGTGCACAGCATGGCCTTCTTCTTCTTGTGCACCATCTTCTTCTGGTGTCCTGGAGCCTTAGCTTGTAGCTCTGGACATTCACTTTTCATGTGACCGGGTTTCTGACAATGATAGCAAGTGATCTTCTTAGCAGACCGGTTCTTCTCAAATCTCGCTCAGGAGACTTCATTGCAGCATTAAATTTCTTCCTCCTGTAGAATTTTCCTTTAGTTCTTAGGAACTTTCTGAATTGCCTGGTGAGCATAGCTCACTCGTCCTTGCCAGGTCTGAGAATCCATCAGAGCCTTCGCTGCTATCATCACTGCTGCTGCTGCTGCTGTTGTTCTTCTTAGCATGTCGTGAGACCTTCAGAGCAACATTCTTTCCCTTTCTGTCATGCCCATCGTTTCCTTGTCTGAAATTCATTTCATGGGTCATGAGGGATCCCATCAGCTGGGTTACTGTCATGATGGATAAATTTCTTGATTCCTCTATTACAGTCACCTTGGTATCCCAGACGGGAGTTAGAGACCTAAGGATCTTCCTGACTATGTCTTCTTGTTGAATATCCTTTCCAAGGCCTTCAGACTGTTGATGATCACAGATAATCTGGCATACATTTCTGTGATCGGCTCCTCTGGCTTCATCTTAAATAACTCATATTGAGTTGTAAGTATGTTGATCTTGGTAGCCTTCACCTGAGATGTGCCCTCATGAATTAACTGCAAATCATCCCACATGTTCTTTGCAGTCTTGCACGCTGAGATCCTCGAATACTCTTCCGGGTGGACGGCGCACTGTATGATGTTAAGAGCTGTCCAATTCAGTGCGGAGAGTTTGACCTGATCTTCTGTCCACATATCTTCATTCGGTGGAAGGGTGTATGGACCATCTGTAATAACTTTCCATAGCTTGTGGCTTTGGGCCCTGATAAAGACTTCCATCCTGTTCTTCCAGAAGAAGTAATTATTACCATCAAAGAAGGGGGGACGGGTGATAGACTGCCCATCAGCTATGAAACTGCGAGGACCAGTGGATCCGTTTCCCTGGCCGTTGGACCACATTCTGGGAAAAACCTGCTCTGATATCAACTGATAAGTACAATATGAAGTGATCTAGAAGAGGAGGGGATGAATAGATCACTATTTTTCGTAGAATTAAAAAATACTTGCAGAGTATATTGCTAAACGCAATAACCTCGAGCTCTGACTTTCGAAAATGATGCAGTGTAGTTAATAGCTCAAGCAAATAGAAGGCATACCACAATATTACCACAATCGATCACACAAGGACTCAGAGGATTTTAAGGTGGTTCGGTCCTTCAGACCTACATCCACCCCACACTCAAACCGAGTGTGGCTTCACTAATGGCTGGGCAACACAGCTTGCCAAACAACTGCTGATACACAGCTTCCCAGGAGAACAACCTCTCCTCTTCCTCCTACCAGGAGGGAACCTCTAGCGACCAGCAGTCACTAGAACCTAGAGACTCTCGTCTCTCTTCCTCTTTACCAAGAGGGAACCCCACTAGTAGCAGCCCTGCTACTAGTGAACCAGAGGTCGAAGACCCCTCTTCCTCCCAACCCGGAGGGAACCTACAAGCAGCCCACCTGCTGCTTGCAGACTGGAGATTGACTCTCCCTTCTCCTGATCTCACAGGAGGACCCCGACCTCAGTCCAGAGGATCGGAAACACAAACAAGGACAGTTGAAGAAAGGTAAGAACAATAAACGAAAAAATACGAACGAAGGAAATCAAATGCCAGAAAATGGAAACAATGTAGCTCAACACAGAGCAATAGACTTCGGATTTGATCCGCAAGTCAGAACAACTCTTCTGATCACTCTTCTGCTCTCTCTCTTTTTCTCTCTGCTATTCTTTCTTCTTTCTTTTCTTTTCCTGGATCGAAGGGCTCTCTATTTTCTGCTCTTTTCTTCTATGCCACTCTTCTTCGATCACCTTCATCTGAGGACGAAGGATTCTATTTATAGCAGTAACAGCAGGTGGATAGGGCACAAAACGCGTGTGCCTCCCACGCTCGATCCAGAATCTTCCTGCCACGTGCCTTTATCAGATTGGTTCCTCTTGTCTAGGATCACGTGCAGCCCAGGAGTGTGGAATGTTCTTCCTCGGACCTGTAATGAGATTAAATCCATTAATACGCTGCATGGCCACAAAAACCAACACTGCATGAGGTATAGTAACAACACGACGAGACTATTACTCGAAATGACACAAGAACGACACGAGATACTCTGTAACAGGTCAGACACACAGAAGGAAATGACACGAGGTGAGGTTATAAGCAAAAGAGACACGAGGTCACGAAAGCAAAATCAACACGAGGACAACACGGGCTAACGACAGAAATCGACACGAAGTGGTTGCAAATATTCAAGACACGAGGTCTACGGAAGGCAACACGATGTGTGGTCAAGGCGAAAATGACACGAAGTCTAAAGCGAGAAACCAACACGAAGACAGAATATAAAGAAACGACTCGAAGTGAAAACAGCACGAAGTGAAGTTGACACGAAGTGAAGACAACACGAAGTGAAGTTTGACACGAAGTGAAAACAACGACACGAAGTATAGTGTGACAACACACACTACACAGAAAACGACACGAAGCTAGTAAGGACAGCACGAGATGAAAACAACACGGGCTGACCACAACTCAAGGACGAAAAGTAGAAACCGACACGAAGACAGATAAACACGAAGATGTAAACACAACACGAAAACATGGACAACAGTAACCGTCACGAAGTGTGGTTACTAAGTAGGAGCGACACGAGGTCTACAGGAAAACTACTCGAAGTTCATCAGACTTTTAGAGCAGCTTCAGGAATACGACACGAAGACATGAGAAGAGAAAACAACACGAAGTGAAACGAACACTTGAACTTAGACTGACTTAGAGACTCAGCGAAAATAGACTCAAAGACAGGAATGCAAACGGATGACATGAGCTAAGGATGACATGGAAACAACACAGTAAACAAAGACTGCACGAGGTGAAAGACAACACTCAATCAGACGACAACATGGCTAACTCGACACGAGGTGAAAACGAGAAGCAAGAATGACATGAGGTTTGATGAAAACAGCACGAAGACAGAACTTGTACGAACACACGAAGTGTTACCTCTTAGCAGCTTTTTCACATATAAACCATGGATAACTCAAGTGCAAGATATCTGATCAAAAATGTCAACAACAATTAACATAGTGTTGCTCATCATCAAAACACTTAGGGAAGACACAAAATACAACATGTACGACACTGGGCCATAATATGAGCAACATCACGCTTCAAGCTCGGCCAATAAAATCTGTGCTCAACAGTCTCAATAGTCTTGTTCCAACCAAAGTGGCCGGCTATACCTCCCGCATGTAGTTCCCAGATTAAGAAGTCTCGAACCGAAGTTCGGGGAACACAAAGTCTGCCTCCTCGAAAAGGATAACCATCCTGAAGCACATAATCATCAAGGTCTCTCGATGGTCCGGCCTGGAGAGTGGTATAAATCTGACCGAAGTCAGGATAGTCAACATAGGCCTATCTCATCTTCTCTAACCCTACGACCTCAGCACTCATAGTAGTCATCAGACATGCTTGCCGACTCAAGGCATCAGCCACCTTATTCTCCACTCCAGCCTTATGTTTAAGGACAAATGTGTACTGCTGGAAGTATTCAGCCCATCTACTGTGACGAGCATTGAGCTTCTTTTGGGAATTGAGATATCACAAAGCCTCATGATCGGAGTACAAGATAAACTCCGTATGTAAAAGATAGTGCCTCCAATGCCTAAGAGCCTGAACAACTGCGTAGAATTCTTTATCATAAGTGGAGTATCGTAATTTTGCGTCATTCAGCTTCTCACTGAAGTATGTGACCGGGTGGGTCTCCTAACCCAACACTCCTCCAATCCCTACACCCGATGCATCACAAGAGACCTCAAACACCTTTGAGAAATCTGTTAATCGAAGGATAGGTGTCTGGGTCATGCGCTCCTTGATGTCCTTGAAGGTAGCAGCAGCGGCCTTCGTCCATACAAACGTGCCCTTCCGAATACAGTCCATGGTCGAGGCAATGACGGAGCTAAATCCACGGATGAAACGATGATAGAACGTCGCGAGTCTATGGAAGCTGCGGATATCATGGACTATACGGGGTTCCGGCCACTCAACAATGGCCCTGACCTTCTCTGGATCAGTGGAGACCCCAGTACTAGACACAATAAAACCCAAGAAGGTAAGCTGAGGTGTCATGAAGGCACACTTCTGTGGGTTTGCATACAATTGTTCTCACCTCAAAAGCAGACAGACATGCCGTAGATGGTCCAAGTGCTCCCCTTTAGTGCGACTATATATAAAGATATCATCAAAATACACAACCACAAAGACTCCAATGAATAGTCGAAGGACCTGAGTCATGAGTCGCATGAAGGTGCTAGGGGCATTGGTCAACCCAAAGGGCATAACCAACCACTCATATAGACCATCTTTGATCTTAAATGTGGTCTTCCACTCATCACCTGGCCTAATCCTCACCTGGTGGTAGCCACTCTTAAGATCGATCTTCGAGAAGATAGTGGCACCGGCCATCATGTCTATCATATCATCTAGGCGGGGAATAGGGAACCTGTACTTCACGGTGATTTTGTTGATGGCACGACTATCAATGCACATTTTCATGTGCCATCCTTCTTTGGGGCGAGTAATGCGGGAACAACATACGGACTCATGCTATCTCGAACAGATCCTCTCTACATCAACTCATCGACCTGCTACTTTAGTTCGGCATGTTCCGTGGGACTCATGCGATAGTGTGGAAGATTGGGCAATGAGGAGCCCGAAATCAGGTCGATAGCATGCTGAATATCCCGCATGGGTGGGAGTCCCTCGGGAAGCTCCTCGAGAAAAATATCAGCGAACTCCTACAGAATCGGAATGACATCGGGTGGGAGTTCACCCTCGGACTTTGGCTCCACCTCTCGGACCATAATAGCAAACATAGGGCTACCCCTACTAGCGTCCCGCTCCATTTCTCGGGAGCTAATCATCATCAACCTCCTAGAAGAGGGTTCGCCTGTGCTCGATGTAACGGTCATGGCCCAAGATGGGGATGGGGTACTGGGTCCCAGGACGGAAGGCTCCGGAGTATTAGGACCAGTAGGACCCCTAACTGAAGGCTTCTTGGGCTGAGAGGGGTGGAGGGTAATCCGCTGGCCATCATGGTCGAAGGTACATGTGTTTGACCGGCCATGGAGTGTGACATCCCGATCAAACAACGATGGCCTACTGATGAGTATCCATTTTCTATGATAATTCATTACATATGCACCATTTTATGTGCATATAATTAGGCAATTATGCATGATCTATCGTTAATCTCAACTTCGCATGTAGATTAGACCATTCACGTAAATTAATTAATTTGGTGATTTTATTTAATAAAATGGAGTTGAGAGTCATGAACATTAATTCTCCATTGCATAATTATGAGCAATTGTGATTCATGTGCACATTATGGTAATTTTTATGGACTAAATTGTAATTATATGTGTGCAGGACGCTGAAGGTAATTGCAAAAGAAGCCGAGGGCAAAACTGTCATCACCACTTTGACCAAGTCAAAAGCACATATTTTGGTTGGAGGGAAAAGATATTTCAAAAGATTAAAATTGAGGAAAGAAACACATATTTTGGTTGGAGGAAAAATCGAATTCAAAGTTTGAAATAAAGGAGAGACATGATAAGGTGATGGAATCGTCGATTCAAGATTCAAAATTCAAGGTTGAAGGGATTGACAAGCGGCTTCAACAAAACGATCAAATAGATGTTTTTAATTGGGCCACATGTATGGGCTTAATGGGTCATGTTTTATGTTTGTAGTAATTATGTCCACAAAAATCGTGTAAGAGTCTTTTTTTATTTTATGTCTTTTAGTCTTCCCAAGAGAGTGTCTTCCCAAGAAAGTTATGATGAGTAGGTGTTAGGTGAGTTGTCTTTTGATTTTCTTTATAGAGTCTATAAAAAGGGTCATGTAGTCTTTCTTTAAAAAAATGAAGTTGATTAGAATTTTTGGAAACCATCGTGAGGTGTGAAGCCTTGTATCTTGCGTGCTCTTCTCCGAGAAGGAGATGAGGTGAGAAGCCTCCCCCCCGGGTGAGATGTCTGGCCATCCACTGCCCACCTCCTTTCCACCATCTTTTCTCTCACCACTCTCCCCTTCCCCACCATTGCCCGTCCCTTCCCCTTTCTCTTTCCCACAGCCACCCCCACAATGGCATCGGAAGTGAGAAGCTCATGGTTGCATCGTCTCCGCGAAAGAGACGGGTAAGAAGCCCCAACCACGTCTTCCTGCCCCCTGGTACCATCGTCGCCCTCCACCCAGCCCACCACCACCATCCATCCCTGCCATTCCATCTTTGAACCCAGCACCCCAGTGAACCCACCGATGGCCGCGCTTTGCCCCACTTCCTTCTTTCCTCTACTCTCTCTCTGACCCCACACAAGCTCACCTTCCCACCATGGCACCGCCAGCTTCTCTTCCCCCCCCATCTACGCACACCCCCACATCACATAAAACCCAGCCCCATGTTCTCTTTGCCCCTATCCCTCACGCTCTCAAACTCATGGGGCGGTCCCCTGTTTGGAACAGGGGCACCGCCGGGGCACCCATCTCCCTCCCCTATCTCCCCTTCGTAGCCTCCAAACCCCTCCTCTTCTCACTCTCCCACTCCCTTCACTCATCTTCCCTGTCCGAGAAAACCCGCCCTCCCCACCGCCATGCACTCCCATCGTATCACATCAAGTTTTTGATGGAATCGTCGATTCAAGATTCAAAATTCGAGGTTGAAGGGATTGACAAGCGGCTTCAATAAAATGATCAAATAGATGTTTTTAATTGGGCCACATGTGTGGGCTTAATGGGTCATGTTTTATGTTTGTAGTAATTATGTCCACAAAAATCATGTAAGAGTCTTTTTTTATTTTATGTCTTTTAGTCTTCCCAAGAGAGTGTCTTCCCAAAAAAGTTATGATGAGTAGGTGTTAGGTGAGTTGTCTTTTGATTTTCTTTATAGAATCTATAAAAAGGGTCATGTAGTCTTTCTTTAAAAAAAATGAAGTTGATTAGAATTTTTGGAAACCATCGTGAGGTGTGAAGCCTTGTATCTTGCGTGCTCTTCTCCGAGAAGGAGATGAGGTGAGAATCCTCCCCCCCGGGTGAGATGTCTGGCCATCCACTGCCCACCTCCTTTCCACCATCTTCCCTCTCACCACTCTCCCCTTCCCCACCATTGCCCGTCCCTTCCCCTTTCTCTTTCCCACAGCCACCCCCACAATGGCATCGGAAGTGAGAAGCTCATGGTTGCATCGTCTCGGCGAAAGAGACGGGTAAGAAGCCCCAACCACGTCTTCCTGCCCCCCGGTACCGTCGTCGCCCTCCACCCAGCCCACCACCACCATCCATCTCTGCCATTCCATCTTAGAACCCAGCACCCCAGTGAACCCACCGGTGGCCGCGCTTTGCCCCCCTTCCTTCTTTCCTCTACTCTCTCTCTGACCCCACTCAAGCTCACCTTCCCACCATGGCACCGCCAGCTTCTCTTCCCCCCCCATCTACGCACACCCCCACATCACATAAAACCCAGCCCCATGTTCTCTTTGCCCCTATCCCTCACTCTCTCAAACTCACGGGGCGGTCCCCTGTTTGGAACAGGGGCACCGCCGGTGCACCCATCTCCCTCCCCTATCTCCCCTTCGCAGCTCCAAATCCCTCCTCTTCTCACTCTCCCACTCCCTTCACTCATCTTCCCTATCCGAGAAAACCCGCCCTCCCCACCGCCATGCACTCCCATCGTATCACATCAAGTGGTATCAGAGCTTAGGGAATTGGGATGTTTTATCAGACCGAGATCCTGAGCTACGAGGTTCGAGGTCGAACCTCTTCCAAGCGGAGGAGTTTGATGGAATCGTCGATTCAAGATTCAAAATTCGAGGTTGAAGGGATTGACAAGCAGCTTCAACAAAATGATCAAATAGATGTTTTTAATTTGGCCACATGTATGGGCCTAATGGGTCATGTTTTATGTTTGTAGTAATTATGTCCACAAAAATCATGTAAGAGTCTTTTTTTTATTGTGTCTTTTAGTCTTCCCAAGAGAGTGTCTTCCCAAGAAAGTTATGATGAGTAGGTGTTAGGTGAGTTGTCTTTTGATTTTCTTTATAGAGTCTATAAAAAGGGTCGTGTAGTCTTTCTTTAAAAAAATGAAGTTGATTAGAATTTTTGGAAACCATCGTGAGGTGTGAAGCCTTGTATCTTGCGTGCTCTTCTCCGAGAAGGAGATGAGGTGAGAAGCCTCCCCCCCGGGTGAGATGCCCGGCCATCCACTACCCACCTCCTTTCCACCATCTTCACTCTCACCACTCTCGCCTTCCCCACCATTGCCCGTCCCTTCCCCTTTCTCTTTCCCACAGCCACCCCCACAATGGCATCGGAAGTGAGAAGCTCATGGTTGCATCGTCTCCGCAGAAGAGAGGGGTAAGAAGCCCCAACCACGTCTTCCTACCCCCCGGTACCATCGTCGCCCTCCACCCAGCCCACCACCACCATCTATCCCTGCCATTCCATCTTAGAACCCAGCACCCTAGTGAACCCACCGATGGCCGCGCTTTACCCCACTTCCTTCTTTCCTCTACTCTCTCTCTGACCCCACACAAGTTCACCTTCCCACCATGGCACCGCCAGCTTCTCTTCGCCCCCCCCCATCTACGCACACCCCCACATCACATAAAACCCAGCCCCATGTTCTCTTTGCCCCTATCCCTTACTCTCTCAAACTCACGGGGCGGTCCCCTGTTTGGAACAGGGGCACCGCCGGTGCACCCATCTCCCTCCCCTATCTCCCCTTCGCAGCCTCCAAACCCCTCCTCTTCTCACTCTCCCACTCCCTTCACTCATCTTCCCTGTCCGAGAAAACCCGCCCTCCCCACCGCCATGCACTCCCATCGTATCACATCTCATAAGGCTTGGGATAGGGGGTGCCCAAAGTCGAAGAAAGGGGGTGCTCACCTCCGTTTCCTTTTCCCCATACATCATCTTCTATCTAAATCCCAGCCATCCATCTCCTTTTGATACAATCTCCACCCTCCATTGACCTAACTTTCCCTATAAATATCCCATGATAAGGAGGAGGAGGGGAGTTCTTCTTTTGGCAATCTTTCACTCTTTCTCCCCCAACCTTAGGCCACCGATTTCACCCTCTTTTGTTCCTCTTTTCCTCTACCTTTCATCATGTAAATTCTTCAATTTTAAATACTCTACAACTTCTTATTCTGCATCATCTTCTAATTCCTTCTTGTTTTTAAGTTATGTTGTATTTTTCACTGTGCTATTATGTTCATCTACGAACCAATATTTCTCTTTGTTCTTCTCCTCCTTTCTCCCTCTTCTAATCATTTTCTCCTCTTACTGTCTTCATGAAAGTTCTTTTTTTTAAATGTTCTACAACTTTGTCTTCTGCATCATCTTCTAATTCTTTCTGTTTTGAACGTTAATTCTCCTTTTTTAACTTGATATCCTGTGATTGTATTGTTCATCTGAGGTGCTAGCTTCTGTTATTCCTCCACGGTAGGCATGGAACTGCAGTGGGACCAAACACCACAGTCGGATCGAAATGGAGGTGGACTCCACCCATGATACTTGATAGGGGCAAGGATGGTCCACGGGAGTAAGACCAAGACGTGAGATAGCGCCCGTGGAGATTACATTGATACAACTCCCACTATCGATAATCACCTTGCATGCTTGCCCGCCCAGCCTAAAGTATGTATGAAAGATGGTAGTCCGATGTCAGTCATCACTGGCCTGTGGCTGGGTGAGAAAACATCTGACGACCCCCAAGTGGGTATCGTCCGAATGCTGGGCATCCTAGCCATCACCTTCAATCTCATAGAATTCGTCAGGTAGCTCATGATCTGCTTCATAGCTGACTAACACAATATCTGAAGAGGTGGTATCCCCGGCCTGTGTGTCCCCAATGACAAGAGACTGACGAGTGGGACACTGGTTGGCGAAATGGCCAAACCCATTGCAGCGATAACACTGCTGCCGTGATCCACTAGGCTCCCCGATCAAAGGTCCTTTCCCCTTATCCTCCCGAAGGATAGGAGGTGTAGACAACAAAGGACGAGCAACGGGTGCAGGTGCTGGTGGACGGGCCGTGGGTGCCGTGGGTTGGGGACGAGGAGGGATATCCCTCGGAGGTGGAGGGAGAGGCCTAGGAGCGAATGGCTCGGGACGAGCGGGCTCCTGAGGTTGAGCCATGGGGGCCCTCGGATATGTGCCTAAAGAGCCACGGGGCTCGACACTACGAGGGGGAAAGGGGCCCAACCGATGGGTAGGCTCAAACTCAGCCTCGAATTGCTCCAATTCGAGAGCAACCTGATACGCTTGTTCCAAAGTGGTCACATTGCGGTGAAAAAGTTCATATTGGTAGTTCGACTGCAGACCTCTTTGAAAGCGCGAGATGGTCATGGTGCTCTCTTCTGTAACTCCACACCGCAAATAATACTCATCAAACTCGGAGGTGCACTCAGTCACGGATCGGTTCCCATGGGAGAGACTTTGCCATTTGTCTATGAGACGCTGGCGGTATGAGGCAGGAAGGTATTTCTACCTCAACTTGATTTTCATGTCATCCCAAGTACCAATCGGGGGTTGATGTCACTGCATTAACAGGCTCTCCACATTTATCCAATAAGTTTGGGCCTGCCCATGCAACTTCATCTTCGCGTACCGAGATCTTCGGTGGTCCGTCATCTCAAACCACTCGAAGTACCGATCCATGCCAGCCTCCCAATCTAAATAGACCTTCGGGTCCAGAGACCCGTCAAATAGGGGAGGGTCCGCACGCACGCTCCTAAGAACGCGATCGTCGTCATCATCACGATTCCATCGTTGGTTTCGACGATCACGACCATAACCCCCTTGCTCATTGTCGGATGCATAATCATCCACCTCGGGCAATTGTTGCTTCCTATCATTTACCCCTTGAGCCCCTGGAGCAACAGGTTACTGAACCAGCTCTTGTTGGCCATTTGTCGGCGCTGGTTGCGCCGCCATTGGGGCCCTCTCAAGGACAGCAATCCTCCCTACAAGACCCTGAATGGACTGGTCCGATGCTTCGGCCCGATCCTCTAGGACTTTCATCCTCCCTTCTAGACGCGTTCCTACGCCATCTAGACGCGTACTAAGACCATCCATATGCGTATCGAGACGATCCATCTGGGCTCGGAACATGTCGACCGTCGAGGGCTCATCGGAACTACGGGCTCGGGAATCCGCCATAAGTGGTGGTGGTGAGTATTGGGTGCCTCGACGGGTGGGCATGCAAAGACACACGGACTAGGTGACACCGACTAATGCACAGACTTAGCCAATATCCGGTACGTGGCGGAGGGTCGACCCGAAGATCTCATCGTGCAAGTGTGCCACCTTCCCGATAGGCATAGCCTAACGTTCGGACAACACCTTTTAATATACCAGATTATCGGGATGAAATGCAATTTTAAAACACTTTTTTTGCTTTGAAAATAATGATGATCTTAGACTCGACTTAGACCGTGCAAGACTTATGCCAAGACTACCCTAGACTCGACTCGCTCTGATACCAAACGGATGTAGGACGGACATGGGGACCGACTCTAAGTGATGCGGACCTCAGACTCTAAATGTAGACCCGACCAGTAACATACGAATAGGAGAGACACTTTGGCCCGACACTAAGAGTTCCTATGGGCTATACGTCGCTAACAGAAACGTAAGCTCACTCGTCATCCCAAGCAAGGGGAAACGTGGATCCGCACGGTTGAGAAATCGGCAGAGTCAAGGGTGGTCGACTCATTTCTGTGCTTGGATCGAGTCACGGGACGGGTCACTCTCTCACTCACAGTGGCATATGACCATATACTAAACTAGAAAATGAACGCCAAGAAGTAAGACCGTTACCTCCATGCTCCCGGCATGGGGAAGACAACCCCGACCAAATCTGTACTCTCGGTTAACAAATTTTCACAGTGGTACAAAGTTTTGACCCACTCCACCCAGGGAGGTAATAGGTCACATGTGGGGCCCGAGAGTATCGTGAATTGGGTTGACAGGTAGCATCTTGATGTCGCTCCGACGGTGCCGAAATCCGCATTTTAGTACTGTCCGGACTGCGCGATCTGCGGGTTCATGGGGCCCACGTGCTGCGCAGTCCTCCGGACCTGGCGGGGTGGGCCCGCTATGATGGTGACACCTGGTGGCGCGCTCCCCTGGACGGCGGCCGGGCGGGAACACCGGTCGTAGGCCAGGTGGCTCCGATCTTCACTTGTCGGAGTTGCTGTCCACGGATCTGAGACTCAGTTTTAGACCTGCGCGCTCCGGCGACAAAAGCTGCTGCGACCAGTACTGATGTTGGATCGGTGCGAAACCAGCGCCGTTGGAAAGCTCTCTCGAAATCCTTTGACCCTCCGTGACTCCATAAAATTCGTTGGGGCTGTACTTCAGATGGGGGATTTTAGAACCAGACTGATCTCTGTTTTAGATCTGGCTGGGTAGAAGTGAACTTTTCTGAGAGTTGGCATTGACTATGATGTAGAACTCTGATCTAGATGTTGCGCTCTTCATGAAACTTGTGGAGGGGAGAGAGAGGAAAATGGGGATAATTTTTGTGAAGGATTTGGTGGAGATTTGAATGGGGAACAGTATTTATTAGCATCGGGTGGTCGGATCTGGACAGCAGAGACAAATCTGAGTTTTGGATCTGACAGTGATTATTAAAAATAGGTAGAAACTGTAGGAATTCCACGAAAATTCTTGGGTGATGGGGGTGGTTGACAGAACCTCCAATAAAAATATCAAGTCATTTAGATTAGGGGAAGGTGGGTTCATGAACATTCTATTTGGTTTTTGGAAAACTGGACAGACTGCAAGCAGATCTGGAAGAAGGTGGAGAACGAAAATGGAAAATTAGAAAATAAAAGCTAGAACCTCCACCAGTTTTTATGGGATGTAAGTTGAACCTCTAGAACTCACCCTGAAAATTTGGGCTCCAAAAGAACTCGGGGTTGAGAGCAGAAATTCCGAGAATGGCCTGTTGTCCTGTGATTGGCAGAATACCGACGATGGCGGTGGCGGTGCAACGGCGGCTCGATGGCGGCGGCGGTGGCAACGACGAACTCCACACCAGATAGATGAGGCTTCACACCTCTGATTCACCACCTTCCCAACTGTAGAAGGGGGAGAGAGGAGAGAGAGAGAGGGGCGGCCCTTACTCTTTGGAAGAAATTCTAGATTTTTCTTTCATTAATTGTGTCAATAAGGAAAATACATTTCATTTATATGAAATATCAAAAGACATTAACTATCCCTAGATCTAGGGTTGGGGAGGGGTAAAAGAGGGAGTCCACAATTTATTTCTCCCATGTGATTTGGAACTAAATAAAATAAACTAAAATTCCTAATATAATACTATATATGGGGGCGCCCCCTTGACCTACGGCCTTCCAAATTTGAATTTTTGTTCCCTTTGTCCCCTCCCTTGGTCCAACCTTTCTAGAAGCCCACCTTGGAGGGTTGACTGACCCCACATGGACCCAAGAGATGAGGTGGATCAATGGGAGAAGGGATGGGGGGCCCGCGGGACCCAGGTGGTCTCAAATTACAAATAAACCCCTGTTACAATCCGAATAAAACACACATTACAAACACATAAAGTCCAAATAAATACTATAAATACCGAGAGTCAAGGGGGAGTCTCCAGGATGTCTCCGAGCTAGATGGACGCCGATGTAGCTCGAGTGGTGCTCCGTGTACGGTACCGACGGCTCGCCGGTTCGTGCTTCTCGATCGCTCTGGTGTCCGCACCAGTTTATCTAAATCCATAGACATGATTCAAGATTGCCAACCACCAGGAAACAAACCCAACTTCTCACTTGCAGTGATTCTATTTGTTCTCAAAACCCTGCTTTGGCATTTGGCCAACTCTATGACCATGATAACAAGAGGGTGACACATATGGGGTTTGCCCCAGATTGAGTATTTTGTAAACCTCTTCTTGTTGATCTCTTGAGGGGGAAATGTATACGATAGCTCTAAGGAAGGTCCCCACGTTCATAAGAGTTCATGTGAAAGCTTGTGGGAATCCATGCCCTCGTGGGCTCCCTCCGGGCCGCCTCCCTAATTTTATCTTCAATCCCCTCCACCTCTCTCAAAATTTTGATTACTCTTGATCCTCGGGGGCTCATTTCCTTGTAGTGTGGATCCCGAGCGATTTCCCTCTAAAGGGTAAACATTAACGGTCATATGGTTGGTAATAGTTCTTGCACATATCCCGGTATTGGGATTGTGACACCCCTTTGATTATTGAAATCCCTTGTAGGCTAGTCCTCGGGATTTTTCCATGACCGCTGTGGGTTACCGGGTGTTGCCGCTTCCGTGCGCGCCTTGTTCTTTTGGGGCCATCTCGGAGTTTTCTCTGTGGATGTGCATCCAATTAAACCCCCCCCCCCCCCAAGACTCCGGGTCTAGGGGAGGTGTTGCCGGATTTTTGCAGGACAACATAAAAGAACAATGGCATAAAGAATGATAGCTTATTGACTGAACTGTAGGATTTCAGTAACAGCTTGCTGAACTAACAAAGAAAGGAGTCAACCATGAACCGATACGCAATAAACACATGGCAGAATTCAGTCCAATTTTAGAAAACTACTGAAACTCTGATGAACAAGATAAAAAAATGATGAAACAAAGAGTACGGGATCAGATTCCCAGTTTGAAACAGTGAAGTTTTGTATGAACACTTGCATATGTCATGCATACGGCCCATGAACAATGGTTGTTCCTCGAAGAATCATTCTCCATCAGATTTCAATCTGCCTTTGATAAAAAAAAAGAGAACAAGCATCATATGCATATAATAGATTTGGGCATGGCATTTACACTCCCACACATGCGGGGATGCATAATTTCATAAAAGCTTGCATGAGACACACATTTCGTGCAGGAAGTCAGCTTCTCATGGTTTCAGAATTTAAGCACTGCACGCATGCATAAGCCCTTCCTCATACATGCATAAATCCAAATGCCATAATCCACATGCTTGAGTTTAGGTATATGCCTGCACATATGAGCCCTAGTGGAGAATTTGATCCCACGGTCCTAAAACCATAATGGGCAAGCCCTTACGTGCTAGATCCATGCATGTCATGCATAAGATTCACAAAATCATTCTCTTGCATTAGGAAAGCGTGCATTATTACGTTCCATGTGATTTCAAGAAAAAAAAGAAGACGGGGAGAGCAGAGATCTACTGCTGGTCAGGTTTAGGTTGACTTGGGTTAATCCCAAGTCGACTTGTCCCTGGTGCCAGTAGCAAAAATCTGCTGCTGGCCGAGTCCAAGTCGACTTTGGTTAATTCCAAGTCGACTTGACCCTGGTGCCAGCAGCAGAAGTCTGCTACTGGCCTGGCCAAGTCGACTTGGGTTGGCCCCCATGTCGACTTGCCCTGTCCCTAGCATATATAAAAAAAAGAAAGAAAAGAGAAGCTATTCTAATAACCCTTGGACCTGTTGATCTCTCATGGTTAGAAGCTCTCCCCTTTGCCCTTTTCTTCCTCATGTGCAGGTCCGCACTCATAGTCAGATGACTGGATTTCAAAGATAAACAAATTTCCGTGTGCATTTGCATGTGAATGATTTTCATGAATGAAATTTAAAAGGGGTAAATAAAAATCTTGTATGCATGATAATCTCAACATGATGGCCTCTTTCAAGCCTTTGGGGTATTCGATCAAACCCCCCCGGGATCCCTTAAAAGAAAAATGTCAAATTTGCATTTGCATGATTAAACATTTGCACCTCTACATCTCTTTGAAACCTTAGATACCCTTGGGTATGGGCCAGGCAAGATGAATAACATAAGCGGTGGGGTCTACCTTTCCACTCATTGTTAAATACGTGCATGGCATTTCCCTCACACATCCCCTGATTTACATGTGCATCGATTCATGAACCCATATAAAGCTTCATACACACTTCAATTATTGAGCGCCTGCTTGTCATATCTCCTCGGGTATATCAAATGGTGAGTTGTGGAAAGCTAGCTAGATTACGTCCGGGCAAAAACTCTCACCATGCGTGAGTAAGATGCTCCGCCTCGTATCGGGGACCACCCTGCATGAACGAGAGATGAAATCCTTGCATGTCATGCATAAAATTCCCAAAACTGTTTCATGTTGTTTCTAAAAAAAAAGAAGTGAGAAGGAGGCAGGAATCCACTGCTAGTAGAGCCCAAGTCGACTTGGCCCTGGTGCCAGCAGTAGAAATCTGCTGCTGGCTGGGCCCAAGTCGACTTGGGTTGGCCCCAAGTCGACTTGGCCCTTGTGCCAGTAGCAGAAATCTTCTATTGGCCTAGAATTTCCCTGAAATTACAAAACAACAACAACATCAAGATAGAAAATCAAGCAAAAGAAAACAAAGAAGGATGGAAAAGAGGATGGATGGAATGAAGGATGTCAAGAAAATGGAAATGGGCTTCTACGAGAAGATAGAACAAGCGGAATAAAGAAAGGGAAATGAATGAAATGAAAGATGAACGAGAATGAAATTGAACCTCATAAAACCCAAGAAAAGATGAATGGGATAAAAGCAAAAAAAAACTAAGAAAGAAGAACTTGTATGCGCATGGCATCCGCTGCATAGAAGGAATTCTGTGTGCACGATTTCTGCATTTACAAGCATATTCCTAGAATTGCATTTAGATGCATGAACTCCTACTTGATTTCATGAACAAATTCCCAATATGAGCAAGGCCTAATATGCATCTTCACTCCACGTTCTGAATTTGCATATGGCATGTATGAAGATCTCGCACATGTGATTCTTGTGAACCCTTCCTTTTAAAACCAAACCAAGCAAAAAAAATTGAACTAAACTTGTTGTTGGGGCCGGTCGACCAATCTGCATGGAGTCGACTCCTTTCACCAATCTCTATCCCTGGAAGGATCGGTCGACCAAAACTCTCCTTTCAAAAAAAAAATAATGAAACATGAGCTGAAATCAATATAAAAAAAAATCAACAAAGCAACAATAAAAGAATGAATGATGAACATAAAAACCATCCTCGAGATAAACGGTGTTCGATCCCAGATCCCTTCCTCTTGACCCTTTGAATAGGGGACATTAACGACGCCTTCATAAGTCGCGCCTATGCCCCGGGGATTCATCCCATTATGGCCAGAGCATGATTTTGCACCGGGCCAATAACGCACTGAATTTGAACCATTTTGACCAGGATTTAACCAAACTCCGCTATTTCTTCAAATACTAAAGGTGCCGTACTCCGGCATACATATGTCCCAATGTTACGCACATCTTCATGATGTTTTTGACCCGAACATTAGTCCAAACCCGAAATGGTCGATATACGACTGACATGATTTCAAATACCCTTTCGCACCCTAATACGAGGGATTTTAATGCTCTCTGCCATTTCTTCCGCTTGCTCTATGAAAATTGATCTTTTTTTAGGCAATGAGGCCCCATTTCTTGGCAATTAATGAATGGTTTTCCCCTCTCCGAGGGGATGTAATTAACGCCGTGACCTTTATGACACGGCAGGTCTCCAGTCCCGACCCGATACCCACAATCGTCTGGTTAGTCAGATGGAGCTCACTTTGGGCTTCGGACCACTCTAGTCTCGAAGCCCGAACACATTGTCACACATGTGACTGGCACGCCCTCGCACGATAAAATTGATAAAAGATAAACAACTACCTAGATATAAAAATAACTAAAGAATTTAGAGTGCATCCAACAAGTTGGCACGCCTGGTGGGACTGGACCACCTTTCATCTCTTTGCCAAGATTTGGTGTCTCATGGCCTCCTTATAAAATTTTGACATCCCCAATTTTAATTGCAAGAGGGAAAGCGAATTCCGAGCGAACTCAATGGCGGTCACGTTCGGACCTCCCGTGGTGGCAAGCCATGCCGAGCACGGCTACCTCACCGTGCCGACCAAATTTGGATACTTCCCCCCTGTGGTCGGGTTCCCAAACTTCTGGGGGGTGATGTTCGTGAACCTCTTGGAGGCCTGGGATGTCAAACCTGCCATCATTGCAAAGGCAGAGTCTTAAGAAGAGAAGGTTGTGGGCTGCTTCGTCCACCCTGTTGATCCAAGGAAGAATCATTGCAAAGGCAGAGTCTCAATTCGATGGTGCTCTCAATTCCCAGGGCAGCGGAGTTGGCGCCGTTCTTCTTACTCCGGAGGGAGTAACCATCCCTGTTGCTTATCAACTCTCATTCCCTGCCCCTAATAATATAGCCGAGTATGAGGCTCTCCTTGCCGGTCTGAAGCGGTACCTTAACATCATAGGAGACTCTCAATTGGTGTTGCGACAAGTTCTGTCAACTTACCGCACCCGTGATCCTAAGCTTAAGCCCTATCAAGATCTGGTCACGCTCTTGGCTAGGCAGTTCCGGAAACTTATCTATATTCATACTCCTCATTCTCAGAACATCTTGGCTGACGCACTTGCGTCACTCACTTCTTCCCTCGCTTTCCCCCTCAGTCGTGCCATCGAGACCATTGTGGTCCAGCGGTTAGATGTTCCTTCCCCGCATGATCCCTGGTTCGACAACCTTAGGAAGTCTATAGAGAAGAAGATAGAAAGGGAGGAGGTGAGAGAAGTATCATTGACTGAGCTTGAGGAAATCATCGAAGAAGAAGAATTGCCATGGTTCTATGAAATTGAGCAATATTGCAGGGATGGCATATTTCGGAGGCTGCGAATGCTGAACAGAGAAAGGCCATTAGAAGAGTCGCTGCAAGATATACGATTGTTGTTGGTGAGTTATATAGGCGGGCTCTGAACGGAGTTCTAATGAGGTGTCTAGATGACGAAGAGGCTTGGAAAGTAGTAGAAGAAGCTCACTCCAGCGAATGTGGAGGGCATGTGAATGGACATGCGTTGGCAAAGAAGATTCTTAGGCAGGGCTATTACTGGCCGACCCTAGAAGAAGATTGCTCCACCTATGTCCGTAGGTGTCTCCAGTGCCAGCTCCATACTGACAAAATCCATGCTCCTACTTCTTCTCTTCATCCTCTTTCCGCTCCTTGGCCGTTCTCCATGTGGGCCTTTGATATCATCGGACCCCTCGGTGACCCGAATTCCGCAGTCAAGTAGAAATCCTTCATTTTGACGGCTACGGAGTACTTCACCAAATGGGCGGAAGCTGAAGCTTATGCAGAGATCAAAGCCACCACAGTATGCCACTTTATTATGAAGAACATCATCTCACGGTTTGGAGTGTCAGGCGACATCGTCACCGACAACGGCCCTCAATTCGTATCACAGGAACTCCGGGACCTTTGTAAGAAATTCAATATAGCTTTGCATCATTCATCACCATACTACCCTCAAGGTAATGGCCAAGCTGAGGCCACAAATAAAACCCTTCTCAAAATTATCAAGAAAATATGCGAATCGCATAAATTTGCTGATTGGGCCGACAAACTGATAGAAGCTCTATGGGCCTATCGCACCTCCGTCCGCACCCCTACAGGGCAGACTCCTTTTGCTCTCACTTATGGGATGGAGGCGGTACTCCCGTATGAGATTTTGATCCCTTCCCTAAGAGTGCAGCTGGACAAAGAACTTAATCTCGACGAACGTCGAGAGGCGTTGCTAGTCCAACTGGAACTCTTGGACGAGAAGAGGCTTAATGCGGCCAACCATGTTTCGGTTTATCAAAAGCATGTCTCGTGGTATTTTCAAAAGAAGGTCATTGAAAGAAAATTTCAAGTGGGTAATATAGTTTTGAAACACAAATTCATCAGATCAGCAGGTCCCAGGTCTAAACTACAACCCAACTGGGAAGGGCCATTCGTAATCAAGGAAGCTTATCCGGGTAACACGTATCGTCTAATCAACGCGGAGGGTGAAGAATTGCCAAACCCGTGGAATGGGCTGTATTTAAAACGTTTCTATCCATAGAGTCAAAACCAGCAACGGCTCGATGGCGGGGTGCACCCCACCTGACCGCGAAAGGAGGACCCTCGTCCAGCATCTCACACACTACACGGCCGCCCGTGGTTCATTTTCCTGCTTTCCTGCCCGACACCGTTTCTCCTTTGGCCATGCCTGAGGAAAGTGAAGGTCCTTGTATTTCCTCTCTCTCGGCTGAAAATAGGGGCAAGTGGTGAATAAGGGGGCGAGAACTGACCTGGACCCCACTCTAAAAGAGGTCTCAAATAGGGGCAGCCCGTTAAGACCTTATTCCGCAAAGAAAAGGAAAAAGAAAAGCAAAAAAAAGAAAGGGGGAAAGAAGAGGGGCAAAATCAAAAGTCAAGGCTGAAAGCACAAAGTTCGAAACTCTCAAAATTCCCAAATAATACAGCTAGGCATGACAAGAGTGGCAGTACAGTTTCCCCGCGGGACATCATGAGCCTGGTCGTATGCGTGCCTAGAGCGGATGTAGGTTCGAGAACGGACACAAAGCCCCGGGGCAATAGACCGGATTCTTTGAAAAGGGGAGTGTCTTGGGAAGAACTCAAGCCCTAAAACCTCTACACCTACCACTAGCTTCACTACTCAATCTTTTTCAATTTTTCCAAGGAACGAATCTCACCCTGGGTATGGCCTCGGCAGAAACACCGTTGAGCAAAGTTGACCCCGGTCACGGGCGGCCGCCCCTTTTTCGCACGTGCTGGGTCCGAGAAGTCCATAGCGAGATGAGAGGGTCCCCGTTATTTAAGCTCGAGCTGGTTCCAAAACCCAAAAAAAATCAAATATTTCAAAACCCAAAAAAAATCAAATATTTCAAAAACTCCAAAAAAAAATCAAATATTTCAAAACCCAAAAAAATCAAATATTTCAAAACCCAAAAAAAATCAAATATTTCAAAACTCCAAAAAAATTAAATATTTCAAAACCCAAAAAAATCAGATATTTTCAAAACTTAAAGAAATCAAATATTTCAAAACCTCCAAAAAAGATTTTGGTTTCTCATATGCATCGCATGCATTGCACTTTGTCATTGTGTCTTTTTTGCCTATGTTGATAAGGCTTGCCCCCTTGACCAAAATCAAGGATTGGTCACTTTCTAAACTTGCCGCGAGCAAGGGGTTAAGCCTAAAATAGATTTAACCTATTTTTCTTTATTCATTTTGTGTAAGCACAGGGGCAAACAAAATATCGAAGATATAGCCAAGCCATGGACGCACGCAATCACATCAGAGAATATCCAAACTCAAAAAAAAAACATCTCAATCATCAATCTTATTCATTATCATATCAAACTCTAAACATCCATATCCATATCATCATGAAAAGATAAAATAATCACTCTAGCCCCCGCTGGGCATCCCCGCGAGGACGTATCTCTCTCAGCTCCCTAAGGTAAGCCTGTCGTGTCTCTGGAACCTCCTCAACCTCTGCTGGTAGGGTGCGTACCCTGCTCACCTCCCACATAATCAGCTCGCTCTTGACTGCCTGCTCATTCTCCTCTGTCCCGATCCTCCTCGCTTGTAGCACGGGAAGGTGGGGTAGCGTCGGTAGCACGGTCCGGGGTAGTCCAACCTGTAGGTAGCACCTGTGTGGGTTGTACATCGCTAATGCAGTATCGCTCACGAGCCTCAAGTCCAAGCCCACTCTCCGAGGTAGCCTGATGGTGGTGTCGTGAAGGAAGTCCGGGCGCATCACAAATCTATCCAGGGGCAGTCTGTGGAGGTACGGGCGCCACTCGTCCCTGGTCTTCATCTTGGCCGTCCTGCACTCAACCTGTGGAGAGAACCTAAAGGCGCCTCCTATGAAGTAAAGGGGGTGGCTCCCGAAGATCCTGCTGACAGAAGTAATATCCTCTCTTGGGATGAACTTCATCCTGACTCCCATCCAGCACTCCAATAGAATCATAGAGCCAAAGAGAGGACCTCCTAGGGCCGTAGAGCTGAGACCCTCATACAAGTAGGCTAAGATGGCCTGGGAGATGGAAAGCCCCTGCCACAGGCCGCTGATGGTGCTAAGTAAGGGAATCTCCAAGACATGGTCAGCCGAAGGGAAGAGGATGGCCCCGCACAGGCAGATAGATGTAGCTTTGGCTATGGCCTCGATCCACCCACATTTATTCTTGCAAGGCTCTACTACCCACTGACTAAGAGGAAGGAGGTAAATATGACGAGGACCTACAAAGGTACGAATGTCTTTGCTGTCTGGTATGAACCCTCCTAGGATGAGTTTTGGGTCTATAGGGGCAACAGTATGGCATATCAGATCTTCCTCCCCTACCTTGGACCTAGGGAACCCGAAGTAGGTCTCTACCTCCTCCAACAGGATAGTGGCCTCGAAGGATGGGAAGAAGAAGGTATGGGTCTGAGGATGCCATGTTTCTATCAAAGCAGAAATGCTATGCCAATCCAAAGAGAGCTTAGGGTAGTTTTGGCCTAGAACTAAAAGGGAGTGTAGGTGCCAAGATTTGAGAAGGTAAGTCACCCCTTGGGGCAATGCACGGATCATGGGAGCCACCCATTTCAAACCAGAATAGCGCCTCGGGCTCGGAAGGAGCTGAAAGAAGAAGAGAGAGAGCATAAGAGGAAGAGGAGATATAAGTGAAGTTAAGGGAAAAGAAATTGAATGAACTCATGATGAACTTACTTCTCTCATAGGAGCAGCACTGAGATGCCGAGGGATTGAGCTTAGCCGTTGGAGCACTTCCCGCTCCTTTCTGGCCGGTTTTGGCCCTTCAAAAGAGGCTCCCTCCATAGAACTTCCCTCTAGAACCCTCTTCATGATGATTTGATGGTGAGAATCAAAGGTTTCAAGGTTTGGAAGGAAGGGGACGTGTGAGCTGTGAATTTAGACTCCTCTCCCACTTATAGGGATTGTTAGGAAGCCTAGGCCTCTTGAGATTGGGGTTGGATAAGTCTAGGATGGGTTAAGATGAGGTTTAGATAAGTTCAAATCACCTTACCCTCGGGTTGAGGACTCCCCAGAGAGTCCCCTTTTTAGCTTGCAGGGTATTCACTTGGACGGTCTTACGATAGACCGCCCATCCCATTGTACGGTCCATAGAGGACCGTTCATCTTCTTCTAGAGAACCCGGGCCTACTTGTCACGCGGTTCATATTGAACCGTTTACCATGCCGAACGGTTATGGTGAAACCGTTCCATTCTCCTTGAAGCGGTCTATTGTAAACCGTGTGTCTTCTTAAAGCGGCTCTCTGAGGACCGTCCATCTTGTCCGCCCTTTCTATCAACCTACCCAACTTATAATCATGCTCCTATCTCACTCAAGTCGGCGTGTGCATCACTCATCTCACTCAAGTCGGCGTGTACGTCACTCCTCTCACTCAGGTCGGCGTGTGCGTCTCTCATCTCACTCAAGTCAGCGTGTACGTCACTCATCTCACTCAAGTCGGCGTGTACGTCACCCATCTCACTCAAGTCGGCATGTGCGTCTCTTTCTCACTCAAGTCGGCGTGTGCGTCTCTCCCTCACTCAAATTGACGTGTGCATCCCTCTCTCAGGTCGTGCGCACCTCTCAATCTCGCCTGTTTGCTTCACCCCCTCTAGTAGCTAAGTCACGTTCATTCATGCATACATTCATCCCAAAAAGCAAAAATCAAAACAAAAGCACGCGTATCACTATCATATCATATCACATCATGAACAAAAGTCGGGCCCAGTACAAAGTCAAACCTGTCCCTCTCCCTGGCCCCCGTCGCTGTCTCCACCGCTCTCATGCCTCTTTGGGGGAGGCATCGCTGAGGTCGCCTCATCACGTCATCGCCGGTGCCGCTCCTCCTCCTCATTCCTCCGGTGGCTAGAAGAACTAGTGAAGTAACTCCTTACAGAGCCGTGGGTGCCATGGCTACCACTCGCAGTCGCCCTGCTACGCTCCCGACTCGCCTCTCTCATACCCTCCACCTTGCCCTCCAACCTGGCAACCTGCAGTCGGGCCTGCTCTGCCTCAGTCCGATAGCGCTCCGCCTCGGTCCGGCACCGCTCTGCCTCGGCCCGGTGGCAATCCGCCTCGGTCGCACTGGCCCGAAGTCGCTCGAGCTCCGCCTGGAGAAGTGCCATCTCCAATGTGTCCGCCGGTCAGCTCCGCGTAGCCTCCTCCCGTACACGGGCCACCTCCTCTCTAGCCGCCACCCGGCTCTGCTCCAGCTCTGCCTGGAGGTGAGTCAACTCGACCGTCTGCATCCACATGGCATTGTTAGTCAGTTGCATAAGCATTCTATTCATAAGCATAAATAAGCAAAGGGAGGTTTAGAGTTGCGTACCCTCTCGGTGAGTGCCACCTCGGCCTCCTTGGCCCACGTCACCATCTTGGCAAAGTCTGCATCTCTCCCAGCCCGGTCGGCCGAAGTTCGGGTCGTAGAAGAAGAAGGGGCGTCTGGTCCCGCCCTCTGAGCTCCCTCGACGTGCTGCATCCAAATACTCCAGATCAGTCACATGCATAATCATATAGAATTGCATAATTTAAAGAGTTTAGGGTTTAGAAAACTCACCAGTAAGGCCAGGGCCTCGTCTCTGTCCCTGATGGTAGAGTGCAAAAGTCCCTGCAACTCCACCATTCATCCTGCGGGGTAGATCTGCATTCAGAAGTCCATGTGTCAGTGCATCATCTTATAGGAATCATAAGCATAATAAAAAGAGTTTAAGTCTAGAAGTCGTACCGGTCGGTGAGCACCCCGGAAAACCTGGTCCCGGTAGTGCCGTGCGTACGCGGTGTAGTACGCGCTGTCGCTCTCAGCTCGGGCAGTCTCTACTCACCCTCATGCGGTCCAGTTGGTGACTTGAGTGGCGTTCCTCGCTGTCCAGTCAAACGCCTCGCGGAGTCCTCGTGTCGTCCTCGTCACTCCCTCCCCCACCTTCTCAGGTGCAGGGAACTCCACCGCGGGCTGATGGACCCCGATGGTCCTCATCACCAACCTAAAGTGCAGTGGCTCCACCACATTCATGCAGTGAAGCCACACGTCTCGCCCGGAAAAGGCTATAGCCTCAGCCACCCACGGCTGGCCCTCCTGGCTCTCCCCCGTGTAGGGTGTCCACCGTACCTGCATAGAATAGAAAGTCTCATCAGCATCATAATCATATAAGAATTGCATTTAATTAAAGAGTTTGAGTTTAGAAGCATACCGAGGTATACGGTAGAGCGTCCAGGTCATCCTGCAACTCCCGGACCTGTCGTCTCAGGGCTGCCATCTCCCTAGGTGATGTCCACCTCCGTGCAATCAGCAGGAGCCCAGGACGGGTCTCCTCGCCTCTGCCCAACCCACGTAGGTATACGTAGGCCCACACCTGCATTGTATCACTGTGTCAGCATTTAGGAAACATGTAGAGTCACATAATTAAGTCTAGGGCAAGAGTCGTACCTGGAGTAAGGGGGAGAAGCCCCCAAGCATCGTCCGACGGGCCGTCGAACTCAGCGTGTCGAAGAGGAAGGCAAGAACTGCTGCTCCCCAGGCGTAGTCACCCACGTGCTCAATCTCCTGGAGGAAGGGAAGGAGCCGGCAGCTCATCACGTCCGCTTGCATGGAGAAGAGAAGTCGCCCGAACATTAACATCAAGAACCGCCTCAGCACTCGGTCCGCCTCTGCTCCCGGTCCTGCCGCAACTCTCGGCCTCGCCAGTCCTATCAGCCGCTCCAGGTGCTCCTCCGGCTGCTCGCAAACTATAGCCCCCGCTCATCGTAAACCCAGGCTGTCCTGGAGAGCAGCCCGGGGTAGGAGGGTCGACTGCCTCTCGAGGCGCCGTAGCTGTAAGCCTAGCAACTCCCGAGCCATCACTCGGTAGTCGGGAAAAGTAGTCCCGCTAACCGGTGACCCGTGCACGCGACGGCCAGTGAGCCTGGCCACGTCCTCTAGCGTGGGGACCATATGCCCCCATGGGAAAAGGAACATCCGACTCACTGGGTCCCAGCGATCGTGAAGGGCGTAAAGCAGAGCTGCGTCAAAGTGACACACCTCAATGCTCAGGAAGGGGGCGAACCCCATGGCAGCCAACCGCTCCCTCTGGAAGTCCGACAGTGCCAAGTACACTGCGCGGACCAGCAGCCACGAGGTGCAGGTCCTGCGCTTCCCCTTCATTCATTTCATCCATTTTAGATACATTTTAGTAAGTTAGTTTTTCATTTTATCTCATTTGAATAAAGTCATCAGGGTTTAACTCTCTGTTTGATTCTTCAGGTTCTGTGTTTAAGCGGTCTGCATTTGACCGTCCTTAACTTGGACGGGCCATCACGAGCCGTCCGTCTTTTCATCTTTCTAGGGTAGAACGGCCACTCCTCGGCCGCATGAATTATGGACGGTCCTATGGGAACCGTTTAGTTTTGCATTGCTTGGTTGCTGAACGGACCAATGTGGCCCGTTCACTGTTTGTCTGGTGACCCCTTAACCGTCCTGTCTTGGTTTGGTTCGTTTGCTGTGTGATTATGAACGGTCCTTCCAAGGCCGTATTGGTTTGAGCGGTCCTATGTGGGCCGCGTGTCTTGGTTTGTGCGGTTTCTGTTTAACCACCCCACCATCGTCTTCCCCGACGACGGTGGGCGTCCCCCGGCCGACAAAGAGGCTGCCGTAGCCCACAAACCAGCCCCCTAAGCCCTCTAAAACCCCCAAAACTAACATGCATGGCTTAAAAATGGAATAAAAATGGAAATGGGGAGGGTTTTTGAAGCTCCCACCTCGGGATCCCGTGGTTTTTTGGCCGGTTTCTCCGCCGGTGCTTCTTTGCCGGCATCTTCGTCCGCGATAGGGACCTCCTCCACGGGTATGATCACTCCGGCCCCTTCCTCGGCCGTGTGTGGTGGCGTAGTCCCCTCCGGCGCCGGTGGTTCTCAGGCATTCGCCGCCGTGGCGGCGGTCGACGGTGACGACGCCGTTGCTTCCGTGGCCATCCCAGAGCGGCGGGCTTGGTGTTTGTGGCGCATCGAGAAGGCGAGAGGGAGGAGAGTAAGGAGAGGGAGAGAGTGAGGAGAGTGAGAGAGTTGAGAGAATGGGGCTCGGTTGCCCTCCTTCGTCCCCTCCACCGTCGGTTACGGTGGAGGGAGGCGAAGGGTTGTTTTTTTTGAAGTTGCAGAACTTGCGCGGTCTAGCAATAGACCGTTCTATGTTTGTGCGGTTAGTTCATGACCGTTTATCCTCAAACGGTAAACTTCTTAAGTCGGTTCAAATTCCCTGGAATATATGGCTATCCTGTAACAGTTCTACTTTGGGGCGGTTGGTTCTTAACCGTTCATTCTTACATGGTGGTTGCACTTCAATTGATGAATTTTTGATATTATTACGAATCTTGGTAACAATTTCATGTGCAGTAATCAAGACTTTCACCCGCCGTTTCGCCTGCACAGGTAAGTCAGGTATGGCTTTCTATCCCTACATCCCTTACTGCATTACTATAGGATACTATAATATATCATCTCGAGAACCAGTCGGTTATCTACGTGTTCCAAGATCTGATGTTCCCCTTCAACAAAAACGATGATGATCCAGGTTCGCATCTTTAATCTTCGGATAGGCCGTTAGGTTGGGATGTCACGGGGAGGATGGTCCTATCCTGCACACTGTGGTTGCGGATGGTATCTTGACTCTGATATTCCCAGCTTAGCAACATTATTCTCGAGTATTTTATATTTTAATCTTTCTTCGCATTTGTTTTTACAATTTCTTTTATTTTAGCTCAGCATGCATCATACGCATCTTTTGAGCTTTCATGCCCCATGGTTTGCTTGAAGAATGTCCCATCAGTGATGGTCAGCTGTATGTTCGAATGCTTGAGTAAGAACGAATAATTCCACTCTGAATTGGAAGGTTTTCTTTGGTCGATTCGTTTGGTTTGGTTGATTAAAGGGTCCCCGTCTGGAGTTTTAGCCTATTTTCTTTTGTGGCCCCCTCATTGGACTGCGGGATTGTGTCCCCCATGAGGTTGGCCTTGTCGATTTGTTTCATTTTAGTTTAGTTCCTCCAGATTGGCGTCACTTTTGGTCTAATCGTTCCTCACATTCGGTTCAGAGTTTTCCGGAAGATTCTCAACACTTGTTGGTAGAAACGGGTGTCGTTTTACCTTAACGCCTGCTTTTCCGGTCCACTCCGCTGCATTTCCGCTCCACCTTCATGTTCCATGTCACCTCCGCTTCACCTCCGCTCACTCCCCTACAAAGAGGACGTTAAGGAGGGGCATCTGTTGACACCCGTTTTATGCCGATAAGCTGAGTCGTTTCTCTTACTCCCATTAGTTGATGCCCTAAGTTGTCCATCATTCATTGGGCCATTTTTTGTGGCACGTCCTGGGCCCATTTTATGGGTAGCCTCCCTCCTTGGTAAAGTCCGTATCAATTCAGGGCTTATTGGACCTTGGCTTTGATTAATTGAACGTGTTTTATGAAAGTCAAGTATTCAAGAGCATGAACGGTCCAACATCAGCCGTTCAGGACTAGGGCGGTTGACCCCAGACCGTTCATACATTTTGGCTAATTTCTGAGGATTTTCTGAATATTCACCGACAGGCTTTTGTGCGGCCCTATCAGGCCCGTTCAAACCAATGGACGGGCGAATTCCAACCACCTATATCTCAGAGTCCTAACGCGTGCCAATTTTCTTAGATAATTATCCAATTATTTGAATTATCACCGACAGGGTTATAATGGTCGCCGGTTGGCCGCTCTACATTTGAACGGTCTTATTAGAACCGTGCATCTTTGAGGGTCCAACGGCGAACGTTTCGGTCAGTTCGAGCGATAATTGGGCTAATTTTCTGATTATTTGAATTTCCACCGACGGGTTTGGACGGTCTAAATTGAACCGCCCATGCTTTTGAGCGGTCTATCGTAAGACCGTTCATCCTGTCGGTTGGTGATTTTTAACAGTTTTTTATCCCTTTTATGCATGGTTTTATCCCCAACTTATTTTATCGATATCTCCCTGGATAATCAACCATTTTTGATGCCATTTTGACTGGATGAGAGATAATGATAATATCTACGATTTATCTTTTATAATCTTGACCTGAAAATATCTCAAAACCCTAGTTTCGGGGCTGACTTTCTAGGCTCTATAAATAGACCCTAATGGCCGGACTTGAAAAGGGGGGGAGATCTTGGTCGACAGCAGAGCCCTGTCGAGTTTTTGAGCGACCTAGCAACAAGGAGGGAGGCTTTCTACGTCCACATAAGCCTCCGGTTCAGGGAGTAGTTTGATTTTTGAGTCCTTTTGGTTATAGTCTCCATTACGTTCTTCGTTGCATGCATCGTTTTCTCCCTATGTCCCCCTTCTTTCTCATTACCATGTACACATCCACCCATGTTTTTGTCACCCTAGGGGTTTAAAACCCCCCAGGTATCCTCCTTTCCATTTGTTAATGGTCATCTCTTACCATTTTGACGTTTACTACATTGTCAAGTTCTAATCTAGGTCTTTTCTGTGTGTTTCTTACGTTGTTTCGCAGGTCAGCAATCATCAGCACAAGGCCCATCCCCTCTGACCGGCCGGAGAGGGTGGAGGTTGGACCCCTTGCAACTTACTGCGTGGTAGACTTGTGCGGTTTCATTATCGCCGTTCAATAGTACGTTCGGTTCATAGAGGGCCGTTCTTCCTGTTCGTGCGGTCAATATAAAGCCGTTCTTCCTCTAGCAGTAGTTCCTCCCGCACCTTCTGTAGCGCACTTAGGCGGTCTATCGTAAGATCGTACACCGTAAGGCGGTTCTTCAGGAGCTGTTCATATACCCAGCGCTGCAACTTAGGTGAGTGCTCTCCCCTCTTTCCAAGGTACGGCGTGTCCATCACGTACGGCACCTTGGTGGCGATCACGGTCTATTGTTTTCTGTTCTCCTCTGAACGTTGTTATTTTCTCATCGCATATTGTTCCATTCATGACGCATATTGATCTTTAGTAGGAGGCGAAAAAGGTCTCTTAGCATCAAAAAAAAAATTCACTTGCACACTAATGAAATAGGAACGACAAGCCTTCTGTCATTTGGTATGGTGTCTGATACTCTGCCCTCCCTAGTGAAGAATTTGATCTGAAAAAAAAAAAGAAAAAAGATAAAAAAATAGAAACCATGGAAAATGCCCCTAATCTTAGTAACCGGGCCTGCTTCTCCTAAGACAAGAGTTGAGGTTTGCGTCAAACGGTGAACGGTTGTGCAGCACCATGTGTTAAAAAAAAAGAAAGAAAAAAATATGGAAAATACCCCTGATCTTAGTAACCGGGCCTACTTCTCCTAAGGTAAGAGTTGAGGTTCACGTCAAACGGTGAAAGGATGTGCAGCACCATGTGTTAAAAAAATGAAGGCTTCTGTGATCAAAGTTTTGATCTAGGAGGTAGAGTTGAAAGACACCTAGTTAAAATGGCAATATGGAGGATGTAATTGTCTAAACTGTGGATTTAGATTTCACGAGCACAAGTGCCATGAGACCTTGGGAGTATTCTAAGAGAATTATGAGCATCATGTTCTAATCTTATGGTTAGTATGCTTTCATAATTCCAAATTCCTAATCTATAGTCGATTCCATGAAGGAGGATTTTAACTTGAGGCATGAAACTTTTAAACTCTTGTTGGTCCCTTTCTTTTAACTTGTTTGCATTGCTAAAGGCCTAGCAATGAGTAAGTTGGGGGGTGTGATAAGTACTTATTTATTTATATTTATTCATATCACACACTTCATTTTTGGGCTTTAACAAAGTTTATTATGCAGTTTTTACACGATAATCTCAATCTCACGCAAAATAGAGTTTTTATGTAATTAATAGGAATTGAGAAATATTTGAAAAAATTCAATAGAAATTGCATAACTAATTTTTAATGAAATGATTTCAAAAAAATTTACTATAATTATTTTCTTACAAAATTCACTTTGTGTAAATGGAGAAATAAAATCAATGAAAAAATATTTATGAATTCATTAACTAAAACTCTTTTATGGGAAGGGCTTTAATATAGTTTTTTTCATTTTTCCAACCCTTGTGAACAATGTCTATGTTCCTCACGCATGCATGAGCTGTGGCAGGCGTGTGCGTCCTCCGGCAGCAGCAACAACGCCAGTAGCAGCTGCTAGGGCATGAGGGGGCAGCAGCGTGGGCAACAAGCTCCAATGGCGTGCATAGGCCTCCTCCACCGTGCGTATGCGAGCAGCACCTACTGCGGTACGGGCAGCAATGCTGGCACGATAGCGGTATGGGTGTTCCCTCCCGTATGTATGCAAGCGGCATGCGTGTAGTGGCTGGGCTCCAGCGTGGGCCGATTGCAGGAGGGCATGTATAGACCGCGAGCAGGCGTGCTGGGCTCCTCTCACGGTAGTGGCTGGCGTGCACTGGCAGAGTGTGGACTATGCACCTATGCAATGCCAGCGGCATGGGGAGCGCGTGCAGGAGTTCGCAGGACCACAGGCGTCCGAACGGTGGTCCGGCAGCCATGCAACCGCAACGTGGTAGGCTCACACGAACTAAACATAGCAGTAGACACGCCTCACTCGGCCCCTATAAAATCCTAGTTCTCCTCCCTCCGAGCCGACCTCTCTTTTCCCCTCCTTCCCCTCCGGGGCCTTCTTCTCCACTTTCCCTTAACTTCTTCTTCTCCCTCTACTCTGCTGCTTATCCACAGACTGTCTCCTATTCTCCTTATTCTTATTCCCTCACCCCCTCTCTCTTTTCTACTGCACTGTCAGTCACCTCTCCTCCCTCCCTCTCTTTTCTCTTCTCTTCTCCCTCTCACACCTTCACACACCACCGTAAGTGACCCCCCTCTCCCACCTTCTCTCCCTTTCTCTCCCATCTCCTCGGTCCCTCTCTCTTTCTCTCTGCACACGCACACACTCGTAGCACCGCCGGCGGCCCCTCTCCATCGGGCTGTTCTCCACCGCCTTCTTTCCCCATTTCTCCTGCACTCCCTCTCATTCTCTACTCTCCCTCTCCCTTTCTCTCTTCACCTGTACACACTCCCCACAAACATCTTCATACACTATCGGTTTCCCCCTCCTCACTCACTTTCTCTCTCCTTCTCTCTCTAATACGCACACACATCATTGCCACCTTCCTCTGACCCCCTCTCCACGCCACACACCTGCAGACGCGCCAGATGCAGCCCTCCCTTTTCACCTCACACACAGTTGCACCCCCCTTTCTCCCCCCCTCTTTCATACCACTCAGCACACACTCACTGTTGCACACCACTCACCTACACACCGCCAGCCACTTCTCTACACTCACACACAACACCACCGTGGAGTCGACCCCACCCTCCACGGGGTCGACTCCACCTTCCCCTCCGTATTGCAAACACACACACACACACACACACCCTCTCTCCATCTCACCTTCTCACACACTGTATTTCAACTCAGCTTTTCTTTATTTTTTTTATTTACCTTCTATCTCTCCCTATTTGTCTCTAAATTTGTCTCTCTAAAGCTCACTCACAGCGGCGTCTACTCCACGTTGGGCAGCTCTCCAAGGCCCAAAGGCATGGGCGACGACGACTTCATCTCACCGGCTTCACCCTCTCCTTAGTTCTTTGATTTTTAGTTTTAGTTAGATTTTATTCCAAGTATTGTACTTGTTATTTTCTTCATCTTCTATGCATTGTAATCTTCCATTTTGGAATATTAAGAAATAGTTAATATCATTGTCTCTCTAGATGCTTGGCTCTCTCTCTCTCTCTCTCTCTCTCTCTCTCTCTCTCTCTCTCTCTCTATTTCTCTCCTTTACCCCTCCATACTTCTTTAGATAGATTTTAATCTTGCACTAATTTAGTTATGTCCCATAAAAAAATCATTCCAACTACTTTTTTTTTCTTTTGCTAGAAATAAAAGAGAAATAAAGTTTTTAAACTTAAAATCTAAACCTCTCTGTGGATTCGACTCGGACTTCCCATGAAACTACGGTTTTATTTCTTTGCGAGTTCGGTAATTTAAGATTGACGGCCGTTGTGTTTAATGATGCACATTTTGGCCCGATCATTCATCAACTGTCATGGTGGACAGATGGCGCGATTCTTCAATAACTGTTACTTTTGTATGCCATACTGATGTCAGAGACATTAAGATTTTTCTCACCAGTTCCTGTTCAGAATAAGTCTTTCCCAGGCTTTTTAAACTGTTCGTCAATTTAGTCAGTCTGGCATACATCTCTAAAATTGATTAATCAGTTTTCATTTTAAACATTTCATATTCAGATATTAGCATATTTACTTTGGTCTCCCTTACCTCAGAGGTACCTTCATAAATTACCTCTAGTCTTTTCCACATCTCCTTAGCAGTAGCACATGAGGTGACTCTAAAGAATTCCGTCGGATGGAGAGAACATTGCATGACGTTCATAACTCCCCAGTTGAGGTTGGACTTTCGTATCTGCTCTCTAGTTTAGTTGTCTTCATCTGCTGGTAGCTCATATAGTCCACAGCTCACGACCTTACAGGTCTCATGATCTTAGGCTCTCAGGAAGACCTGCATACGAGTTTTCCAATATGCATAGTTAGTGCCATCAAAGAACGGGAGACGGTGTACTGAATGTCCCTCAGCCATATAACCTTTAACCTCCATTGCACCTAGTCTCTCCGAGTTGTTTAAACCACACAAAGGAGAACCAAACTCTGATACCACGTGTTGGGTGCCGAGAGGCTGATCTAGAAGGGGAGGTTGAATAGATCTGCCCCCTTTTTTAGGTTCTTAAATGATATAGATATGAAGCTAACGCACGGAATAGAATTATATGTACTCGGTCCTAGATAGCACCTGACGTTTCAAAGATATGTAGAGAGATATGAAAACACACCCCATACCAAGAATATAAGGATTTTTAAGGTGGTTCGGTCCTCAATCCAGAGGCCTACGTCCACCCCTCACTCAACCAAGTAAGGTTTCCACTAGTGCCAAGCACTTAATGTTGGGAAACAACCAAACTACACTCCGTTGATCCACAGCTTGACAAGAGAACACCTTCTCTTAAGACCGTTGACTCACAACTTGACAAGAGAACACCTTCTCTTAAGACCGTTGACTCATAGCTTGCACTTCTACGATTGTTCTTGACGAACCAAATAAACAAAAAGAAGAAAAGTATAAAAACACTCGAAACACAGAACAAGTTTAGAGAAATTCTCTCCCAAAGTAGTAGATGTGATCTCTGTTATCAGTTGATGTCGTTGCACTTCAATTCTTCACTTCACGTTTGAACCTTTAAGTGCCTGCAACAATTCCCTTAACGTTGCTTGAGTCTGCCTTCTCCTTGTAGACACACGAACTCACTCTGGTTCTTCCTGACTGCATGCCCTTATTCTTTTTTCTTCTTCTTTGATCTTTCTCTGTGACTTTTCTCTTCGTTTATATAAGCACTCTCTTTTTGCAGGGAATAGAGACCTACGAAGATAGCTACGACAAAGAAGGACTCTTGGAGAGAATCCTGATCAAACTCTTTCATCTGTAAAATATAGCAGTTTATCTGTTCAGAAGCTTATCTGGGATGATCCCATTGTAAATTAGTATAACTGAAAATAAATCCCATTCCTTGATCTTAGATGAGTTTAATCAGTGTTTGATGTGACACAACCCAAGACTTAGGCAAGCAAGCACATTCACAATCAAAAGGGCCAATTTTGGGCCGCCACTCTCCCGTCGCTCACCCAAGCCCGGGGTGACTTGGCGATGCCAAGTGGAGGATGTGGGGTTGGGCCCTTGCTGGTAGAGGGCCAGCAAGGCCAAGATTTGATTCCCGATGGATGTGGAATCCCAATTCAATGGGGCCGACAAAGTGCCGAAGGCACCGGTTGCACTTATTCCCACGGTGATCACTCAAGGCAACGGGGCTTGAGGATCGAGCTCTCACTCACATAACCAGCGGAACAAGAACTAATATTGAAAGACAAGCACTAAATGGAGTGAGGTGTGAGCACTTACTCGACCGGTTTGAAGAAACCGGTCCCGCTCGGAGACGAGGGCGAGCGGGGAGGCGAGTGGATCCCCACACGCCGCGGCGGTGTAGCTTGACCTACCCAAATAAGTTACAACACTACACCTCTCGCAGGAGGGGGACCTTGGGGTGGGGGTTAATAGATTACAACCAAAACTACCTCCGCATAGGGAGGGGCCTTCAGCCGGCCAAGCGGGGAGGGGAAACTAGGGCTAAAAGTATTGAAGAGGTGAAGACACCGGTTCTGCCTACTCTCTCTGAACAGGGACAGATAATCAATGTTGCTGCTGCAGAACTTGCTCAAGAATTTTGCTGAAGGCGGGACCTGTGGGAAACTCTTCGGGACTGGTACTGGGACACCTCTGAATTTTGTTGATTTCTTCTGGAGCCGCTGCTGACCTGGGTGGAGGTTCGAACAGAGCACCAAATCCTCAGACTGGCAGCTTCAGACTTCTAACAGAAGGTTGCAGAGGACCCCTGACAGCTCCTGAACTCGGAATCAAGCATCGTCAGAGTCTTTGGAACCGTGGATGAGTCCTCTTCGCAACAAAACTGATGGGGAAGCCAAAAGATGCCGGAGAAGACTTGGAGGCTCTGAACAAGGATGACTGGTCGGTGCAGATTGTGGGTAGCAGAATGGCGCAGCTGAGGGAGAAAAATGATAACTCTGATTCACGAACGCCGATTGAAGTTCCGTTTCTTGATTCTGAAAGTAGACAAGGCGATGAAGAACTTTTCATAAGAGCTCTCGAACTGATTCTTCTGGGGTTTGTCGTGGCAGAGCTTCTACTCAGGATCAGGTCTTCAGCAGAGGCACCATTGCGCAGCTGTGGGAGGATGGAGCTCCCGGGCAGCACACAACTCGGATGAAGTCGAAACCACTTCTGTTGCGATGCAGACTGGTAGACGCTTCCAACGATAGCTTTCGCGTCTTCAAACTCGTCCGGAGGAGGTTGTGGTGGCCGCTGCAAGTTGCTGGTTCACCTGCAACTTCTGAACTGCTAGCAGCAACCTAGGTATAGCTTCTAATGAATAGGGAAGAATAAGGAGAAGGGGGCATATAGTTAAGGGGAGATGAATAAGGGGTGGATGGGGATGGAGGGGAGTTGTGGAAGGTGGCTAAGGGTAGTGGAGGGGCAGGAGGAGGAGGTGGCGCAAGGAAGTGTTCTGGTTCAGCCTAAGGGGAGGGTGAGAGGAGGGTGGAGGGTGAAGGGGAGGAAGGGGGCGAACCTAGCCTAATGGAAGGGAGTGGGGCGGCCAAAACAAGTGGAGGGAAGGGCTTTTCAAATTTGAAATGGCCTAGGAAGTTGAGGAATTATGTGGGGAAGAGGGGTGAGTGTGTTGGAATGGAGAAGATATTGTTGGAATGGGGTAGATAGTGTTGGAATGGGGGAATGCTACCTTGGAACTAGGGGGGTGGAGTAATGGTGGCTATGGGAAGTGGAGGGACTTTAATGGGGTAGGTGGGGGTTGGAAGTTGGGAGGGAGGAGGAGGAGAGAGAGAAAGGGGCAAACCCCTTAGTGGAGGAGAGAGAAAGAGAGAGAAGAGGGGGGGTGGGGAATCTCTCACCCTAGGGCTTCTCACCCAATTAGATTCACTCCACTAAACTAAGTTTGAAATCTCAAATGGCATTTTCATTGATTGATTCATTACCTTCAAATGAAGGAAACGGGGCCCTATATATAGGAAACCCACATTTTACAATAAGTCCCTTACAAAAGACTCAATGACAAATAACTGAAGGGGTAGGGGGGTGGTCTGGGGCCAAGCCCGAAGAATTGGACCCAATAGCACATTACACAATCTAATGACACTCAAACTTAGGAAAATAAATGCAAGACCTAGGGACATGACTCAAATAAAATAAAAATTACATCAAAATGACTCAAATAGATAGCACAAAAGGGATAATTGGGCTTTTATAGAGAGAAGCCCAAACTCAAACGATGCCGGAGTGTGAAGAAGACCCTAGCCAAAGGGAGTTGTGGATGATGCCTCCATCAAATCCCCTGGGCTGTGAAGAGCTCGACTCCGTCGAGTAGGGGTCCATCCGACTGTGGTACTGCTCGAGGAGGTCCGGATCCAACCACTGGAGATCCTCCCGACTCACCCAAGAATCCTCCGAAGGAGGCCGATCCTTCCACCTGACGAGATAGCGCTCATATGCCTTGCTCCGAGTGGTAGTGACTTGTTCATCCAATATTTGTTCAATTTGTTCACGCTGGGCTCTCTTGGCTGGTGGTCTCTCCTCACGGGTGGGTGCTCTCTCAATGGAAGAAGTAGGCTCAATCTCCTCACTAGGTACCACCGTGGGTCCCTTATATGGCACTAGGTCGGCGACATTGAATGTGGGACTTATTCCATACTCCTCAGGGAGATCTAACTCGTAGGCATTTGCACCAATGCGCCTCAAGACCTGGAAGGGACCAGCCCCACGTGGCCTCAGTTTAGAGTTGGCTCCCGGGGAGAGCCTCTCCGTCCTTACCATCACAAAGTCACCCACATGGAATTCTTGGTGACGCCGATGAGAGTCGGCCAGCCTTTTATAAGCCTCATTCTTTTTGCTGATGTGCTTGCGAATTTCTTCATGCAATTCTCTAATATGTTGTGCAAAAGACTCGGCTGAAATGGACACTCTAGCATGCTGGGGAAGGGGAGTGAGATCGGAAGGCTTTCTTGGTTTGTATCCATGCACGGCTTCAAATGGACTCATCCCTATGAACTTATTGATGGAGTTGTTATATGCAAATTCGGCCTGGGGTAAGATGAGATCTCAATTTTTGGGGCGATCCTCAACAAGATACCTAAGGAGGTTCCCTAGACTCCGATTGACAACTTCTGTTTGGCTATCCATTTGGGGGTGGTAGGCAGTGGAGAATTTGAGGAGGGTACCCATCATGTGCCAAAGAGTTTTCCAAAAGTATCTAGTGAATTTGACATCCCTATCAGAGACTATGGTCTTAGGTAGCCCGTAGAGACGAACAACCTCATTAAAGAATAATCGGGCCACATGGGAGGCATCGGAGGTTTTGGAGCATGGGATGAAATGGGCCATTTTGGAAAATCTATCAACCACCACATAGATGGAGTCATGCCTTTTTTGAGTCTTAGGTAATCCTAGCACAAAGTCCATGCTCAAGTCTTGCCATGGACGGTCGGGGATGGGGAGTGGGGTATATAGGCCAGTGTTTTGCTTCACCTGTTTGGCCGAAGCACATGTTCGGCATTGACCCACAATCTTGCCTACATCTCTCTTGAGACTTGGCCAATAAAACTGTCCTTCAACTAGAGTAATGGTTTTGTGGACTCCAAAATGACCAGCTAGCCCTCCCGCATGTAATTCCCAAATCAAGAAGTCGCGGAGTGAGGTCCGTGGGATGCAAAGCCTTGGTCCCTTGAAGAGGAACACATCCTCTATGACAAATCCCTCATGTTCCTTGCTAGAATGGGTGGTCAAGGTGGTATAGATGTGCCCAAAGTCGGGGCAATTAGGGTACTCATCCTTGATCCTATCAAATCCGCTCACTTCCACTTGGATAGTGGATAACAAGGAAACTTTCCTACTAAGGGCATCCGCTGCTCGATTCTCACTCCCGGCTTTGTGTTTGATGACAAAAGTGTAGGATTGGATGAACTCAACCCATCGGGCATGTCGGGCATTTAGCTTTTGTTGGGAGTTGAGGTATTTGAGGGCCTCATGGTCGGAAAAGATGATAAATTCTTTGGGCAACAAGTAGTGCCTCCAATGTCGGAGGGACTGCACCACGGCATAGAACTCCTTGTCATAAGTGGAGTATCTTGTCCTAGCATCACATAGCTTCTCACTAAAGAAGGCTACCGGGTGTCCCTCTTGACTAAGGATCCCTCCTATCCCTATCCCGGATGCATCACATGTGACTTCAAAGACTTTAGAGAAATCGGGAAGGCATAGGACCGGGGCTTGGGTCAACTTCTCCTTAAGTTCTTGGAAGGCTTTGGAGGCTCATTTGGTCCACACAAAAGTTCCCTTCTTGAGACAATCGGTGATTGGGCCGGTGATAGTGCTAAATCCACGAATGAACCTCCTATAGAATGTTGCCAATCCATGGAAACATCGGACCTCATGAAGGGTGTGGGGTTCCGGCCAATCAAGAATAGCTTGGACCATGTCGGGGTCCATGGAGACACTCTTGTGGACACCACAAATCCTAGGAAGGTGATGGATGTTGTCATGAAGTGGCACTTTCCTAAGTTGGTAAATAGGCTCTCTTGTCGGAGGACGGTACAAACTTGCCTAAGGTGGTCAAGATGGGCCTCTTGGGATTGACTGTAGATGAGTATATCATCAAAGTAGACCACTAGAAAGATCCCAATGAAAGGCCTAAGGACCTCCGTCATAAGACGCATGAAAGTACTTGGGGCATTTAAAAGCCCAAAATACATGACTAACCATTCAAAGAGGCCATCTTTGATTTTGAAAGCCATTTTCCACTCATCCCCGGGCCTTATCCTAACTTGGTGATAGCCACTCTTAAGGTCAATTTTGGAGAAAATGGTGGCTCCGGCTAACATATCAAGCATGTCATCAAGTCTAGGGATGGGAAACCTATACTTGACGGTGATTTTGTTAATGGCCCGACTATCCACACACATTCGCCATGACCCATCCTTTTTGGGAGTTAGGAGGGCCGGGACGGCACATGGGCTTTTGCTAATGCGAATGAAGCCCTTCCTAATGAGTTCCTCTATTTGCCTCCTAAGTTCGGCATGTTCCGTAAGATTGAGGCGATAATGAGGAAGGTTTGGGAGAGTGGCTCCCGGGACTAGATCAATTGCATGTTGTACATCCCGCATGGGAGGGAGTTGGTCCGGGAGCTCCGTTGGGAACACATCATGGAATTCTTCTAGGAGTTGTTGGATTGCTATGGGATGTGGATCGGTGGAAGTGGGTTCTCCTAGACAAATGATCACCGCACATAGTGGTACTCCTTGAACTATCTCCTTTTCAAGTTCCTTCCTAGTGATGAGATGAAGACCCTTGGTCAACCCCGAGGTCCCACTTTGTTTGGGAGTTTGGGTGAGGGATAGGGTTGGAGGGGTGGAGTTCCCCGAGACTTGTGTGGTGGTGGGATGTTATCCTTGAGGGAGAGTGTCCCTCTTGGCCATGGGACGTGGTGGGGAGGGGTTAAGACGGATGGTCTTACCCTCATGTTCAAAGGTGCATATGTTGCTCCTACCCAAGATGGTGGCATCTACATCATAAAGTCAAGGTCTTCCTAGAAGGATGCTACCTACTTCCATGGGTATGACATCACACCATATTTGACCAAGGTATGAAGAGAAGGTGAGGGGTACAAGACATTGGGTGTTGACCGGGATGGAGTTATTGTTGATCCATGAGACCCGATATGGATTTGGGTGGGGAGTGATAGTAAGTCCAAGGAGCTTGACGGTATCGGGAGATACGGCATTGACACAACTCCCACTATCCAAGATCACTTTCCTTACATGGCTCCCTATCTTGACAAAAGTGTGAAAGATTGAAGTTCGATGCCAATCCTCTTCTTGGGGTTTGGTGAGGGTGCGTCTAATCACTCCTAGATGGGAGTTGGTAGATGGAGTGGTGTGATCTAGACCCGATTCAAGGTATTGGGTCTCATACTCTTCCTCCCAATCTAGTGAGGCTTCATGGTTCTCAACAATACTCTCAAGTTCCTTTTAGGGTGGGGGAGCTTCTTCCTCAATAAGCAAGCTAGATAATCCCTTGGATGGACATTGCCCCGCAAAGTGGCCAAACCCTTGACACCTAAAGCATTGTTGTCGCCCGTTACCCGGAGTGTTTCCTACACTTGGGCCTTTGGGATTATCTTCCCTCCGTGGGAGAGGGTGACTAGGGGTGGGCTTGCTTGGAGTGATGGTGGGAGGGGGGTTGTAAGGCCTTAATGGGGTACTCCCACTTGGATTTGGGGCTTTCATGGGGGTGGCCGGGATGGGTCGTGGTCCCATGTTTTTGGGATCGGCCGGTCGGGGAGTAGCAAATCGAGGGATCCTAGAGAATCTTTCTACATCCCTTGCTATTTGGTAGGCTAGCTCAAGGTTATCAACATCTCTCATAAAAAGCTCTCTCTTGATGTGACTTTGAAGTCCATTCCTAAAGCGAGACAAGGTAACGGCCGGGTCCTCATGAACTCCGCACTTCAAAAGATAGGAGTCAAACTTCTCAATATATTCTACCACGGTCTTCCCTTCTTGGGTGAGGCTTTGCCATTCATCCAAGAGCATTTGATGGTAGGATTGGGGAAGGTATTTGTTCCTAAGTTGATTCTTCATATCCTCCCAAGTATCAATAGGCTCTTCCCGCCTAATCCTTCTTAAACCCTCTTGGTTTAGTCAATAAGTTTTGGCTAATTTAGTGAGATGCATTTTGGCCAATCTTACCCTCCTTTGGTCGGTCATAGGGTACCATTCAAAGTATTGGTCCATGGCGGTCTCCCATTCTAAGTAGACACTTGGTTCATGGGAACCATCAAAGTTTGGGGCCTCTACTTTAATCATCCTTAAGAGAGGGTCATCCGGGTCATCCCGTGGACGCCTTTCATGAATAGGATGGTGGCGGGGTCTCTCATGGTCATGGTAAGGGTAAAGATCCAAGTCCTCCCTATAGATTTCAGCATGTGGATGATAAGCTCTTGGTCCATGGTTCCTTGGATGGAACTCGTCCCTATGAGGCTCAACATGTGGAGGGTGGACTCTTGGGTCATTGTTCCTTGGGTGGAACTCATTCCTATGCAACTCACCATGTGGTGGATGAACTCTTGGTTCATTATTCCTTAGAAGAGGGTCTTCCCTATGAGGCTCAACATGTGGAGGGTGGACTCTAGGCTCATTGTTCCTTGGGTGGAACTCATGCTCTTCTAGCCGAGCAATTCGAGTGGTAAGGGACTCAAGTTGGGCAAGAATGTTTGTGAGGGCAGCATCTACCCTATTCATTTGGCCTTGAGGTTCCTCCCTAGGAGCATCTTGATTGAGTTGAGGATTGGGATCCATGGGTGGATTTGAAGATGATGGATCGGATCGGTAACTAGCACCACTACGGGTGGACATGCAAGACAAGGGGCAAATGATGTTGGACACCCAATGCAAAGGTCCTAGGATTTAGACTTGATAGAGACAAGTCAAAGACTTGCTCTGATACCAATTGATGTGACACAACCTAAGACTTAGACAAGCAAGCACATTCACAATCAAAAGGGCCAATTTTGGGCCGCCGCTCTCCCGTCGCTCACCCAAGCCCGGGGTGACTTGGCGATGCCAAGTGGAGGATGTGGGTTTGGGCCCTTGCTGGTAGAGGGCCAGCAAGGCCAAGATTTGATTCCCGATGGATGTGGAAGCCCAATTCAATGGGGCCGACAAAGTGCCGAAGGCACCGGTTGCACTTATTCCCACGGTGATCACTCAAGGCAACGGGGCTTGAGGATCGAGCTCTCACTCACATAACCAGCGGAACAAGAACTAATATTGAAAAACAAGCACTAAATGGAGTGAGGTGTGAGCACTTACTCGACCGGTTTGAAGAAACCGGTCCCGCTTGGAGACGAGGGCGAGCGGGGAGGCGAGTGGATCTCCACACGCCGCGGCGGTGTAGCTTGACCTGCCCAAATAAGTTACAACACTACACCTCTCGCAGGAGGGGGACCTTGGGGTGGGGGTTAATGGATTACAACCAAAACTACCTCCGCACAGGGAGGGGCCTTCAGCCGGCCAAGCGGGGAGGGGAAACTAGGGCTAAAAGTATTGAAGAGGTGAAGACACCGGTTCTGCCTACTCTCTCTGAACAGGGACAGATAATCGATGTTGCTGCTGCAGAACTTTCTCAAGAATTTTGCTGAAGGCGGGACCTGTGGGAAACTCTTCGGGACTGGTACTGGGACACCTCTGAATTTTGTTGATTTCTTCTGGAGCCGCTGCTGACCTGGGTGGAGGTTCGAACAGAGCACCAGATCCTCAGACTGGCAGCTTCAGACTTCTAACAGCAGGTTGCAGAGGACGCCCCGACAGTTCCCGAACTCGGAATCAAGCACCATCAGAGTCGTTGGAACCGTGGATGAGTCCTCTTCGCAGCAAAACTGACGGCGAAGCCAAAAGATGCCGGAGAAGACTTGGAGGATCTGAACAAGGATGACTGGTCGGTGTAGACTATGGGTAGCAGAACGGCGCAGCTGAGGGAGAAAAATGATAACTCTGATTCACGAATGCCGATTGAAGTTCCGTTTCTTGATTATGAAAGTAGACAAGGCTATGAAGAACTTTTCAGAAGAGCTCTCGAACTGATTCTTCTGGGGTTTGTCGTGGCAGACCTTCTACTCAGGATCAGGTCTTCAGCAGAGGCACCACTGCGCAGCTGTGGGAGGATGGAGCTCCCGGGCAGCACACAACTCGGATGAAGTCGAAACCACTTCTGTTGTGATGGATACTGGTAGACGCTTCCAACGATAGATTTTGGGTCTTCAAACTCGTCTAGAGGAAGTCGTGGTGGCCGCTGTAAGTTGCTAGTTCACCTGTAACTTTTGAACTGCTAGCAGCAACCTAGGTATAGCTTCTAGTGAATAGGGAAGAAGAAGGAGAAGGGGGCATATGGTTAAGGGGAGATGAATAAGGGGTGGATGGGGATGGAGGGGAGTTGTGGAAGGTGGATAAGGGTAGTGGAGGGGCTGGAGGAGGAGGTGGCGCAAGGAGGTGTTCTGGTTCAGCCTAAGGGGAGGGTGAGAGGAGGGTGGAGGGTGAAGGGGAGGAAGGGGGCGAACCTAGCCTAATAGAAGGGAGTGGGGTGGCCAAAACAAGTGGAGGGAAGGGCTTTTCAAATTTGAAATGGCCTAGGAAGTTGAGGAATTATGTGGGGAAGAGGGGTGAGTGTGTTGGAATGGGGAAGATATTGTTGGAATGGGGTAGATAGTGTTGGAATGGGGGAATGCTACCTTGGAACTAGGGGGGTGGAGTAATGGTGGCTATGGGAAGTGGAGGGACTTTAATGGGGTAGGTGGGGGTTAGAAGTTGGGAGGGAGGAGGAGGAGAGAGATAAAGGGGCGAACCCCTTAGTGGAGGAGAGAGAAAGAGAGAGAAGAGGGGGGGTGGGGAATCTCTCACCCTAGGGCTTCTCACCCAATTGGATTCACTCCACTAAAATAAGTTTGAAATCTCAAATGGAATTTTCATTGATTGATTCATTACCTTCAAATGAAGGAAACGGGGCCCTATATATAGGAAACCCACATTTTACAATAAGTCCCTTACAAAAGACTCAATGACAAATAACCGAAGGGGTAGGGGGGTGGTCTTGGGCCAAGCCCGAAGAATTGGGCCCAATAGCACATTACACAATCTAATGACACTCAAACTTAGAAAATAAATGCAAGACCTAGGGACATGACTCAAATAAAATAAAAATTACATCAAAATGACTCAAATAGATAGCACAAAATGGATAATTGGGCTTTTATAGAGAGAAGCCCGAACTCAAACGATGCCGGAGTGTGAAGAAGACCCTAGCCAAAGGGAGCTGTGGATGATGCCTCCATCAGTGTTGTTTGATGATTAGGAAAGCTTCAGATCCGTGTTGGTAGAGTTAAGAATCCTATACACGGTTAAATCCTTCAAACGAACTTGAGCTTCTTCACGTTTCAATTCCATTAGCTATTTGTTACCGTTAGAGAGTTATTTATCACCGCTAACCGACTATTTGTCACTCATAACGATCTATTTGTCACCTTTATCGCTCGCTCGCCATCGCCTTTGTTTAGCTTCTTAGCTCACGTGACTAGAGTCGACTCCACGCAACTATTACGTTGACTCTCCTTCAATGTTTTTGAAGCGTTAACATCAGTTATCCATTTGTCACCCTAACGAAAACATTTTTAAGCCTTAACGCATATTTGTCACCACTGATGATCTATTTGTCACCACTATGCGGTGTTAGCCATCGCGCTTGACTTTATCTTTTTAGTTTTATTGGCTGAAGTAGAATCGTCTCTTCTTGTTCAAAACTTGTTCATTTTTAGTCTTATGCTTTGCATTGACCTGGAACAAGCTGGACTTGAGGTATTTTGGGCATTGACTTTGACATTGCCTTCTCTTCATGGCTTGACTTCCAAACAGACTTGAATCAATACTTATAGCTTTGAACGGGTTATTTGTCAACCTTGAGGAGTTATTTGTCTGCCTTAGCTAGCTATTTGTCTGCCTTAGCCACAGCGGGGCAACCTTGATAGCTTCAACTCCATTTGCATATGGAGCCAACTCCACAAGCTTTATAAGCCTGAATCAAAACTTATGAAAGGCTTAAGTACTCATTTAGCTCCTGAAAGACATAGACTGTTAAATGAATTATACAACTTCAATTCCAATAAAAAGAGGATTAATCACAATGATTCATAGTTAGTCAACATCAAAACTAGGGGCACAACACTTGACTCTTGTAGTTGGTTGTGGGGTAGGTTAGGACTGAGAGTTCCTAATGATTTTTGCAGCTACTAAAGAGGCAAGCCTCTCATAATCAAATTCATGAAACTTTGCTACAGCTCAGTGACTATGTCCTTCAAAGTGTCCATCCTGTCAGGCATATTCTACTGGACTTAAGTGATTCCCTTCTAGAGCCCATCTTGTCTACCATGGCTTGCTGGAGCTCATTGACCATTTGTTCTATGTAGCTCATCTGTCTCCTCACAAGGGTCACATTTGCTAATACACTACCTAGTACTTCCAATATTCTAGACATTGTGATTGATGACTAAGTAGATGAAGTCTAAATAGAATAACCTTCTCACATTATCTCACAAAGTGTGGACTGCATCCGATCGGCTTCAGATTTCATCCTTTCATTGGAGTCCTTAAATTCTTGTGGCATTTGTCTCAGGTAGTCTCTCCAAGTTATCATCCCTATTTTCTTGATCTCTTCTATGTGTTGGAGTGGGACTCCTATCATGATGGGAAAGTTACACTATCTCAAGCAGTGGTTCTTCTTGATCTATCTATACTCCTATTTCCACTGCACTATGAGTTCCTACTCTTTGCTCTTCAATTTCATCTTGAGCAACTGGAGGAAGCTTTGACCTTTTAGCCCTACTTTGTTCTCTTTCTTCCTCTCTCTAAACAAAATTCTAGCTGGTGGATGGGTATCACCAATTAGGTTGTCTATTCTAATGACCAGATCATCATCCACCATTGTTTCTCTTACTGCTGTTTCAAGTAGAGCAACTACTAGTGACTCTACTCTTTGCATCTCCACTTGAGCTAGCTCTCTGCCTGCACTTCATCAATTCTCACCACATGAGTGCTTGATTCTTCTTGTATAGTCTATGTTGCTTGAGCAGCAGGTGCGGCTTCCCTACCCATGCTTTCTTTCCTTACCTAACTACCATCTCAGAAAGCATATCCACCCTTGTACAGTGAAGTCTCACTTATAGTATTGACTGTCACTACATCTTCTCTTGCCAAATCCCACAATGGGTAAAGATTAAGATGAGAGGTGCTTTATATGGTAGGAGTGCACCGTTGTTGCTTACACCCTTTTCTCCAGCAACTCTTTCCATAGTGATCTCGATCACTTCATACATTAATCTCCCAATATTGATTTTCTCTCTTCTCTTTAGACCCTGCACAATCTGTATGTAACACCCCAAAATTTTACTAAGATTTTTCGGGGATTAAATAAAATTATTAAGCATTTAAAAGGCTTAATAAGCTATTTAGTGAATTATGGGTTTAATAAATAAATTTAAAAGCCCAATTATTAATTAAATAAATAAGCCCACTTAAAATTAGGCCCATATACCAGTTTCTAAGCCCTTTTGGCCCAAGCCCACTTCTAGAGACGTAATTAGGGCTATTTTTAGATTTAAAATAGATAAATAGGCCAATTAGGGGATAGATAGAAGATAAATAGGAAAATCTAAAATTTTCAGATAAAATGCCAGAATGCGGTCTATCGCGCGACCGCGTCTTCCAAGAGGGGGTCCAGACAAGACCGTGTTCTACTTTCGAAAATGGGATTTTGAGAGGTGTGAAAAGCTTCAATTTTTCCCATCCCAATCGCCTAGGGTCGAAGTGTTCTGGCATATAAACCCATCTAGGAGTCTTGGGCGATCGAATGGATGCCCTATAGGACTCCTATTTGATCTAATCTTTCAACCCTAGGCCAAACCCTATAAATAGGGCCCAGGATCGACCTACGCGAACCCTCATTTTGGCTCGCATGGTTCGATGGTAAGGTGATGTTGTTTCATGTTAGTCTTTTGGAACTTTTCGTTCCCTTTAGTATTGTCTAACTCTCCTCGAAATTTCATGTTAGGAGTTCAATCCGTTGAGGAGTTAGAGGACTGGCAAGTTGATGTTTCTCTGTAGAACGCACAGGAACAAGCGTGTCAATCCAGCAAAGACTCGAAGCTTAGGGACCTTAGCAGAGGTAATTTCATATCCAGCCTTTAGACTTATTTGTTCCCCTTTGTGTCTTCTAACTTCTTTCCAAATCTCATGAACTTAGGTCAAGAGGTTAAGGAGATAGAAGGACTGGAAGTTACAATTTTCACGTAGGACGCGCAGGAACTGGGGTGTTCTTTCAGAAAGGAATTCAAAGTCTAGGGCCCATCCCAGAGGTAGGTTATCTCATGAATGGCTTAAACATCAAGTTAGGAACAAAATCCCTCTAACCTTACTTGATTTCATGCTTTATACATTGAGAATTTCATGTTTTCTCATGATTGCGCAATCAGGTTCTTACTGCATGCTATCCCCGCACCTTAATTAAAAAAGAAGAATTCTTAGCCCAATTCACGCCTTTTCATGCATTTTCTTCATGTTAGGCATGTTACCATATCCTATCTCTCTGTTCCCTTTCGTTTCTATCCAATTATAGCCTTGGATAGCCCTACACATCGGATTTTTACCTTCTGTTTGTTGCAGACAGAAGGCGGTTCAGCAAAGACCGCTACTATCAAGAGGCGGTTCCAGATAGACCGCTATTTGCAAGAGGTGGTTCTCAATAGACCGCGTTATGTTTTCTGTTTACCCTAAACAGAATGTAGATCAGCCCTTATAAATATATGCTAAGCCTAGGTAATTAAGCCCTATTCCTAGTTATGTCATTATATTCATGATTTTGGTTATATTATGCATCAATCATGGTAGATTTCATGCCATATCATGTTTTAAAATTTATTTTAATCTTATGCTAGTTTCATGCCAAAACCATATAGTCTTGTCTTAAAGTTATTTTCATATGATTTGTGGAACTTTTTTTTTGATAAAAAGCCTTACCTAGTGGTGATTAAGAAAGTGCATCCCAATCGAAGTACACTTTCTAGCTCACACCTAGGGGGTATCTTATTGATCATTGAAGAAAAATCATATTACATCAAACAAAGGCTAGGCATACCTAGCTTATCTAACCTAGTAGCACCTTTAACCAAAGTGGGAAGATCATGCTGCGAATTAAAGAAACAATTACAATGTGAAAGACAAGCCAAGTTGGCTAAGGAATCAGCTACAGTATTAGCCTCTTTGAAAATGTGGGAAATGTTCATAGGGTGAGGGATGCTGCTCCAGATTTCTCTAGCAAAGGGAAGAATCTCCCAAGGACATGCGGCCTTCTTGTTGATCACTTGTACCAGGAGAAGAGAGTCACATTTTACCACAACCGGCTGCGAAGAGATAGTGTGCAGGTATTTAATACCATCCATCAAGGCTCGGGCTTCAGCTACTAGGCTACTGCAATGCACATAGTAATGGGAGAATGTCAGTAGGATGTTCCCCTTGTAATCTCTGATGACACCACCCCCGCCAGATGATCTGGAGGATTTACTTGCCCCATCAGTGTTTAGTTTTAACTTAGGCCAAGGGGGGCAAGACCATCTTATAATTTTCACCCAAGGGGGGCTGTGGGTTGCAACCTTAATACCAATTCCAGCCAGTATGATTCGATTGCATAATTTGTGCTCCTTGAGTTTAGCAGCATTAAGAATTTACTTAACCTGAGAAAGAACCTTGTGGAATATGCTATGAGATGCTGTGGATTTGCCTTCATACAAAGCTGAATTCCTAGCAAGCCATAATTCCCACAAGCCATATGCAAGAACAGCAAGCTGGAATAAACCATATAGAGATTTGACATTAATCTCTTTAACTGTATTATGAATTAAGGATCTTACTGAAGAGCCCCATATATGACAGCCAATTCTGTGGAATGAAGACCAAAGTGAATATGCCCACTCACTTTTAACAAATAGATGATTTGTATCCTCCTCTTGAGGGTTTTTGCAGCAAAGGCATTTGGATGGGATAGGGATTCCTATAGATTTCACTCTATTATCAGTCGGGATACAATTGTTCTAGACTTTCCAGATGTGGACAGAGAGTTTAGGAGGAATCCATTTAGTCCAAATCCATTCACCTAGGATAGAATCCTGATCTGGAGCATATCTGCAGGAGTCTTTATAAATTGATGAAATCAGACACTCACCCGATGATGAAAGACTCCACACTGCCTTGTCTGAATCATGACTGAGGGAAGTGAGCCATATAGCAGATTTGGTCATATGTGGAAGCTGACTATCAATGATAGCAATGTCTTCCTGAGATGGGTGTAATAAAACATCTCTGACAGTAGCTTTCAAATTAGCACTGGAGGTGCTCGGGATGTAAGATATCAGAGGCTGGCTACCAAACCAGGTATCCATCCAGAAGTTAGTAGTACAACCATTTCCAATTACCATTCTTTTATGTTTCAATATAGCAATCTTTGCATGAGACCAACTCCTTCTAGCATGCCCTTTCATCTCCTTGAAATCAACCTCAAAGATATGTCTTCCTCTAATATATTTGGCTCTAAAAAACTCAGCCCATCTAGAGTCAGAGTGAATGGCCTTCCACAACATCTTGATCCTGAATGCCTCTTCCATCTGCCTGAGAGATAAAATACCAAGACCTCCACAGTTAACAGGTTTACATATGTTTTTCCAGCCTTTCCAGTGCCTTTTGTTCCCTTGCTGAGAGGTGCCCCAGAAAAAATTGGCAAATGAACGGTCTAGCATTTGATGAACTCCAGCATGCAATGGAGATGAGGCTAGAGTATACAATGGAATGGATGAAAGGATATGTTTCAGCAGAGTAAGTCTGGCTCCTTGAGATAAGTAGTTGGCATGCCAACCATCAATGCGCTTTTGAATAGAGGAGATAATGCCAGCAAAATGGATTTTCTTTGACCTACCACAGACCAAAGGGAAACCCAAATATTTGTGAGGAAAAGAGTGATGAGTGAAGCTTGTGATGTCCTATATCTTCTTGATAGTGGTTGCCTTGGTATTAGGGTGGGTAAAAAAACCACTCTTTCCAACATTGATTAATTGACCTGAGGCTCTTTCATATGTTCTCAGAATACCCATCATATTTCTAATAGAAGCAACATTGGCCTTACTGAAAACCATGGTATCATCAGCAAATAGAAGATGAGAAATGTTTGGGCATCTCCAGGGACCAGTAAACCAGTCCACATGACCCTCAGACTGGGCTTTATGAATAGATCTGCTAAGAGCTTCCTCTGCAATTATGAATAGGGCTGGAGCCATGGGGTCACCTTGGCGAACTCCCCTGGAGCACTTGAAAAACCCTGCTGAATCACCATTAAGGAAGACAGAAAATCAGCAATTTCCAATCATGGATTGAATAAGTGCAATAAAGATATCACTGAAACCAAACTTAGATAATACTGCATAGAGAAAATCCCACTCTAAACGATCATAGGCCTTAGCCATGTCCAGTTTGAAAGCCACATTTCTTCCTCTGGTTTTCCTACCCAGTTCATGGATCATTTCCTGAGCAAGTGCTATATTCTCCACAATAAGTCTTCCTTTCACAAATGCTGATTGCTCCAAGGAAATGATATTAGGAAGGATTGAGGCTAGTCTGTTACTAATAAGTTTTGACATAACCTTGTAAATGAAATTACACAAACTAATAGGCAGGTAATCAGAGATATCAGTGGCATTGCTCACTTTGGGAATAAGAGCTATAAGAGTAGCTGACAAAAACCTGGGCAACAAAATCTGAGAAGTGAAGAATTCCTGGATAGCTTGAACAATTACATGTGCAGTGATTTTCCATGTTTTCTGGAAGAAAGCCCCCGAAAAGCCATCCGGGCCTGGAGCACTGTCGGGAGTCATTTGAAACACCACATCTTTAACTTCAGACTCTGTCGGGATGGCACACAGTATTTCATTATCAGAAGGGGAAACCAAATGAGGAATATTATTAAGAATAGATTCTTCAATGTGATGGTAATGAGAAGAAAAAGCTTTCTGGAAGTGGCCTGCAGCAATGCTCTTCATCTCCTTATGGTCAGATGTGAGTAACCCAGCAGAGTTCCTGAGGTGAGGGATCACATTCCTTTTCCTATTAGCAATAGTCTTCATGTAAAAAAATTTTGTATTCCGATCTCCTTCTGTAAGCCATGTGACTCTAGATTTTTGTCTCCAGAATGATTCTTGTTGAATCAATCTGTTAGCCAAATCTAACTTAGCAGACTCAAGCATCTCAAAATTAATCTGGTTTGGGTAAGCATCATATTGGTACTCTGCCTTCAAGACAGAATCTTCAGCTGCCATAAGATAAGTGTGGATATTTCCAAAAACCTGCTTGTTCCAAACTTGGAGCATTTTCCTCATGGACTTGAGTTTCAGATAAAGAGTAGATATAGCAGAAGTAGCTAGAGGACTATTGCGCCAATTAGACTCCACATCCCTCAGAAAGCTTTCATGTGTAGACCACATTTGTTGATAGCAAAACCTGCTTCTGAATTTTGAAATATTAGAAAGTTTAATAAGGAGAGGGGCATGGTCCGAGGCCTCCCTAGATAAATGCTCAATAGTAATTGGTAAAGTCAATTGCCAAGGACCATTTGTGAGAACCCTGTCCAATCTTGCCCAGATGCCCTTATCTCCATTCTGGTTGTTATGCCAGGTGTATTTAGAGCCCTGAAATCCAGAGTCTGAAAGAGCACAATCATTCATACATACTTTAAAATCAGACATTGAAATGAGAGATGGTGGATTTCCTCCAAGTTTTTCTTCAGGATCTAGAATGCAGTTGAAATCCCCTGCCACCAGCCAAGGACCAGAAATCTGTAGATGTATATTAATTAAAGAAGACCAGAGAGACCGTCGTTCGATAATGGAACATTTGGCATAAATGATAGTAGCATGAAATGTTGGAATTGAATCATCATTCTGCTTAAGTGTGATTTGTTGTTCATCCTGGTATACAACTGACAAATCCAAAGGATTTTTCCACATAACCCAGATATGAGCATTATTATCTCCATTAGCAATGGCCTTGTCCATACCCAATTTTCTACATGTCTTGTCCATGGAGCTCACTTGGATCTTAGGCTCCAATAAAGCAATACATTTAATATTGTATGTTTTGATAAGTAGCTTAACTCAACCCAGGGAAAGATCATTCCCAATGCCTCTAACATTCCATATAATAAAAGTCATGAGAATTTAGGAAAGTTTGGAAGGGTACCCGCAGAACCAATCCTTTTCATTGATCTGGTAATGATACCTGGTTGCCTTTCCAGCAAAAATCGAGCATTGGTAATATCAGCAGAAGAAGCTATTTCCTGTCTCCGATGCTGACTCTCATCCACTTGAGAATTATCTTCTATATGGATCTTGTCATCTTGAACTTTACTTTTACCCTTGGCACCTCGTAAAGCACCCACAATATGCAATTCAGGGACAAGAGCAATAGTTCCAGCCGATCCAGCTGTTTGGAATGAAGGGAGCTCCCGATGAAAAAATGGAACATCAATGCCAGGGTCCAATTCAGATGTGTGTATGGTCACACTCACAAGATCAAGCTCTAGAGCCAATGGAGAGGCTCCCAATAGAGAAACCTCCTCAATATGCTGAGGTGCTGGATGAGAAGACACCAGTTTCGCTACTGACGAAGAAGACAAATTTTCCATTACAGGGAGATTCCTTATCTCAACAGTGGGTTTCTTTAAGTTGGGATTCATATTTAGAGAGGTATCCTTCTGAACATTTCCAGCAGTAGACGGGGTAGAAATTTCCTCCTGACCTGTGATAGCATCAGTCCCTTTCACCACAACCGGTTGCCAACATTGTTTTGGTTCAATGCGTGAAGTAGTAATAGATGAAGTAGGCTGTCGTTCCAGAAATTTGCAATCAGAAACAGAGTGACCAATCCGTGCACAGGAAGAACAAAAGGCCGGTATCTCCGGATAGCAGACATCCTGCCAAGCCCCGCCTCCAAAAAATCCAATCCAGACCCACGGAGGATGAGGTTTGGAAATATCCAATTCAACGCAGACCCTCGCCGCAGTAGTATTCGAAAGATTGAGAGTGGAAGGATCAATCTTCAATACTGGGCCAATGTTGCCGGCAATAGAGCGAAGCAAGGGCTCCAAAAAGAAATTAACTGGTAGACCGGGGAAAGCAATCGAAATGGGAAGAATCGACGAATCAGCATTCGGAGAAAAATCCATCGTCCACTTAAAAAATCAGAAAAGCCTACCTTGAACATACAAAGAATCCCGGAGAAGAAGCTGCAAATAATCTTCATAGTTGCGAAACCTCAGAAGAAGATGACGAGGGTCAAGGGCACTGATCAAGAAATCCTCTTTAAATTTGCATATGTTGGATAGGTGGCTTCTAATCTCTGGAAAAGGAGGTCTTCCACGAGGGGTCCGTGGAACAATCGCAAAGGAAAACGGGAGCAAGCTTTGGGAGATCTCCTCCTTCGAGAAGAACACCATAGGCTCACCGCTATCCGTGGAGGCGGGAGTATGGACTGATCCAGACACAAACGGTAGAGACATGGATGAAGCCAAAACCTCTGCAAAAGTGCGTTCTATAGTGACTGGCTTATCCGAGGAAAGAGTTTGGGCAGGGATTGCAGAAGAAGTGGCCGACGTCGAGGGGGGCACTGAAGGCCCCCCTAGGTCCAGCATGACCACCAATGAGTTCGCCGGTGGGAGTCAACCTAGGGCATCCGACGGCGGGTGTCTCTCGTCTGTTTTCTTGATTTGTGGAACTCGTTACATTGATGTTTGATCGCTATTTTACATGTTTCATTCTCACGTCCATGTCTTTCTTAAAGTACATAGCATGTATCCTGGTATGTTGCTATTAGTTACACACGCACTTGTTAGGCACACTCTCTTAGACTTGTGACTCTCTCCGTCGGATTTTCCTTTTGCCGGGTTAGGTGATCTTATTTCAAGGCCTCCGTAAGTCTCCGCGAGCCTAGGATTCCCACTAGGACGCCGAGCTGGTTGTGTAAGGTTCCACACAGCACCAACGGGCAACGCAGCGGATAACAAAAATTTTATTTGCCCGAACCCGGCTAGATGGAATCGTAGATCTGTGCTCTAATCGATGCATTAATTACCCAACCCCTAACTACGGGTTGCATATTTCATGTTGCGCGGAATGACGCTGTCCCCTATGCTCGATGCAAAATCTCACGGACACCGAGCCGCATAGAAGTACGGCCTCTAGAGCAGATCCACACGGATCCTTGCGTAGCGACGGTGTCTCCCAGCCCCGATCTTTCCTTTTCTTTCCCTTTCTGGAGAGAGAGAGCTTCCAGGGAGAGAGAGAGAGCAAGAGGGAGGAAGGGGAGAGTTAATCTCTTCTTCCCTTGCTGTTAGTGCTTGCTTAAGCCAAGGGAGAAGAGAGCTCTCGTAGGATCATATATATATATTTAGGACCTTTTCAAAAGAATCCATAAGGACCAAAATTGTTTATATATCATTTTGATTATTGTACATATATATTAAGCCCATTTTATATGCTTTTCCAAAAGGAATTAAAGGGAATTAATATATGCATTTGTACAATAATAATCTGCCACCCAAGAATCCATTGTGTGTGATCCTCTAGGCCCATAGTCACTCTAGTTTAAGACCCATTAACTTCTAATTCCCAATTAGAAGTAAATTAAACATATTATTCGCTTCTACTATAGCCAAATAATAGTTTAATTTAGTCCGAACCTTTGATCACGTTGGGTCAAGCAAATCCACGTGATCCTAGAGGACTCTGGGTATAAACCAGCCTATCTGGTACCTGTAAGTCTACAGTTGTCGCATTGATATAATCCCTCGCTCCTTCTATGAGTCTGGTACGATCGAGGGTATGGTTTCTGTCAAACCCCATGATCGTGTCATTTGACCATGACCTCCTTAAAGTGTATGACGTCCGTTCTAAACGAACTCACACGACCCTGGCCAGGGATTTAACGGAGTGTCAATGTCATGACCCATTAACTGTCTGATATATACCCGATAGTGAGCGATCCCCTCTTGACCATTGATGATCTTCACACATATCCTGGAGTGGTTAATGACTCGGCAACTCATGACTTATGGTTAAAGTCACTTAGCCAAGTAATTAAACCATTCCAGTCCTCGTGTAAGATCCGATCAATGTCTCAGGTCAAAGGACCAATGATGCTACTGAGACCGTTGGATCTTCAGTTGACATTAGGTATAATCAACCATCTGAAGATCTAATAGCGGATCAGTTCAGTGTACATCCTCCAAGGACATACACTTACACATATGCATTGGTGTCCCGCACCAATGACCATGAGACTGGTCAGTCACACATCATGTGTACTGGTTTAATAGGTAATCAAAGTCTCCGAGTGATTACCCTCCAACCAGGAACAGTTTAAGGTATGTGTCCATGTAAAGTCAGTCTCATGATCGAGATCCCATCTCGAGTTGAATTTACAATCACATATCCTAGGGACATCGTAAAGTAATATACAATCACATATTTATGCTCAAACACCACTCTATTAATAATGAACAAGATCGTACAACTATTGAGCCTACCCGACCCGAAATTGGCCTGTAGCACACCAATACTAATAATCTCCCACTTGATCTACAGCCAATTACCCACAACTTTGAGGCCCATCTTATCCCGATGGCGCTCAAATACGGTTTGTGTCAAAGGCTTAGTCAGTGGATCTGCTATGTTATCTTCTGAGGGTACACGCTCTACTGCCACATCTCCATGATCAACAATCTCCCGAATAAGGTGGAAGCACCTGAGAATATACTTCGACCTTTGGTGAGATCTCGGTTCCTTCACTTGGGTGATTACCCCATTGTTATCACAAAATAATGGGATGGGAGCTGATATCTCAGGAACTACGCCGAGTTCAAGATGAATTTCTTCATCCAGACGGCTTCCTTAGTAGCTTCAGCTGCAGCAATATATTCTGCCTCCGTCGTTGAGTTTGCAGTCGTATCTTGCTTGGAGTTTCTCCAACTGACTACCCCTTCTTTCAACATGAATACAAACCCAGACATGGATTTGCAGTCATCTGGATCTGACTGAAAAATAGAGTCTGTGTAAGCTCTAAGCTGTAGGTCCTCTCCTCCATAAAGCAGAAAAAGATCCTTAGCCCTTCGCAAGTACTTAAGGATTCCCTTTACTACCTTTCAGTGCTCTTCGCCTAGATTTGCCTGATATCTACTGACAATACTCAAAGCACTGGCAACATCAGGACGGGTACATAGCATTGCATACATGATTGACCCTATCGCCGAAGCATAGGGTACCTTATTCATGTGTGCCACCTCCTCAGAAGTTTTAGGACTCATCCCCTTGGATAGGTAAATTCCATGTCTCATGGGAATGAGACCTCTCTTGGAATTTTCCATCCTAAACCTTTTGAGGATAGTGTCTATGTACAAGGATTGGGATAATCCTAACATCCTTTTAGATCTATCTCGATAGATCCTTATACCCAGCACATAGGATGCTTCTCCCAAATCCTTCATGGAGAAGGTCTTGGACAACCAAGACTTAGTTGATGTCAACATCCCTAGATCATTCCAATGAGTAAGATGTCATCAACATAAAGGACCAAGAAGGTCACAGAGCTCCCACTGACCTTCTTGTAAACACAGGGTTCATCTTCATTCCGAATGAAGTTGAAAGTTTTGATAGCCTCATCAAATCTTAAGTTCCAGCTTCTAGATGCCTGCTTTAATCCATAAATGGACATCTGAAATTTGCATACCTTATTAGGATGAAGCATGGAAGTGAATCCTTCAGGCTGTACCATGTACACCTCTTCTGACATATTTCTATTCAGAAAAGCTGTCTTCACATCCATTTACCAAATCTCATAATCCAGGTATGTAGCAATGGCAAGGAGGATTCTGATTGACTTAACTATGGCTACCGGCGAAAAAGTCTTGTCATTGTCAATGCCTTACCTTTGACGATATTCTTTCACCACTAGTCTAGCCTTGTATGTGTCAATCTATCCATCTGCACCGATTTTTTTTTTGAAAATCTATTTACAGCCGATAGGGACTTTCCCTTCGGGTACATCAACCAAGTTCCAAACTTTGTTAGTGTACATGGACTGGATCTCTGAATCCATTGTCTCTTGCCATTTCTCGGAGTCCGCACTACGGATTGCATCATGGTACGATTGAGGATCTTCATCCTCATCGATACATACCTTAGAGGACCTCTCTGAGACATGTCCAACATATCTCTCAGGTTCTCTTGGTAGTCTACCAGATCTCCGTAGTGTCTGTGTTTCATTTTGAATAAGATCAACCGATACAGTCTCATCTAATGAGTTTGTGTCTACGGGTTGTGACTCTTGGACCTCGTCCAATTCTATCTGGCTCCCACTATTTTTCTGGAGAAGATATTCTCTTTCTAGAAATACAGCTCTCTTAAGCACTAAGACCCTTTACTCAGAAGGGTGATAGAAATAATATCCAAACGTCTCCTTTGGATATCCCACAAACCTACACTTATCGATTCTCGACTCAAACTTATCACTATCGTTCTTCTTTACATGAGCATGACACCCCCAAATTTTAATGTGATTAAAATTTGGTTTCCTGCCCTTCCATATCTCATATGGTATAGAAGGAACATATTTACTTAAGATCCTGTTCAGTAAATAGGCTATAGTCTCTAATGTATAGCCCCACAGAGACAAGGGTAGTCCTGACATAGACATCATGGATCGGACAATGTCTAACAAGGTCCTGTTTCTCCTTTCGGATACACCATTGTGTTGTGGTGTATACGGTGGAGTCCACTGAGAAATAATTCCATTGTCTTTAAGATAAGAAGTGAATTCATGGCTTAGGTATTCACCTCCTCGATCCGATCGAAGAGCCTTAATACTCTTGTCAGTCTGTTTCTCTACTTCATTCTTGTATTCCTTAAGCTTCTCAAAGGCTTGTAATTTATATCTCATTAAATACACATAGCCATATCTCGAGAAGTCATCAATAAAAGAAATGAAATAGAGGTGACCCCCTTTTGCCTCCATGGACATGGGTCCACACACATCCGAGTGTATGAGCTCGAGAAGGTCAACAACCCTCTCACCATGTCCACTAAAGGGAGCCTTGGTCATCTTCCCCATGAGACATGACTCACAGGTATCAAATGGTTTGTATTCGAATGAATTCAAATATCTATTTGAGTGTAGGTGAGAGACTCTTTTCTCGCCTACATGACCAAGCCTGCAATGCCATAGATATGCAGAATTAACTTCATTAGCATTGGAAACTTGCATAACATTAGAACGTGTATCTAATACATAAAGACCATTGATAATGAACCATTGGCTATAATCAAATCATTATTCATTATAGAGCACCCAGTGCTTTTAAAAGCCAATGTATATCTAATGTTATATAAACTAGAGATTGAAATAATGTTCTTAATAATATTAGGAACATAATAATAGTCATTCAGCTCCAGAATGACTCTTGAAGGTAAACTGAGGCGTGCAGTCCCGACAACTTTGGCAGCAACTAAAGCTCTATTGCCCATCCTCAGTTCAATCTCTTTTTTCCCAGTCGCCTTCTATTTGCCAGCACCTGCATAGAGTTGCAGATATGAGATGCACATCCAGTATCCAATACCCATGATGTGGATTCCATATATGACAAATTAAGGTCTATGATAAAAATACCTTCATTTAGAATTGCCTTGCAATTCCTTTTCCAATGCCCTGTTTCCCCGCATCGAAAACACATGTCTTCTTTTTCATTCTTCTTGCCCTTCCCTTTGTCAACTTTGGTGAGTTGCTTACCCATGACCTTCTTCTTGCCCTTCCCTTTGTCACCTTTGGTGGATATCTGGGTGGCCTTCCTTTTCTTGTTGGCCCGGCCAATAATTATCACAGAAGAAGATGGTTTATCTTTCTGCATATTTCCTTCAGCACTCTTTAACATGTTGAGTAGCTCCGGGAGAGTTGGATCAATTCTATTCATGTTAAAGTTTATGATGAAGGAAGAAAATGAATCAGGCAATGACTGGAGTATAAGATCAATGCACAGTTCAAGATCTAACTTGAACCCCAGTGCATTGAGTCTCTCAATCCACTCCATCATTTTCAGTACATGAGCCTGTACTGAAGCACCCTCTGACATCTGTGTCTTGAAAAGCTTCTTGGAGATGTCATACCTCTCAATCTTACCATGCTCCCTGAAGAGCTGACGTAGATTAAGAAGTATGCATCTACAATCAGTCTTTTCGAATTGCCTCTGCAGCTCGAGAGCCATAGAGGCCAACATGTAACATTGGGCAAGGGAAGAGTCTTCAGACCATTTTGCATAAGTCATTAACTCGCCCTCGTCGGCATCGGGAGCTGGCTCAGAATGAACCGTGTCCAACACGTAGGGTATTTTTTCAGCGGTGAGGACTATGCGTAGATTACGCAACCAATCCGAGTAGTTCGGTCTAGTCAGTCTGTTGGCATCCAAGATGCCGCGGAGGGGGTTGGACGACGACATTGTAATATGGATAAGAAATAAAAGACAACTTAGTATGTGTTCAAATTCTAACTTAGATGTGATTTTCTATCTTAGTTAGTCCCACTATTTTTCGATCGAACTATATATAACCCTCAGAATATAGAACGGGAGATCAGCAAGATCAACCTAGTGGGTCGGGATCCCAACGAGACTGAGGTACGACATTGTGGAAAGCACAACAAGTCCTACACCATCTCAAGGGCAGTCAACATGCACTTGCATCTAATGCAATATTCGATATTCGGCCCCCGAGAAATCATCCCCTTGTGGAAAGCACAACAAAGGATATTCTCGGTTAGATCTAACCAGCATTACTACATAGCAATGAGTTCATGACCCGACCCTTGTGGAAAGCACAACAAGGCCGAGTTCAATTTCTCACCCCATTGAGGCCGAGCTTTGGAGTTTTATCCCGCCCCCAAACTCATGGACCTTGTGGAAAGTACAACAAATCCATGAAATGAAGATGTTCATTCACTCCATAATGATGGAGGGCCACGACGACTCCTAAAGCCACGCTTACCAGATCTAAAATTTGATCGTGAGGAATTTTGATTTTATCTTGATCTCACCCTAGGTGGTAATATAAATATATCTAATATATTTACCGTACCTAGTAGTTTGCACAAAGTAAATGCATCCAATGCAAAATTAAATCGCAAGTGATCATGGACTTAATCCCTAATGTAACTAAGACATCCGGCCAACTTCCAAAGCAGTTGGATCGTCCTCGTCGGGTGTGCTCCGCGCTTTCAAACTCCGACGTCGCATTAATTACAACTTTTACATGGCACGCAGGTCGATAAAATATAAATTACATGTGACTAAAATTTCAACAGCCCTTAGGGTGAGTACAACTGTAATGGGAGATAGAAGTACATAGGAATTTTAACAGAGAGAGAAAGGAAATTCGCAGACCCCAATTAATTACATTAACCAAGTCCATGATCACTTGCCAACCCATTCAAGTAAAATCAATCAAGGGTTATTTCTAAAAATAATCCTTACTTTTGGATTTAAAAATGGGATGTGCAAACAAAAATAGGCTAGCTTTGTTTAATTTTAAAAATCGAATATAGATTAACTAAAATTAAACACTTAAGCAAGCCAATACAAGGTAAATAAAGGAACTCACGTAAAGAACCATCATTTATAACAGGGACATGTATATTTGAATCTGATTCAAATAAGTCAGATAATTAAGATAATTATTTATATTTAATTTTAAATTTAATTATCTAATAATCAAATTTAAATTAAAAATTTAAACATGATAATCATTCAAATTTAAATTCAAACTAATTATCCAATAATTTTGTTTGAAAATAAATTTAAATAATGCAATTATCCTCAATTATCAATATTCTAAAATTAAAATTTGAATTTAATAATTATCTAATAATTAAAATTCAAATAATTGAATTTTATACATTTAATCTTCAATAAAATTCAAATCTGATTTTACTAATTATCTAATAATTAAAAAATCAAAAATTAAATTTTTATTGAAGTAGCTTCAATTATTACCATTTTATCTCAAGGTAAATAGTAATTATCTCACCTTAGTAAATTCAAAAAGGTTAAATAAAATTTAACTTTTAACTTTTACTATTGAGATAACACAATTAATATTTAAGATAAAAATTAATTTAATTTACTGTGCATTTATATATATATATATATATATATATATATATATATATATTCTTTAAATAGCACAAGAAATTAATAAAAGCAATTTTTTTAAAATTAAAAAAAATTAAGTCAGCAGGCTAGGCGGGCCGCCCACGCGGGACATGTGGGGGGTCGCGTCCACGCCCGTGCCCGCACGCGGGCGCCCGCCACGCTGCTGCGCCGCGTGCGCCCTGGGCGCAGTGCGCCCAAAACGGGCAAATTTTTTTTTTAAAAAAAAATTACTCTAGAGATGCCCAGCATCCTGGAAGAACAGAGATGCCCAGCATCCCCTTCTATCAATAACAATTGAAGAGTTTAATTAGCCTCTAAAATATGGTTCTATACAGAGCTAATACACCGACCAGAGCGTCAACCTGTCTCTGATACCACTGTAAGGTTCCACACAACACCAACGGGCAACGCAGCGGATAACAAAAATTTTATTTGCCCGAACCTGGCAAGATGGAATCGTAGATCTATGCTCTAATCGATGCATTAATTACCCAACCCCTAACTACGGATTGAAGATTTCACATTGCGCGGAACGACGTTGTCCGCTATGCCCGATGCAGAATCTCACGGACACCGAGCCGCACAGAAGTACGACCTCTAGAGCAGATCCACACGGATCCTTGTGCAGCGACGACGTCTCCTAGCCCCGATCTTTCCTTTTCTTTCCCTTTCTGGAGAGAGAGAGCTTCCAGGGAGAGAGAGAGAGAAAGAGGGACGAAGGGGGAGAGTTAATCTCTTCTTCCCTTGCTGTTAGTGCTTGCTTAAGCGAAGGGGGAAGAGAGCTCTCATAGGATCATATATATATATTTAAGACTTTTTCAAAAGAGCCCATAAGGACCAAAACTGTATATATATCCTTTTCATTATTGTACATATATATTAAGCCCATTTTATATGCCTTTCCAAATGAAATTAAAGGGAATTAATATATGTATTTGTACAATAATAATCCGTCACCCAAGAATCCATTGTGTGTGATCCTCTAAGCCCATAGTCACTCTAGTTTATGGCCCATTAACTTCTAATTCTCAATTAGAAGTAAATTAAACATATTATTCGCTTCTACTAGAGCCGAATAATAGTTTAATTTATTCCGAACCTTTGATTACGTTGGGTCAAGCAAATCCACGTGATCCTAGAGGACTCTGGGTATAAACCAGCCTATCTGGTACCTGTAAGTCTACAGTTGTCGCATTGATATAATCCCTCGCTCCTTCTATGAGTCTGGTACGATCGAGGGTATGGTTTCTGTCAAACCCCATGATCGTGTCATTTGACCATGACCTCCTTAAAGTGTATGACGTCCGTTCTAAACGAACTCACACGACCCTGGCCAGGGATTTAACGGAGTGTCAATGTCATGACCCATTAACTGTCTGATATATACCCGATAGTGAGCGATCCCCTCTTGACCATTGATGATCTTCACACATATCCTGGAGTGGTTAATGACTCGGCAACTCATGACTTATGGTTAAAGTCACTTAGCCAAGTAATTAAACCATTCCAGTCCTCGTGTAAGATCCGATCAATGTCTCAGGTCAAAGGACCAATGATGCTACTGAGACCGTTGGATCTTCAGTTGACATTAGGTATAATCAACCATCTGAAGATCCAATAGCGGATCAGTTCAGTGTACATCCTCCAAGGACATACACCTACACATATGTGTTGGTGCCCCGCACCAATGACCATCAGACTGGTCAGTCACACATCATCTGTATTGGTTTAATAGGTAATCAAAGTCCCCGAGTGATTACCCTCCAACTAGGAACAGTTTAAGGTATATGTCCAGGTAAAGTCAGTCTCATGATTGAGATCACATCTCGAGTTGACTTTACAACCACATATCCTAGGGACATCGTAAAGTAATATACAATCACATATTTACGCTCAAACACCACTCTATTAATAATGAACAAGATAGTACAACTATTGGGCCTATCCGACCCGAAATTGGCCTGTAGCACACCAATACTAACAGGTTGTACCCTTAAAACCCAATGGTCTAGAAAGCACTTCATGAAACTCGCATTTTCTGTGAACTGCCCTGAACGCGGCCTTCCAGAGACCGCTATTTCATGAAGGTGGTTCTAGCGTGACTGCGGCTTGCCTACAGTTTCACTGCATCGACCTATTCCTTCTTCATGCGTCGACTCATCCTTAAGGCGATCTTGACCCGACCGCTACTTCAAGAAAACGGTCTTCACTTGACTGCCTTCTCAATAAAACGGTCCTGGCATGACCATTTTCTGTCTAATTGATGTCTAAACTGGGGTTTGACCCAAGGGTTGTGTCTATTCTATTCCAAGATGATCCTCTGATTATCTAGAACCTAACATCTCATACATTAATTTTTTAATGAACTATGGAAATAAATGAATGTTCCGTTATGCTGTCGGATTTCTCCCGTAGCATGACATTGTCAATAATTCATCCTTGAACTCACATGTTCTTATTTGGTGCATTCTTACCTTGGTATTTATTGTCATGAACTATTGTTTGAACTTTACATTATCAGCCGAACTTTATATTTCTCGTGGAAGTATCTTGATTTATAACGTGAAGATGCAAGAGCAAGCACAGACAGTGTCCAAGGGCTCGACGCTAGCCCCCTCGACGGATGGCCGGAAACATACTGTAAACCATGAGGTATGATGAACACTGGCGTCATATTGCGTCGGGAGTACTTTTTTTATAAACGGGTGAAAACCATGAGGCTCATCATGAAATTATACATTCTCATTGCATGACTTTTTAGTGCATGCCTTTATGGTTATGAAAAGTATATTCTCGTTACATGCTAGTATATTCTCGTTACATGAATGGCAAGACTTACATCTATATTTCAATCTTGCTTGATCGTGTTCTCATATCTTGTTCATGCCTTGTTACTAGTGTTACTTGGTTTTATTCGCATATTTTATCGCATTTTCCTTTATTTTACCTTCTAGAGCTAAATTGCTAATTACTTAAACTTGCCTTCATGTTGATACAAAGATACCTACTGGGTAAGTGTGCTAATTCCCTACTTTTCCAATCTTTTCAGGGAACTCTAGTAGATCGGATTCGGATTACTCGAGTGATGGATACGAGGGCGAGTGCGAGTGAAGATCAAGAGAAGCCCTAGATAGATTAAGAGTCATGAGTCATGTTGGAATCAAGTTCCTTCACTATAATAGACGGTGAAGTTGATCATGTTATATCATCTTTTATTTTCTTGAGTCTAGAGTTAAAAGAGTCAAGTCAAGTGTCTTGTGTAAACTTGATTATTATGATTTAATAAAGTTAGAATTTTGAGTACATTGCAATGTGTTCACTCTTCTTATGTGTGAATGATTAGCGTTATGATTATCATTCTTGCTTGAGACTTTATTTGTCGGATGTTCACGTTCCCGACTTAATTCCGCTGCATATCTCGGGGCGTGACACTGTAAGTCTATATCACTCATGTGGGTGCAACTCTTACCACTAGGATAGATACAGTGAGCAGATATGAGATGGATGATTCTTAGCTCTGGGCTCATCTTATTTGTTGAAACTCCCTCCGCCTTAGACACTAAAAGACTGCAAATGATTTGCCTTATTAATTTATTCCTTCTCTATTATCTTCCTAGGTTTGAGCCCTTCATTGTCTCCTCTAAATACTTGAATTAGAAGGACCTCAGTAACGATCACTTCTATTCTCTTAACTATGGTCCTCAGACATTCCTTCTCTACTTTTATATTTTCAAAGAATGCCCGGACTAACCTAGGGTACATGCTTTCTATAGAATATACCACTAGCCATCTTGGTATAGTGAGCATCTCTTCTGGATTGATTCCCTTCGTTGCACGGCCATGAACATCAACTTTCTTCGTTGTTAGCACATCTCTGTTCTCAAATCGATCCCTACCTTGCTCGAAGACAAAGGCCTACTCTGCCATCGCTGGCGCCATCTCTCTCAATCAGTGTTCAAAAGGTCTTCAAGAGGTTGTGTAACATCACAGGATTTCAGATTGGGTATCTACGGATCTCAGATTGTGGTTCCGTGGGTTTCATATCATATTTTCAGTATAAATTAAAAATTTAAAATTTTAAATATTAGATCTTCGAATCCTCAAATATGAAATATTAATTTATTTTTGGTTGTCATAGTGTAATGGGTAAGTTACACACTTTTCAAGAATCGTGGTGTTGAAAATTCCTAATTTTCTATTTCTCAAAATTTGGAAACCCCAAAAATCAAACCTTATAAAAACCTCCCCCACCCCATTTCTCTTAGTCACTCCCACTGGCCTCCCACGTTCTCCCTCCTCCGCTCCTTCCCTCTGGCGGTAGCCGACAGCGGCATGGAGGGCGAGGAGCCATGGTGATGGTGGCAGCGACGGCGAGTACGAGAGACGAGGAACGGCGGTGGAGCGATGTAGCAGTTCATTCACGAAGGTGGGAAACCGGTCATGGGAAAATCAAAGATTTCGCTTCAATCCACCGTTTTCAGCGCCGCAAAGCTTCGTGAAAGGTAAGAGGATGGATTTCAGCCCTTCCTTTGTCATTTCCCTATAGTTTCATGCCGTGGTGAAGCGGAGAGAGAGATTATTTCATGTTTTGGGAAAAATCATGCCTCGGGTTTGAGTGATGGATTTCCACTGATCTGAGTCACAATTTGTAGTTAGATTCTTTTTATTTTATGCCTAGAATGTTGGGGAGTGTTTCCCCATTGTTTGCCCCTCATTTGGCTGCGAGTAGGGCCTAGAACAGCACCCTTGAGGGAGATTTGGTATGGAAATATCCTGTAGAAGGTGGCCGCATCGATGGCTACCAGGGTCTGTTGGGTGGCCAAAGGGTTGGCCCCCCAGCCATGTGTTGCCCAAGTGGGCGGCCAGAGCCTAGAGGGCAATGCCCAGGTGGACGGCTAGAGAGTTGGCCACCCAACACTGGAGGGTAGCCAACTTTGTGGCCGCGTAGGGATAGTGCTCTGGTGGGCGGCCAAAGGGTGGGCCACCCAATTCCCAGTAACTCGGACACCCCCGTTGATCGGGATTTATGTTTTTGGGTGTCCATGGTTGATGTGGTTCTGCGGAGGGTGTGCCCGCATGATTCTATGTGCTCACATGATTTCGCGTATCCGCGGACGGTCATTCCCGTATGAATGGGTATATTCACGGAGGGTCATTCCTACGTGAGTTGAGTGGGCCAGTAATCACTGGTTTCTATCATCTGACCTTGTGTGTCGACATTGGGCCATGTTCTACCATAGTTTGCGTGCATGCATGAGTACTCTAGTGGTTCCCATTGGACTATGTGGTTTAGCATTTTATGGTGAGATAGTTGGGCAAGAGGGAATTGGTGGCAATATGTAACGACCCGAGAATCTGACTACCAGGAACGCCCGATAACCCGAGACTCGAACCGCCACCCACGAGCCTGAAAACTCGGAAGGGTTTGAAGGATGGTGTGGAGACTACACAAGTATCACAAATAATCGCAAAAATTAAACAATTTGTGTGATTAAGCATGAAATAAATTAATATTTTACATGATACATGGTCCACAAGATATAACAAAATAAACAACAGTAGTCCACAACTAGTACAGAGACAAGAAAGAAAAGTACAGCTACACGGGGCATATCTCGGCTCTGACCTCTGGCACTAACACTGGGCGCTTGAACCACGCTGAGCCTCATACGCGCTCCTCTGAAGCCGCGCCTCGCCTGAAACACGGTGAAAACACGCAGTGAATGAGTCTCAGAACAAGACTCAGTAGGGATCACTCGAACCCTACCTCACAAAACAGAAAGCCACCACGCTAGCAGTAAGCGAGTACCTCAGAAGTGAAAGCTCTGCAACTACAGACACCGGTCTCACGGCGCGAAAATTGACACACGCGCCACGGCGAAACAACCGGAACTCAACGGTCAACACGACCAAAAACCCGAAGGTCAAAGTTAAAGAGACTGACAGGCTATCACTCCCGACTCGATAGGAGTACCTCCCACTAGAAGCACAGTCGGTAGCGTCCCCTGACGTCTTACACCGCACCGCAGGTGTCCGCCTGGCACGATAGCCCCTGGCGGAGGCAAGGACACCGTACAAGTAACCATAAAGCAAGTGACTAGCTGGGGTCACGCTCGTCAGTATGTGTCCAACTGCCCCCAACCATGTGTCCACAAACAGACCATGCATCTCAGGTCTGGCCTCTAACTGATTTTCCCCTCAGCCGGACTCTGGCTGCAAGACGTGGGGCCCGACAGAAACCAGTCTAAAAACCATCCTCAGGGTACCCTCTCCTCCACTCCCTGGTGGAACCACTAAACGCGTAAGCAGGCTACGACTAGTGAAGGGTCACTGAAGGAGTAGACTCTCAAGTCAACGGAAAATAACGTCCGATCTCGACAAAGTATAAGGAATGCTCCTCATACCGACACCGACTCCTGGTGACCACGGTCGGAGAAGAAACGGGACTGCGAACCACCTGGTGTAGTCCAGAGCCTGGCGATCCAACCCAGGTGCGCCACAGGCTCTGACGGTCAATCTCTGGGCCGTCACAGCAGTCTGACGGCCCAACACAGGTGCGTCAGACACTCGGTGCAAAACCGGTTGTGACGCGCCAGCCCTGGTGCGTCACAGGCCTAACGCACCCAACCAAGTGCTTCAGAAGGCGAGAAGGAACCAACTGTGACGCACACCGCTCGGGGCATCACAGCCTCTAACGGTCCTGCCCAGGAGCGTTAGAAGGTGGGGACGCGTCAGCTCTGACGCTCCCACACAGGGGCGTCACAAGGCTCTGACGCCCCACCCTGGGTGCGTCAGAGGCCTTGAACCCCAAAGGTCAAAAAAAGCCCAACGGTCAAAAACCACAACGGTCGGGTGCCAACGGTAGGATCGCCACTCTGACGGTCCAGCCTAGGCGCGTCACACGCCTTGGCGGTCTTGTTGTGACTCCTCCGTGTTGATGATGTTGACAATAGCTTTATTTCATTAGCAACAGCTTGTTTTGATTGATTGGCAACTATTTATGTTTTGATGAAACTATCTCTGTCAGATTGTCTATGTTTTCTATGTAGTAAGAGTCTATACATCGTCATGCACACACACACAGGTCTACACATTGCACACACACAAGTCTACACACTCAAAGTCCATACATTGCATTGTTGTGTTTGTGCATCGTTTAGAACATAAGTCTATACATTCACATGGCGTGTCTGCACGCTAAAGTCTGTACAGAGCTTGTGCATGTCTGACAAGCAAGTCTGTACTTCATATGCGAAGTCTATTCAATGCATGCACATTCATTCAAAGTCTAGACATCGGTGAAGTCTGTACATTCACCAGCTTAACTTTCCAAGTCTAGACATCGATGAAGTCTGTACAGCCTGTGTGTTCCACGATATCAAGTCTATACACTCCTTGATCTTTACCTACGTTGCACCTGCAAGTCTATACATTACAGCTGAGTTGAAGTCTGTACAGCCCTTGCTTTGCCAAAGTCTATACATCGTGTCTTGGCTAAGTCTATACATCCTGAACTCTCTCTCAAGTCTATACAGACCTTGCTTTGCTCAAGTCTGTACATCGTCCAGTTCCTCTGGCAAGTTTATACATCATGATCTCTCAAGTCTATACAGACCTTGCTTTGCTCAAGTCTGTACATCGTCCAGTTCCTCTGGCAAGTTTATACATCATGAACTCTTAAGTCTATACAGACCTTACTTTGCTCAAGTCTGTATAGCCCTTCCTTTGGCAAGTCTATACATCGTGCATTCTTAAGTCTGTATAGCCTGTGAGGTCCGTCTCACTCAGCGTCTCAAGTGGACTTGAAGTCTATACATTGGAATATCTTACTTAGCGTCTTTGTGCATGTCACACACTCGCAAGTTTGCACATTGTGGCACGCAGAGTCTGCACAACGCTTTGTAAGCAAGTCTGCACATTGCTATAGCACGCATGCAGAGTCTAGACAGTCATGAGCAAGTCTAGACATCGTCTGGTTGCATAACGCATAGTCTGTACATGATGCATTGTGCTCTCATGCTTTAACACTAGGCATTGCAAAGTATGTACATTGGTTGCACATTACACTCCAAGTCTATACACTGCTTCATGCATTGCACGTAGTATGCACAAGTCTGCATGTCTATACATTGGCTGCTGAATGCTACTCAAGTCTGCACATTCGATAGTAGCAAGTCTGCACATCCATGTGTAATGTTCATAGTCTTGAATACGTGAAGTCTGTACATGCTTCAGTGTTGCATTCACTAAGCCTGTACACACCTCAGTCTTGAATATATGAACTCTGCACATGCCATAGCACTGCATATATGAAGTCTATACATGCTCCAGCGGTTGCCTTCATATAGGAAGTCTATACATCATATAGCATGCAAGTGTTCAAGTCTATACATTGCTGCTGAACGCAAGTCCATATGTTGCACAAAGTCTGCACATTGCTGTCTTTAACTACGATCAAAGTCTGCACATTGCATTACACTTCAGCAAGTCTATACAATGTCTGCATTGCATACTATGAAGTCTGTACAAAGTGTCGACATTAAACTGATAAGTTCCTTTCGACTGACTGACAGGGACTAAAGTGCAAAGATGAAGGATTGGCTCGTGATCCAAGGAAGGACGAGGTGCCCAATTTATGACACGTGGAAGTAGCCCAGCCAGGATGTTGCCATGTGGTCGAAATTCCTCGGATCTGACGAATTCTCTGGGCGAGAAATGTGGAAGCCACATGCCCTATCCAATCTGCTGCTAGTATAAAAGGAAGTGTTCTTCCTCAGAAGAAGGCTGATCGAGAGAAGCAGAAGAGCAAAGAGTGAACCATCATGCACGATCCACAGAGAAGAAAAGCTGAGAGCCACCGAAAGCAGAGAGAAGAAAAAGAGAAAGAAGAGAAGATTGAGAGAGATGAATTGAGAGAGTTTGTTTAAGAGAGCTTGTCTCATTGTTACTCAGTCTCTTGGTCCAGATACCAGAGCTGAGACTGCTCACTGCGAGCTATATTTCTTTTGGGTTTTCTCATTTTTGTCTGCTTCTGTTTTTGCTTTCTGAAATTGTTTTCAAGCTGTGTGTCAGCTGTTAGCAGAGGTGCTGCCTCTGGACGGGTAAGCTGTATTCCCCAGCGGGTTTGCAGAGGTGCAGCCTATGGACAGGTTAAGCTGTAACTCCTCAGCATGCGAGACTTGGTCTCGGACAGCAAGCTGTGTTGCTCAGCGGTTGTAGGCCAAACTGTATTGCCCAGTGGACGCAAGCTGTGTTGCGCAGCAGTAAGCCACACTTAGTTGAGTGTGGGGTGGACGTAGGTCTCCTGACCGAACCACCTAAAAATCTTGGGTGTCTTGTGTTTGTGCGATTGTCTATGAACTGGTGTGTGATTGGATTTCCTGATTATCTTCACAGTTTGATTCGCTTCTGTTTAGATCCAGCATTCTAGTTAGAGATATTGTAGATCGGCTAAAATTCCGCATTAGAGCCTTATATTGGTTTTAATTTAGGCCATAGATCTATTCACCCCCCTCTAGATCAACACTCTCAGTGGTAATAGACTGCGTCCATCTAACATAACAGTTGGTATCAGAGCCTAACTCTTCTACAGGGACTTACAGCCCGAAGAGGAAGGTACAGATGGATGCTCGAGGGATGATCGCTGAAGGACACTCAACCACCAAGCCCCCTTTCTTCGATGGATCTAACTATGCATACTGGAAGAATCATATGCAAGTATTTTTTAGGGCGAAGGATTATGAGATCTGGAAGGTAGTCAGCAAGGGACCTTATGAGCTGTCCCCTAATGAGGAAGTCTGGACCAAGGAGGAGATCATAAGGTCTACTCTAAACTGGAGCGCCATAAACGCTATTCAATGCTCTCTGCACCCCACGGAATTTTCTCGAGTATCAGCTTGCAGCTCATCTAAGGAGATGTGGGATGCACTGGAAGTTATTCATGAGGGACTTCTCAGGTTAGAGAGACGAAGGTTAATTTCCTTGTGTCAGAATATGAAGCCTTCAAGATGAAGCCAAATGAGACCATCAAGGAGATGTACTCTCGATTAACTATCATCACAAATGGTCTCAGAGGTCTCGGGAAGGCTCAGACAGAATACGATGTAGTGAGGAAGATATTGTGTTCTCTGACTCATGCTTGGCATACTAAAGCTATAGTAATGGAGGAGTCAAGGGATTTGCGAAATACAAGGGCGGATGAGCTAATTGGCTCGCTGATGGCATATGAGATTAATCTGCCAAAGATAGAGGAAGCTGAAAAGAAGAAGAAGCCAATCGCTCTGAAAGATGGTGCCAGCAAATCCAGCAAGTCCAACAGATCAAGCTCTAGTGGATCATCATCTGAGGAGAGCCTGAATGAACAAGATATAACTCGTACTGAGATGGCAATGGTGACCAGAGAGTTCAGGCGGTTCCTCAGGAAAGAAGGAGGACGATTCAGCCAAAAGAAGTATAGTGGCGGCCGAAGGGATAAAAGGTATAAACATAACCCTGCAAAGAAAATTGAAACTAATACTTGTTATCAATGCAGGAAGATAGGCCATCTGAAAGCTGACTGTCCAGAGAATCAAAAATACAAGGACAAGTCAAAGAAGAGGAACACGAAAGGGAAAGCTATGGTGAGTACCTAGAGTGATGAAGATGAAGGCTCCTTGAGCAATACCTCTGACAGTGAAGCCGAATCTGAAAAGCCCATTTGCCTTATGGCAACAAGCTCTGAAGATAGAGAGGAGGATTCAGATGAGGTAACTTCTCGATTCGATAATTTTACTATTGCTGATTGGGTAGATGCTTATCATGAAATAGCTGATAAAGCAGATGACATTAGAAGGGAAAACAGGCATCTAAGAAGAAAGATTAACTCCATGCAAAATGATACAACTCTAACTGATAAAATTGCATGTCTTGAATCTGAGAATAATAAACTCAAACTCACATGTTCTGAATTAGAAGAAATCAAGAATGAGTCAAAAGCCTCTAAAGAAGATAATGAGAGGTTAGAAAAAGAAGCTGATGAATGGAAGTTGAAAATTCAGAAATATGAAAGTGAGATAAAAATTGTGAATGAAAAATATCAAGCTGTCCTAAGTGTGAATATAGAACTGAAAAAATCCATGGAAGACATTCAAAAGGATAATGAGGACAAGCTTAAAATTATTGAGAAAATGACCCAAGGTTCAGATAACCTAAATGCTTTGTTAGGGTCAAAAGTCAACTTCAGAAAAGAGAGCCTTGGATTTAATTCTAGTGCAACAAAAAGCTTTGGAATGAAAACTATTTCATTTGTCGCACAAAAAGAGAAAGGACCTCTAATCAACATGAAGTCAAACAATTTAGTGAACAAAGCTATAAATCTGAAAAAGCCCAGTGCTGAGGAGAAGGGCAAACAAAAGCTGAGTGAGCCTAGTAGAGCTAACACATCCAAGAAAAATCCCAAAGCTCAGTATCAGGTTAGGGGTCAACCTACACAGTCTTATAAACCACATGTTAAGGTCACCAAGTCTCCACCATCACCACCACCTCTGAAGAAGACCCAATACACACCTATGAATAGGTCAGCAGGGTCCAAGGTGCAGGGGAGGCAGAATGCTTTTAGAGCTCAACCCAATCATTTCTACCAACCTAGAGCCCAGTCCCACTTCTTTGCACAGTCAACCTATCCAAATAGGTCAGGATGGACTAGGACTCAAGGAAGGTTTACAGGTTATGGACATCAGGCTACACAGTCCTATAAACCTTACACTAGAAATTGGGTTAATGGGTATGGCTCTTGGACACCTAGGAACCAACATTTCCACAGCCAGCCCAATGATTACTATGGCCAAAATTTCGTGAATACACCCTGGCCAAGGCACTGGCACAGAAATAATCAATATGTAAATAATCATGCTAGTGTCAACAAGAAAAAGCATAACAAAAAGAAATCTGGAAAATCCACTGAACAGAACTGTTTCAAACAAATGTGGATTCTTAAAAGTCTGCTTTCTTGTTTTAATTACTTTTCATCTTATCTGGAGCCCAATCAGCCTTAGGTTCCAAACTTCTCTACCTGATTGTGTGTGCAGGTATGCCTGGCCGCCAAGAATAATTTGTGGTACTTGAATAGTGGCTGCTCCAGGCATATGATAGGAGATAAGGCCAAGTTCGACATGCTGACAGAGAAACACGGAGGCCTTGTCACCTTTAGTAGCAACACAAAGGGTAAGATTGTTGGGACAGGTAAGGTATGTAAGTGTACTACCTGTTGCATTGAAGATGTCATGTTGGTTGAAGGTTTAGCATATAATTTACTTAGCATCAGCCAAATATGTGATAAAGGATGCAAAGTTCTTTTTGACTCTCAATGCTGCAAAGTTTTTGAACCTGATTCTGAAACTGTTAAATTTTCTGGTAAAAGGATAAATAACACTTACATGATAGACTTAGATGATATACAACATTCTAACCTATGCCTTACTGCTAGCAGAGAGGACTTAGCATTTTTATGGCATCGTAGGTTAGGCCATGCTAGTTACAGTGTATTGCATAAACTGAATAAGCATATCATGGTTAGAGGACTTCCTGAAGTTTCTTTTAAGAAAGAAAATAAAATCTGTGATGCATGCACTCAGTCAAAGTTAACTAGAAAGTCATTTAAATCTAGAACAGAAAATCTGTCTTCTAAACCCTATGAGCTGATACACATGGACCTTTTTGGGCCAACCAGGTCTGTCAGCTTATCAGGGAGGAAGTATGGGTTTGTCATGGTAGATGACTTCTCTAGGTATACTTGGGTATATTTCTTATCACATAAAAGTGATGCATTCTCAGAATTTCAGGAGTTCTGTCTTAAGAAAAACCAGAAAATTGAAAATATTTTAACTGATCATGGAGGTGAGTTTGAAAACTCACAGTTTGATGAATTCTGCAGGTCAAATGGAATTCATCACAAGTACTCCTCACCAAGGACACTCGAGCAGAATGGAGTTGTGGAGAGGAGGAACAGAACCTTGGTGGAGATGGGTCGTACACTCTTGGTTGAAGGTGGTCTGCCAAGGAAGTTCTGGGCTGAAGCAGTAAATACTGCCTGTTATGTAATTAACAGAGCCATTGTAAGACCTTCTACCCAGAAAACACCCTATGAGATCATAAAGGGTAAGAAACCTTCTATTGCTCATTTCAAGGTTTTTGGTTGTAAATGTTTTATTCATATAAATGATAAAAGAGACCTTGATAAAGTTGAACCTAAAGGTGAACCAGAAATTTTTCTTGGTTACTCTGAAAACACCCGAGCATAAAGAGTGTATAATCTGAATTCCAAAACTGTTGAAGAATCTCCACATATTGTTTTTGATGAATCTTTGGTAAAGTCTAATATTGGTCAATGCAGGAATGAAGACAATGGTGATATTCTGAAAGAAGGGAATCCTGCAGACAAATCTGAAGATGAGGAAGGAAATGAAGAGCTTAATGAAGAAGAGCCTACAGTTCAGGGGGAGGTAAATGAAAATCATGATAATAAAATTACCAACATTAGATATCTAAAAGATCATCATGTAGATAAAGTGATTGGTAATTTGCATGACCCTCCTAGGACTAGAGGCCACTTAAGAATTCAAAATGAATTGAATGCATATGCCTTTGTATCAAATGTAGAACCCAAGTCCATTGACTGTGCTCTTAAGGATGTGCATTGGATTAATGCCATGCATGAAGAGCTCAATCAATTTGACAGGAATAAGGTGTGACACTTGGTTCCACCTCCTGATCATGAAATAGTCATAGGGACTAAATGAGTATTCAGAAATAAAACTGATGAATCAGGGAATGTCATTAAAAATAAGGCCAGACTTGTAGCTCAGGGGTATAACCAGGAATTTGGAATTGACTTTGAAGAGTCTTTTACCCCTGTAGCCAGGTTAGAAGCTATCAGAATCTTATTGGCTTATGCATGTTCCCTAGGAATAAATCTTTAGCAGATGGATGTAAAATCTACTTTTCTGAATGGGGAAATCAGTGAGGATGTCTATGTGAGGTAGCCTCCTGGCTTTGAATGTTTAGACTTCCCCAATAATGTGTATAAACTTCGAAAAGCTCTCTATGGTCTTAAGCAAGCTCCTAGAGCTTGGTATGACAAGTTGAGCAAATTCCTCACTAATAAGAACTTCACAAGAGGTGTAGTTGATCAAACCCTGTTTACTAAGATAAGTCATTTAGATATTCATATCATTCAAATTTATGTGGATGACATTGTCTTTGGGTCAACTAACCCCAAATTGTGTGAGGAATTCTCTCAGATAATGACTAATGAGTTTGAAATGAGCTCAATGGGTGAGCTCAAATTATTTCTTAGACTGCAGGTGACACAGTCAAAAGATGGAACTTTTATCTCTCAGTCCAAGTACATAAGGGATTTATTGAAGAAGTACAAGATGGATAACCTCAAGGAAATAGCTGCTCCAATGGGTACCTCAACCAGTTTAGATGAAGATCCTCAAGGTAAACCAGTGGACCAAAGGCTATATAGAGGTATGATCGGATCCCTTCTATATCTTACAGCATCTAGGCCTGATATTCAATTTGCAGTGTGTTTATGCTCTAGATTTCAGGCTAGTCCTAAAGAATCACATCTTAAATCTGTGAAAAGGATTTTTAGGTATTTACTAGGTGATGCGGGACGAGACCACGGACACGACAAGCTCGTGACTGTCCCTTAACGAGGGAAACGTCGGATGTGCGCCGTTGAGAAATCGGCTGTGAGCTAGGGTGGTCGGCTCTCACTTGTGCCCGGATCGGGTCACGGGACGGTAACGCTCTCTCTCGCAGCCGCGGTGATATAAATAGAAAGCGAGCTAATTACCCTATCATGCTCTCTAGCAGTGGCATAAGCAAGTATATATGAAAATTAAGCAAAATGCCAAGTAAGGGAGCGAATGCGATACCTCCACGCGCTCGGCGTGGGGACGACGGGCCCGACCGAACTCGTGCTCCCGGGACAGTTAATACATGAATATTACAGCAATGGAAATATGCCCACTCCACGCAGGGAGGTAAAGGGCGACACAATGGGCCCGGGAGGGCCGAATTCGGGATGACGGGCAGCTTCGTGTGTTGATTCGGCTACACGCGTGATCACGACCGTGGGGCCCACGTGCTGTCTGGAGGGGCCGTGTGGGACCCGGTGGCGCCGCTGTAGTGTGGACACTTAGCGAAGTGTTCCCTGGGCTGGCGGCACACCGGAACGTCGCCCGGGGGTCGGGCGGTTCTGATCGGCACCCGTCGGGTTTGCTGTCCATGGACTGGTGGTTGCTGTTTTGCAGCGCGCGCTCCGGCGAGAATGGACGCTGCGATCAGCCCCGACGTCGGATCGACACGAGACTGGTGCCGTTGGAAAGCTAGCTTGAAGTTCTTCAACTTAGGCCTAAAGATCTGGCCTGGATCTACTCGGATCTTGACTTATGAAATTTTCAAACTTCTGTTGTACAGTTCCTGAAATCACAGGTTAGCAGAGAACTTCCCTGTGGATTACCTTTGACCGCGAGGGAGACGTTCGAATCAGGGGTTGTGTTCTTCAGCAACATTGTTGGAATTTGAGCTGGGAAGACATAAAAATTGGTTTGGACCCGTTTGGATGTATCTATGATTTTCTGTGATTTGTTTAGTGGACGAAGGTCGGATCTGGGATCAGGGGGATAGAACTGTAGCTATTTGGACAGAGAACAATTTTTAGAAAATATGAAATGGACGAACCAAAAATTTAGAAAAATTTTTGATGAAGGGGTGGATGGGTGTAACCTCCAGTAAAATTGGGAAAACCAAAATAAATAAAAAAGTGGACCTAAGACATGAAACTCAGGGCTACTGTCACTGTAGACAGTGACAGAATAGATCTGAGATTGAGAGTTGAACGAACTGGTAAAGATATGAAACGGTGGGTTTTGAACCTGGATTGTTTTGTGGAGAAGGGGCTATAAGATAGGAACCAACCCTCAAAATTTCAAATCGATCTGAACTCGTGGCTGGCTTCAGGAATTCACGGACTACACCTCTGTCCAGCAGGACAGAAAACTGAAGATGATCCCGTGGCGGCTCGAAGGCGGCACGAACGGCGGCGGCGGTGGCACAGACGATCACCGGAGGTTGAAAGGGGATGATAGAAGGGGGATACACTCTAGATCTGGGGTTGGGGAAGAGGAAACTAGGGGGAGAGAGGAAGGAGGTCGAAATTCACTCAAGGCATTCAACAAAATTTTGATTTTTCATTGATTTTCTCATGAAAATACATGGTTATATATGACTCCAATCAAATCTAATATGGACCCTTGGATCAAGGGTTGGGGATTGAGTGGCTGAGATGAAGTGTGAATAACACACCAAATACAATTTTTTAATCTATCTTGACCATTCCAATTCAAACTTGGACTAATTCCATTCCAACCTCACCTAAATCACACCTAACTAGCCTAATAGAGCCTAAGAAGGGGGCGCCCCCTTCATGGGTCTCCCTTGGGCCAAGTGTGGTCAAATGCCATGTTACAAGCCCACTAACCATGCTAGACTCTTCCACCCTTGGTGGCCCATGAGAGAGAGAAGCCTATGTGGGCCTAAGTGGCTATTAAGGTCCATAATGATGGCCTTAAGACCCAATATGGAATAAGCTCCTAATGGACTCTACTAATGGCAACCTAGCCATAGACTCTACATTACAAATGGCCCATTGGTTTGATATAAGCCTTACAAGGAGCCCAAATGAAAGAAATGACACAATTACAATCTCATACAAGCCATAACACACAAATACACTCCACCCGTGTAAGGAAATCACCTCTGATGCCCCATCAATTCTCCCCGGGTGGGAGGAACTCGACCCCGTCGAGTAGGGGTATGACTGCTCCGGTACTCCGGTGGATCCGTCACCGTGCCAAGTAGTGCGGGTATGCTCCACTCCAAGTGATCGGCACCTGCTCATTCCATATATACTCGATATGCGCGAACAGCTATGGGCTAAAGGTGGACACTCCGGGTGGGACACTCTCAAAAGGAAAGGAAGCGGCTCGAAGACTTACTAGGAATCACCGCTGAGTCCTTGTAGGTGACTGATCCGGGTATAGATGTAGAATCGACCCCATACTCATCAAGTGAGTCCACTCGCCTCTTACTCATAAGAGACCGACAACGAGCTTGCACAAGACGCATGCAGACAAACAAACGACACACAAACCATGCAAACAAATCACTCAAAATAAACCACACAAAGAAAAAGCACACTGTTAGTCCGACCCGTACATGGGTGACGGCGGACCAGGACACCCGAATATGTGCCATGCATATACTAGATGTACACGATGGTTGATGGAAGGAAGGACTCCTAGACACCCTAAGATGTACCACTCATGCATTGGTGACCGATGGGATTTGGGTGAAGAAGGGCTAGGAGATCCAAAACTACCTTTGTCATCATCCCTAGATGTAGAGACGGCTTGCCGACTAGACCGAGGGGTATGGGTGGAACAGTGAACTCCTTGGAAGAGGTGGAGGGAATGTGATAGCTCGGGAGCTTCACTAGTGGAGGGGTCAAAATGGTCAAAGAAGGTATGACCCCGGGAGATGGGTTCCTCCATGACACGGTCCCAATCGTGAAATTCTTGAAGGTGTGAATGCTCACCTTCATCCATCATAGTGAATGGGACAATGGTCATGTGAAGAAAATAAACTTTCTCCCTCGGGCAAAAGGAAATGAAGTCGGACTCAGCCGGCATCGGGAGGAGTAGAAGAATCTCAGTGGTGACACACCCCACGGTGCACACGGAGGTAATGGATCCTAAGGCTGGATGGGTGAAGCTAAGACTAGCGGGTTGGTCAAAGCCTCGGGCCAAAAGATGCGTCAACTCCTATTGTGAATCTAATCCCATAATAAGGTCATCCAAAGTATCGACATGGTGACTAGACCGAAAAGTTGTGTGGTAGGAGTTGATGGACACCAAAGGTAGGGTAGGGTCCATAGATGGGTAAGGGAGTGGGACCAAGCCATCCTTGAGCCAACTAAGAAGCGGCTCGGCTATGTATAATGTACCCGTTAGAAATACGGGTGGCTCAGGATGAGGTGGCTCCAAGCGAGAATCCGAAGGTGGATTGGGCCGCTGGGGCTGGGTGGCTGGACATACGGGGTCCCTAAGGGTGATCTTACCGGGTAGGTATGGTGGGCATAAGGTGTAAGTCCTCTTGTCCCATTCAAGATTGGCCCTTCTCTCTCCTAACCACTTTTGCCCTAAAATGATGCATGAACCAGCAAGTGTGCTGATCCTGCACCATGTGCCATCGGTGTAGAGAACAGAGCCGATCCTCTTATAGAACTCAACACAAGCAAAATCACCATCGCGGACAATCTCGCCTGTCTTGGAGAGAGACTCCACGATGTCAAGAGAAACCCAATTATCCGACTCCCTATCGGTGAAATGAAGTTCCGTTGTGGACCCGTTGGGTAGAGCGGCCTTCATAATGAGAGGAGCAAAACCAAAGGCTCGGTCCATGAGGACATTCATTTTGGCCACAAAAGTTGACCACTCGGACGTATGGTCTTGGGGATCGGCTATGGGTAGTGGACATGGACATGCATACACACGGTGACATGACACTAGACCGACTATGCAAGTTTGGAATGCATGCACACTAAGGACCCTAGACGTAAACCAAGACTCGGTACGTGGCGGAGATAACCGATCCAAAGATCACTCGCACAAGTGTGCGGCCTTCCCGATAGGCATGGCCTAACGTTCGGACAACACCTTTTGATATACCGCGTAAAGGGATGCAATGCGAAAAGACACTCTTTTTTGTGTTTTAAAACAATGATGATCCTAGACTCGACTTAAACCGACTAATGACTCGATGTAAATGACACTCTTTTTTTTGACACCCTAGACTCAAACTCGCTCTGATACCAAATTGATGCGGGACGAGACCACGGACACGACAAGCTCGTGACTGCCCCTTAACGAGGGAAGTGTCGGATGTGCGCGGTTGAGAAATCGACTGTGAGCTAGGGTGGTCGGCTCTCACTTGTGCCCGGATCGGGTCACGGGACGGTAACGCTCTCTCTCGCAGCCGTGGTGATATAATTAAAAAGCGAGCTAATTACCCTATCATGCTCTCTAGCAGTGGCATAAGCAAGTATATATATGAAAATTAAGCAAAATGCCAAGTAAGGGAGCGAATGCGATACCTCCACGCGCTCGGCGTGGGGACGATGGGCCCGGCCGAACTCGTGCTCCCGGGACAGTTAATACATGAATATTACAGTAATGGAAATATGCCCACTCCACGCAGGGAGGTAAAGGGTGACACAATGGGCCTGGGAGGGCCGAATTCGGGATGACGGGCAGCTTCGTGTGTTGATTCGGCTACACGCGTGATCACGACCGTGGGGCCCACGTGCTGTCTGGAGGGGCCGTGTGGGACCCGGTGGCACCGCTGTAGTGTGGACACTTAGGGAAGTGTTCCCTGGGCTGGCGGCACATCGGAACGTCACCCGGGGGTCGGGCGGTTCTGATCGGCACCCGTCGGGTTTGCTGTCCACGGACTGGTGGTTGCTGTTTTGCAGCGCGCGCTCCGGCGAGAATGGACGTTGCGATCAGCCCCGATGTCGGAACGACACGAGACTGGCGCCGTTGGAAAGCTAGCTTGAAGTTCTTCAACATAGGCCTAAAGATCTGGCCTGTATCTACTCGGATCTTGACTTATGGAATTTTCAATCTTCTGTTATACAGTTCCTGAAATCACAGGTCAGCAGAGAACTTCCCTGTGGATTGCCTTTGACCGTGAGGGAGACGTTCGAATCAGGGGTTGTGTTCTTCAGAAAAGTTGTTGGAATTTGAGCTGGTAAGACAGCAAAATTAGTTTGGACCCGTTTGTATGTATCTATGATTTTCTGTGATTTGTTTAGTGAACAAAGGTCGGATCTGGGATCAGGGGGACAGAACTGTAGCTGGGACTGAGAATGATTTTTAGAAAATATGAAATGGACGAACCAAAAATTTAGAAAAATTTTGGATGAAGGGGTGGATGGGTACAACCTCCAATAAAATTGGCCAAACCAAAATAAATCAAAAAGTGGACCTAAGACATGAAACGCAGGGCTACTATCACTCTAGATAGTGACAGAACAGATCTGAGATTGAGAGTTGAACGAACTGGTAAAGATATGAAACGGTGGGTTTTGAACCTGGATTGTTTTGTGGAGAAGGGGCTATAAGATAGGAACCAACCCTCAAAATTTCAAATGGATCTGAACTCGTGACTGGCTTCAGGAATTCACGGACTACACCTCTATCCAGCAGGACAGAAAACCAAAGACGATCCCGTGGCGGCTCGAAGGCGGCACGAACGGCGGCGGCGGCGGCACAGACGATCACCGGAGGTTGAGAGGGGATGATAGAAGGGGGATACACTCTAGATCTGGGGTTGGGGAAGAGGAAACCAGGGGGAGAGAGGAAGGAGGTCGAAATTCACTCAAGGCATTCAACAAAATTCTGATTTTTCATTGATTTTCTCATGAAAATACATGGTTATATATGACTCCAATCAAATCTAATATGGACCCTTGGATCAAGGGTTGGGGATTGAGTGGCTGAGATGAAGTGTGAATAACACACCAAATACAATTTTTTAATCTATCTTGACCATTCCAATTCAAACTTGGACTAATTCCATTCCAACCTCACCTAAATCACACCTAACTAGCCTAATAGAGCCAAAGAAGGGGGCGCCCCCTTCATGGGCCTCCCTTGGGCCAAGTGTGGTCAAATGCCATGTTACAAGTCCACTTACCATGCTAGACTCTTCCACCCTTGGTGGCCCATGAGAAAGAGAAGCCTATTTGGGCCTAAGTGGCTATTAAGGTCCATAATGATGGCCTTAAGACCCAATATGGAATAAGATCCTAATGGACTCTACTAATGGCAACCTAGCCATGGACTCTACATTACAAATGGCCCATTGGCTTGATATAAGCCTTACAAGGAGCCCAAATGAAAGAAATGACACAATTACAATCTCATACAAGCCATAACACACAAATACACTCCACCAGTGTAAGGAAATCACCTCTGATGCCCCATCACTAGGCACCCAAGAGCTAGGTCTTTGGTATCCTGCCAAGTGTGAGTTAGAACTTCTAGCCTACACTGATGCAGATTATGCTGGGTGTCGAGTAGAGAGAAAAAGTACTAGTGGCTATTGTCAATTCCTTGGTGGCTATCTAGTATCTTGGGCATCTAAGAAGCAACACATTGTAGCCTTGTCTACAGCTAATGCTGAATATGTTGCAGCTGGTAATTGTGCTGCCCAAGTACTTTGGATCAAGCACCAACTAGATGATTATTAGATAAAACTGGAAAGTATTCCAATCTTGTGTGATAATACTAGTGTTATATGCCTTGCTAAAAATCTTGTTCATCATTCTAGGACTAAGCATATAGAGATAAAACACCATTTTCTTAGAGATGTTGTAAATAAAAAGGAAATTGAAATGAACTTCATTGAAACTGAAAAATAAATTGCTGATATTTTTACTAAGCCTCTTAGGAATGAAAGGTTTAAATTTCTTAGAAGAGAACTTGGCTTGTGTAAATTTAAGCATAATAAATAAACTCTCTGATGGCTTGAATAAACCTTGTGAATGTTGAATGTTGCAACATACTCATGATCATGCATGACATTCATATTTTTTTTGGCATCACACTCATGATCATCATTGCATATCATTTAGTCATGACTGTGTCTAAGCTCTCTCTCATCTAAAATCACATGCATATAGACAGGGGGAGTATTGTTAGAAATTCAGAGTGGTCATCAACTTTATTGAAATCCAAATTCTTTGACCCTGAATGAGTTGAGTCTAACAATATGGCAATCTGTTAGTTAGTTCTGATTCCTAAGTAATAGAAAACAGACTTCTTCATTTATAAGAACTTTAATTGCTTGAAGACTGACTTAATGGTTTAAATTTTATAAACTTTAAAGTTTAAAGATTGCAATCAGTAAATAAGAAAGCTGAAAATCGATAAAGCTCTCAACCCCTATCTTATTTTATGTCAGACAAAACCAATTATATCTGAAATCTAAAAACTCATCTAAAATCCTGTTAGAGAAGGCTAAGTATGTGTATTGTCCTTAAACAAGTCATTCTGAAACAAATAAAAGATAGCTAAGAAAGATATTGAAAAATATTGAATATTAATTAAAAAATAACATTGGCAGAGCAATGACTGGTAAAATACTGAGAAACTAAGTGATCCATCAAAGAAATGGATAATACTTAAGTCATGAGGTGTATCAGTTATCTCTGTATAAAATGATCAAAACAGTAGGGTGGTTTCACTGAGTACCTGGGGGTAACTGGCGTCTGATAAACGTGTACCCTCACACAAAAATGTGTAAATCAATTTTATTGAGTTTGATCATAGGCAGAATGGTCCATCATGTTGAGTATCTAGGGGTATTGGCATCTGATAAACGTATACCCTTATGCAAAAAGATAAATGGTACCTGAATGCCCTTAATGAAATAATATTAAAAATGATGTTCCTTCAAAAGAAATTTCAGGGATGTCAATTTGTTTAATTTCAATACATGACCTAATATCTCTTAACCATTTTTTACTAAGTTTATGAAAGTAAGATATTTTGAAACTGAATCTCTCATGCAAATGTGATTCTGGTTTATTATTTTATCATGCACAAAAAACTTATCCATTGATTGTAGTGCATGAACTCTAAATTTTATAGTCTTTAAACCAGAACTCTATCAGAAAGCAGTTTCTAAATTCATATGATTGAGGACTCTGTACTTTAGAATGCTTATTTCTGAACTACTTGTTCAGAATGCCAGTCAGATGATTTCTCTTGTTCCTTCCTTTGTACTTTCTTTCCCTCCTCTTTGTTGATGGCAAAGGGGGAGAATTTATTGTGTGTTTGGTGAATTCCAGGGGGAGTGTATGCATCATATTATGGCATAGGGGGAGATCTTGTTGGCAGGGAGCTATTTTCATTTCTCAGCATGCATCCATAGCATCTACATGACAAATCTGACTAATAATTCATGTCTTTCATCATAATTACATCTGTATGACAGGATGTTGCTATTCCATATGATAGGGTGTTACCATCATCAAAAAGGGGGAGATTGTTGTGACTCCTCTATGTTGATGATGTTGACAATAGCTTTATTTCATTGGCAACATCTTATTTTGATTGATTGGCAACTGTTTATGTTTTGATGAACCTATCTCTGTCAGATTGTCTATGTGTTCTATGCAGTAAGAGTCTATACATCGTCATGCACACACACACAGGTCTACACATTGCACACACACAAGTCTACACACTCAAAGTCCATACATTGCATTGTTGTGTTTGTGCATCGTTTAGAACATAAGACTATACATTCACATGGCCTGTCTGCACGCTAAAGTCTGTACAGAGCTTGTGCCTGTCTGACTAGAAAGTCTGTACATCATATGCGAAGTCTATTCAATGCATGCACAATCATTCAAAGTCTAGACATCGGTGAAGTCTGTACATTCACCAGCTTAACTTTCCAAGTCTAGACATCGATGAAGTCTGTACAGCTTGTGTGTTCCACGATATCAAGTCTATACACTCCTTGATCTTTACCTACGTTGCACCTGCAAGTCTATACATTGCAGCTGAGTTGAAGTCTATACAGCCCTTGCTTTGCCAAAGTCTATACATCGTGTCTTGGCTAAGTCTATACAGACCTTGCTTTGCTGAAGTCTGTACATCGTCCAGTTCCTCTGGCAAGTTTATACATCATGATCTCTCAAGTCTATACAGACCTTGCTTTGCTCAAGTCTGTACATCGTCCAGTTCCTCTGGCAAGTTTATACATCATGAACTCTCAAGTCTATACAGACCTTGCTTTGCTCAAGTCTGTACAGCCCTTCCTTTGGCAAGTCTATACATCGTGCATTCTTAAGTCTGTACAGCCTGTGAGGTCCGTCTCACTCAGTGTCTCAAGTGGACTTGAAGTCTATACATTGGAATGTCTTACTTAGCGTCTTTGTGCATGTCACACACTCGCAAGTCTGCACATTGTGGCATGCAGAGTCTGCACAACGCTTTGTCAGCAAGTCTACACATTGCTATAGCACGCATGCAGAGTCTAGACAGTCATGAGCAAGTCTAGACATCGTCTGGTTGCATAACGCATAGTCTGTACATGATGCATTGTGCTCTCATGCTTTAACACTAGGCATTGCAAAGTATGTACATTGGTTGCACATTGCACTCCAAGTCAATACACTGCTTCATGCATTGCACGTAGTCTGCACAAGTCTGCATGTCTATACATTGGCTGCTGAATGCTACTCAAGTCTGCACATTCGATAGTAGCAAGTCAGTACATCCATGTGTAATGTTCATAGTCTTGAATACGTGAAGTCTGTACATGCTTCAGTGTTGCATTCACTAAGCCTGTACACACCTCAGTCTTGAATATATAAAATCTGCACATGCCATAGCACTACATATATGAAGTCTATACATGCTCCAGCGGTTACCTTCATATAGGAAGTCTGTACACCGTATAGCATGCATGTGTTCAAGTCTATACATTGCTGCTGAACGCAAGTCCATACATTGCATAAAGTCTGCACATTGCTGTCTTTAACTACGATCAAAGTCTGCACATTGCATTACACTTCAGCAAGTCTATACAATGTCTGCATTGCATACTATGAAGTCTGTACAAAGTGTTGACATTAAACTGATAAGTTCCTTTCGATGGACTGACAGGGACTAAAGTGCAAAGATGAAGGATTGGCTCGTGATCCAAGGAAGGATGAGGTGCCTAGATTATGACACGTGGAAGCAGCCCAGCTAGGATGCTGCCATGTGGTCGAAATTCCTCGGATCTGGCGAATTCTCTGGGTGGGAAATGTGGAAGCCACATGCCCTATCCAATCTGCTGCTGGTATAAAAGGAAGTCTTCTTCCTCAGAAGAAGGTTGATCGAGAGAAGCAGAAGAGCAGAGAGTGAACCAGCCTGCACGATCCACAGAGAAGAAAAGCTGAGAGCCACCGAAAGTAGAGAGAAGAAAAAGAGAAAGAAGAGAAGATTGAGAGAGATGAATTGAGAGAGTTTGTTTGAGAGAGCTTGTCTCATTGTTACTCAGTCTCTTGGTCCAGATACCAGAGTTGAGACAGCTCACTGCGAGCTATATTTCTTTTGGGTTTTCCCATTTTCGTCTGCTTCTATTTTTGCTTTCTGAAATTGTTTTCAAGCTGCGTGTCAGCTGTTAGCAGAGGTGCTGCCTCTGGACGGGTAAGCTGTATTCCCCAGCGGGTTTGCAGAGGTGCAGCCTCTGGACAGGTTAAGCTGTAACTCCTCAGCAGGCGAGACTTGGTCTCGGATAGCAAGCTATGTTGCTCAGCGGTTGTAGGCCAAGCTGTATTGCCCAGCGGACGCAAGCTGTGTTGCGCAGTAGTAAGCCACACTTAGTTGAGTGTGGGGTGGATGTAGCTCTTCTGACCGAACCACCTAAAAATCTTGGGTGTCTTGTGTTTGTGCGATTGTCTATGAACTGGTGTGTGATTGGATTTCCTGATTATCTTCACAGTTATATTCGCTTCTGTTTAGATCCAGCATTCTAGTTAGAGATATTGTAGATCGGCTAAAATTCCGCATTAGAGCCTTATATTGGTTTTAATTTAGGCCATAGATCTATTCACCCCCCTCTAGTTCCACACTCTCAGTGGTAATAGACTGCGTCCATCTAACATAACAGGTCTATCGTGGGACCGTCCGGCCCACGGACCACCCAGTTGGCAAAACCGTGCCATGTGACGCACCCACCGTGGGGCGTCACAGGCTGTGAAGCACCCACCCTGGGGCACCATAGGCTGTGACGGTCTCTGGAGGGATCGTCACACCGTCCCGATGGTGAACCGATGAGAAACGACCAAAAACACCAACCACGCCCCCATACCTCATGGGAGAGGGGGAAAACAAGGGGGAAGCTCCCCCGGGACCCCTAGCATGCTTCTAAGCCATTAAAACGTGGAATCACGGCCTAAAATCATAGATCAGGCGAACTCTCCCCAAATCATGGAAAACCCCATACCGGCATGGAAACCCATCTCTAGACCTCCCCTCGGCCTACAAGTCGCGGGAGAGGAACACGGGGAGCTAAGGAATGTCCCCCTACCTCGATCTCGCCTCGAGGCACACCGGGTCATCCATAAACCACGAAGAACGCTTGAAACCCTCGTTCCTCCTCATGCTTCCCACGAGTGCCGCACGCCACCGGGATCGTCACACCGCCACCGCCATCGCCGTGCCATCACCCCGCCGCCATCTGTAGCCGGAGAGAGGGTCGGAGCGGTCGTCGTCGGGAGAGGGGAAGAGAAGGGGGTGGCCACGTTGGGGAGGAAGAGGAAAGAGGAAGAAGAAGAAGAAAGCATTAGGGGAGAAAAGAAAAAGGAATAGGGTATTTATAGAAAATCCAGAAATTCTGGAAAATACCAAAAAATTAAAAATTACACATCCGCGATCCTCGGAACGCACCGATCGCAACGGTACCACTCTCGCCCTGGTGAACGACCCAGTTCACCAGCTACAGGGTTCCGCAAGTAAAAGCAGGAAACACGACAGAGAATGGGAAAAACGCGCGGAAAAGCCGCGGACACGCTCCGGGCCTCTGAAACAACTCCGGATCGCGCCAATCAAAACACGAAAGATGTCTGAAATGAAATTTTGGACATAACGAAGCTGGACACTCCAAGAAAGCAGATCTGAGACCCAAAAAGAAGGATCCGAAGGGTCCGAAATATTACAGCCCTCCCCCCTTAAACAAATTTCATCCTCGAAATTTAAGAACAAAGCTCAGGGGGAAGAAGAGGGAACTCACTCAAACAGGTAAGGGAACTGCTAACGCATCTCGTCCTCACGCTCCCAAGAAGCCTCACCACCAGAGTGCCGTTGCCACACCACCTTAACCAAGGGGATGACCTTGTTCTGCAGGCGCTGCTCTCGCCTTTCCTCAATGCGGATGGGAAACTCTGGGAGAGAAAGATATAGAGTCACCTCGAGCCAAACAGAATCCTCAAGCATATGAGAGTCATCGGGCATATACTTCTGCAACACCGAGACGTGGAACACGTCATGCACCGACGCCAACTCAGGGGGTAACTGCAACCGATAAGTAATCTCACCGACGCGCTCCACAATGAGGAATGGACCGACATAGCGGGGACTCAGTTTCCCACGCCGTCCAAAGCGCATCACCCCCTTCATCGGAGAAACTCTCAAGAACACATGATCGCCAACGGTGAAAGTGAGAGGCTGCCTCCTCCGGTCAGCATAGCTCTTCTGCCGACTCTGGGCCGCCAACCTGTTCTGACGAACCAAGTGCACGACATTCACACACTGCTACACCAACTCTGGTCCCATCAAAACACGCTCACCAACCTCGAACCAATCAAGTGGAGTCTGACACGGACGCCCATACAACGCCTCATAAGGAGCAATGCCGATGCTCGAATGATAGCTGTTGTTATAGGCAAACTCCACCAACGGTAGGTGGTGAAACCAACTCCCATGCCACTTCAGGTAACATTACCTCAACATGTCCTCCAAAGTCTGGATGGTCCTCTTTGACTGACCGTCCGACTGAGGATGATATGCCGAGCTAAAAGCTAACTCGGTGTCTAGAGCCCTCTGGAAACTCCTCCAGAAACCAGATGTGAAACGCAGATCTCGATCGGATACAATGGAAATGGGAATCCCATGCAAGGGTACGATCCGCTCCACATACAAACGTGCCAGCTTGGGCACACTCCAGCTGACTCTGATCGGTAACAACCGAGCCACCTTTGTTAGCCGATCCACAAGCACCCAAATGCTATCATGCCCACTCGAAGTCCTCGGCAGTCCCACCACAAAATCAGTGGTCACGTGGTCCCTTTTCCATCCGGGAACCTCCAAGGGCTGAAGCACACCTCCTGGTCGCTGATGCTCCACCTTCACCTACTGACAGGGCAGGCACCTGGCCACGAACTCGGTAACATCTCTCTTCATGCCAGGCCACCAGAACTACCTCCGCAAGTTCCGATATATCTTCGTCGCACCCAGGTGTACGGTGTACCTGCTCTCATGAGCCTCGCGTAACACCGCACGATGAACCTACTCCTCGGCGGGACGTACAGCCTTCCACGGAACCTCACAGCACCATCTTCGCCGAGCTCCACATCAGCCATGGCCAAAATCTGGGGCAACTCCGGGTCTGCATGCTGAGCCTCTGTCACCTAGCGACGGATAGCAGGGGTGACAGTCAGACTCGCGAGCACCGCTAACCCTGGCTCTCGGGGAATCTTGAGCCTGAATGACACTTCGGGCACTTGTTCCCAGAGCCTCCACTTCCTCAACATCAAGACACTGATCGCGACCTTCCGACTCAAAGCATCGGCGACGACATTCATCCTGCCCGGCTGATAAGATAGGGTGAAGCCATAATCCTTCATATACTCCATCCAACGCCTCTGCCTGAGGTTAAGGTCCTTCTGAGTGAACACATACCTCAAACTTTGATAGTCAGTGAACACCTCGAACTTCTCATCGTATAGATAATGCCTCCATATCTTCAGCGTGAAGATCACCGCTGCCAACTCCAGGTCATGGGTAGGGTAGTTCTCCTCATGTGGCTTCAGCTGTCGCGAAGCATATGCCACCACTCTACCATGCTGCATCAACACAACAGCCAATCCGACCCCGGAAGCATATGTACACACCACAAAACCTCCCGATCCAGAAGGCAAAACCAACACCGGAGCCCAGGTGAGTAATCTCTTCAGTTCCCTGAAACTCTGCTCACACTCATCAGTCCAAACAAAAGGCACATCCTTCCGTGTAAGTCTGGTCATCGGGGCCGCAATGCGAGAAAAATCCTAGATAAATCTCCGATAATAGCCTGCAAGCCCCAAGAAGCTCCGGATCTCCGTCACAGACCTCGACCTCGGCCACTGCATTACTGTCTCGACCTTAGTGGGGTACACGAAAACATCATCACCAGAGATCACGTGTCCCAAAAAGTGCACCTCACGAAGCCAGAACTCACACTTACTGAGCTTCGCATACAACTGGTGATCTCGCAATGTCTGCACCACCACACCCAAATGGTACGCGTGCTCCTTCGCAGACCGCGAATAAACAAGGATGTCGTTCATAAATACGACCATGAACTGGTCCAGATAGGGACGAAACACCCTCTACATCAAGTCCATGAAGGCTGCGGGGGCATTGGTAAGCCCGAACGGCATCACCAAGAACTCATAATGCCCGTACCTCTTACTGAACGCAGTCTTCTCCACATCGGACTCAAGAATCCTCAGTTGATAGTAACCAGACTGCAAATCAATCCGTGAGAACACTCGAAAGGACTGAAGCTGGCCAAACAAATCATCAATCCGTGGCAACAGATACTTGTTCTTGATGGTCACTTCATTCAGCTGTCAGTAGTCAATGCACAACCTCATACTACCATCCTTCTTCTTCAAGAACAACACGGGCGCACCCCAAGGGGAAAAGCTAGGACGAATGTACCCCTTGGCCAGCAACTCCTGCAATTGCGCCCTCAGCTCTCTCAGCTCAGCGGGAGCCATACGGTAGGGGGCCTTCGCCAAGGGTCCCGTACCAAGCACAACCTCGATAACGAAATCGATCTCCCACTGGGGAGGTAATCCAGGCAAATCCTCGAGAAAAATATCGGGAAACTCGCACACCACCGGAATGTCCTCGACATCCGGACACGGCTGATCTACCAAGACCACAGAAGCGAGAAAATCCTGACAACCGGAATCAAGCAAATGACGGGCTCGAATCGCAGAAATGAGGAAACGAGGAGAGGTAGAACGGATACCTTGGAAGTAGAAGGTCGACCTACGAGGATGCTGAAAGTAAACCCTCTTCGTTCCATAATCCACCACCGCTCCATGGGTCTCGAGCCAATCCATGCCCAAAATCACATCATAATCCCGAAGCTGCAATGCATACAACCTGCCTGGCAAACTCCATCCCTCGATCCAGACCGGAACCTTCTCGAAACAATACGGAGTGATCATGAAGTCACCTGATGGCAACTCCACCATCAGATCACAAGACATCTGGCATACCAGGTCCTCAATACTCAGCGCAAAATCCTCCGAAATAAATGAATGGGACGCGCCAGAATCAAACAAAACTCGCGCTGCGCAACCTAAAATCATAATAGTACCTTCCACAAGCTGCGACGACTCTACCTCTGCCCTAGTCATGTGAGTAATCTGGCCTCGAGCTCTCTACCTGCCCACACTCGCTGACCGTGGTAGTGGCGAAAACTGACCCTGCTGCTAAAACTGCTGCTGTGGGTACTGCTGCTAAGGAAGCTAGGGTGGCTGACGCGGCCGCTGCGGATAGTCACGTGCTATGTGTCTTGGCTGATCACACCTGAAACAGATCACCGGTGCCATACACTGCCTACCTGGATGCGACTCGCCACATCGGGGACACGGCCCCCAAGAACCACCGGCCGAACCCTGCCGCTGCAAAGGTGCCGGCTGCTGAACACTGCCCGAAGAAGCCTGCCGCTACTCTCGGCCCTCCTTCTTCTTCTTCTAAAAACTCTTCCTGAAGAACTTCTTCACCTCTGGCGTTGAATGACGTAGAACCTGCCGCTGATGCCGTCGGGGTCGAAGCCCCCGAACTACCAGAAGGAAGCTGGAACGTGCTCTACTGCTGGGTAGTCATATGCTGGCTGCGGCATGACAAGGACTGTCCCTGGCTAATCGGTCCCCAAGTCCTATTCATATCCAGCTCCAAGGATGCCGCTACACGAGAAGTCGTCTCCAAATCAGTGCCAATGTTCGTGATCAAATGGTGCCTCAGCTCCTGCCTCAAGCCCTGCATGAACTGCTCGGTCTTCACCCTCTCATGCTCCATGATATGAGGTGCATAACAACCCAGCTCAACAAACTGGGGCTTGTACGGCAACACGGACATGTCACCCTGGACCAGCTCCAAAAACTGACGCATCCTCTGCGTAGCAATATACTCTGGGCAGTAAGCACGCTCGAAAGCGCTGACAAAGTCGCCCCACGCAATCTGCTCAAGGGGACGAGACTGGAAGGACATCTTCCACTCGGAAGACCACCACGCCCGAGCCGTGCCCTGCAACTGGTTGTCGGCCAACATCACCCTGTCCTCCGCAGTACACCACACGGAACTGAACACCCGCTCCATCTCGTCGAGCCAACTCCGAGCCAAATCAGGGTCTGGCTGGCCGCCATAGTAAGGTGGATGGAACTGCAGGAAATCCCTCACTACTCGGCCTGGCCCACCCCTGGTCGACGAGCCCTCACCAGCCTCTCTACCGAACTGTTGCGACATAAGATGGTACATGCCACAGAAGAAATCCTCGGCCCCTAGAATCCTCGTAGTATCCGCTGCCTCGGTGGCCGCCGGTGGCACTCTACTCTGCTCCTCCTGAACCTCCTGCTGGATCTCCTGAACCTCAGCCGACTACCCCAGCTGAGAGCGAGTCCCCCGCCTCGGCGCCATGCTCGCTCCTGAAGCAAAAGATAGAAAACACGGAAACGGCAAAGTTAATAAAAACACACGATGCCCGATGCCAGCGTCAACTGTACATCATTGTTGTGGACTAGTGGACCATTACAATTACTTATGATTCTCGTATAATCCCACAACCGCGCTCTGATACCAGCTGTAACGACCCGAGAATCTGATTACCAGGAGGGCCCGATAACCCGAGACTCGAACCGCCACCCACGAGCCCGAAGACTCGGAAGCGTTAGAAGGATGATGTGGAGACTATACAAGTATCACAAATAATTACAGAAATTAAATAATTTATGTGATTAAGCAGGAAATAAATTAACATTTTACATGATACATGGTCCATAAGATATATCAAAATAAACAACAGTAGTCCATAACTAGTATAGAGACAAGAAAGAAAAGTACATCTACATGGAGCATACCCCAGCTCTGACCTCTAGCACTAATGCTGGGCGCCTGAACCACGCTGAGCCTTAGACGCGCTCCTCTGAAGCCGCGCCTCCCCTGAAACACGGTGCAAACACGCAAGGAATGAGTCTCAGAACAAGACTTAGTAGGGATCACTTGAACTCTACCTCACAAAATGAAAAACCGCCATGCTAACAGTAAGCGAGTACCTCAGAAGTGAAAGCCCTGCAACTACAGACACCGGTCTCACAGCGTGAAAATCGACACACGCGCCACGGTGAAACAACCGGAACTCAACGGTCAACACGACCAAAAACCCGAAGGTCGAAGTCACAGACACTGACAGTCTGTCACTCTCGACTCGACAGGAGTACCTCCCACTAGAAGCACAGTCAGTAGAATCCCCTGACGTCTTACACCGCACCGCAGGTGTCCGCCTGGCACGATAGCCCCTGACGGAGGCAAGGACACCGTACAAGTAACCACAAAGCAGGTGACTAGATGGGGTCACGCTCGTCAGCGTGTGTCCAACTGCCCCCAACCACGTGTGCACGCATAGACCCCTCTAACTGGTTTTCCCCTCAGTCGGACTCTGGCTGCAAGACGTGGGGCTCGACAGAAACCAGTCGAAAAATCATCCTCAGGGTAGCCTCTCCACCACTCCCTGGTGGGACCACTAAATGCGTAAGTAGGCTACGACTAGTGGAGGGTCACTGAAGGAGTAGACTCTTAAGTCAACGAAAAATAACGTCCGATCCCAACGAAGTACAAGGAACACTCCTCATACTGACACCGACTCCCGGTGACCACGGTCGGAGAAGAAACGGGACTACGAACCACCTGGTGTAGTCCAGAGCCTGGCGGTCCAATCCAGGTGCGCCACAGGCTCTGACGGTCTATCTCTGGGCCGTCACAGCAGTCTGACGGCCCAACACAGGTGCGTCAGACATTCGGTGCAAAATCGACTGTGACGCGCCAACCCTGGTGCGTCACAGGCCCTAACGCACCCAACCCAGTGCGTCAAAAGGCGAGAAAGAACCAGCTGTGACGCACACCGCTCGGGGCGTCACAGCCTCTAACAGTCCTGCCCAGGAGCGTTAGAAGGTGGGGACGCGTCAGCTCTGACGCTCCCACACAGGGGCGTCACAAGGCTCTGATGCCCCACACTACAAGAAAAAGCGGATTTAGCGACGGCATTTTGCGACGGATATTAATCCGTCGGCATTTTACGACAGATATTAATCGTCGGCATTTTGCGACGGTTATTAATCCGTCGCAAATATGTCTGTAAATTTAGACGGACCTATTTCGTCTAAATATTTAAGACAGAAAATTATTCGTCTGCATATCCGTCGCAATTAGGGACGGATTTGCAGATGAAAATTAAGACGTCTGAAAGTAGAGATGGATATGGAGACGAATTATTTTCTGTCTTAACTTTGAGACGAAAATTTTTTCCGTCCCAAATACCGTCGCAAAAATTCACTCGAATCCCCCCCATTACCCCCCGCTCTCCCTCTCACTCTCACTCCCCACGCCCCCCCCATCCCGCTCTCCTCTCACTCTCACTCCCCCCCCCGCTCTCCCTCTCCCTCTCACTCTCACACCGTCGCCGCCATCACCGTCGGAGGTGCGCCATCGCCGCTGTCGCCAGAGAGCTACGCCGTCGCCGCCGGCCTCGATCATCTCCCCCCACCGATAAGCCCCTCCCTCCCCCTCCTGCTGACCCCCCTCACCCAGCGACCCCCGATCCCCCTCAACTGCACCCCCTCCCCCTCCTGCTGACCCCCCTCACCCAGCGACCCCCGATCCCCCTCCATTGCACCCCCCTCCACCGCCTGCGACCCCCTCCCCCTCCTGCGACCCCCCTCCACCGCCTGCGACCCCTTCCCCCTACACCGCACCCCCTCCCCCTCCTACAACCCCCCCTCCACCCCACCCCCTCCCCTCCTGCGACCCCCCTCCCCCTCCTGCCACCCCCTCCACCGGCAGCCCTCCCCCTCCTGCTGACCCCCCTCCCCGAGCGCAGCCCTCCCCCTCCACCGCACCCCCTCCCCCTCCTGCCACCCCCTCCACCGACAGACCTCCCCCGCCTGCTGACCCCCCTCCACCTTACCCCCCTCCACCGTACCCCCCTCCCCCTCCTGCGACCCCCGCCACCGCACCCCTTCCCCCTCCTGTGACCCCCCTCCCCCTCCACCACACCCTCTCCCCCTCCTGCGACCCCCCTCCCCCTCCTGCGACCACCCCCCTCCACCGCACCCCCCTCCCCCTCCATTAAAGGATCCAAATTAAGTAGTCAAAAAATAAAAATAAATCTATCAACACTTGGCAACGATTCAAAGCTAAGTTGGGTGATTGAAACTTAGTTGATATGTAATCAAGTAAGAGTCGTTTTTCAACGTGTAAAACCTAATTTTCTTGTGTGATGGCCCCATTTGGCAGATCATCCTCAACTTTAATTTCTTCAGTAAACAGAGATATTATGTTTAATTTGCCTGTAGATGGCCGGTATGTGTTTTTCTTGATGGCACTGGCTTGTTGGGTTCTATCTTCTATGTATATCTATTAACCGTGTGACATATATATAAACTCTTATCAGTTTATTCCTTATTATCTTCCTTTCGCGTTGTCTGCGTTGAGATGGCATGTATATATATATATATATATATATATATATATATACATAAGATTCTATTCTCACAAGATTATTTTTACGAAAGCTAATTATAAATTGGTGTTTCTATTTTATTATGTTGGATATGTCGGTTGAGATTGGCCTTATCACCCACATGAGAGCTCATAAGAGACTCCGGAGTACCGAGACAAACTTGGACGGTTTGCTCTATGCTGGTGATTTATTATGTTAAAGCCGATGAGTGAGAGAAATCGCAATCTTTTATAATTGATTATATTATATTCGAAAATTTGTCAACATAAGATGGTAGAGAAATGTCACCGACATCCAATCCCAATTGGTTCACCCCTCTTGGAATTATGAAACGTTTGACGTTTCAACTCCAAAACAAACGTCTTGTTATTAATAAAAGCCGAGAACTGGCTTTAACGCTCTAAGCAAAACATAGATATGGTTAATTTTAGCGTTTGTTATTAATAAAAACACGACGCCAATGCAAACTTAAGCAGAAGAACATTGATGCTAACCTTGCTAACAATTGATTAGATTCCCTTATCAGGGTCGCTTTATTTTCAGAATAGCGGAGGCGGATATCGCATCCGATGAAAGAGTGAAATCCCATTCCATCCTATCATACGCTTTTGCCATGTCTAACTTGAAAATGACATTATGACCATGGACCTTCCTATAAATATCCCTGACCAATTGTCTGGAAAGAGATATGTTATCCAGAATGAAATGTCCTTTGACAAAAGCTCTTTGCTCTTGGGATATAATGGCAGGCAGCAAAGGAGCCATGTGCTCACATATAAGGCAAATGTTAATGTAATAAACAAAGTTGCACAGCCTCCCCTCTCTGCTTTGTGTAAAACGAAAAAGAAAGAGAGAAGAGAAAGAGAGAAGAAGAAAAAAAGAGGGAATCATAGCGGCATATCTCCAGGTCATGGGACCCTCTAGGCTGCCCCTTCCCTAGGTCGGCAGACCCGAACTCATTTAAATGAGATCATTCACCTCAAAAAAAGGAGACCCTCTGGGCTGCCCTCGCACTAAACAAACGAAACAACTAGATAAATATATGAATAAAATTATTATTTAAAATTTAGTGCGTCCACAGCAACAGTCAACTTATAGCAATAGGTAAATACTCTAAAAATTATGCTTTCGCTTCCAAACTTTGTGGATGTTAATTGCATATAAATGTGTTTTTAGATGGATATGCACAGAAATTTGATGTTGACATGACTCAAAAATGTGGATTGTTTAGCTTTGATGTTCTTCATGTGAGTATTTTTTTAAATTAGATATTATTTAGATGGATGAATGCAGAATGTTAAGTGCGATGTTATTTAATTTTATGTTATCTAAACACATGGGGTATTCCATGTGAGCTGAGGTGTGTGGGTGCGACCTAACATTACACGCACCTCAGGAGAGCGTGTTAAACCCGTGTCAATGAACCTTCCCGTTCAAGACTTTGGGATTGATGTGTATGTTCTCATTTTTTTTATGAGAATGTATATATCTACCTCAAAGTCTTGAATTGTCCCGTTTGGACAGTCTGTGAATGTTTGATCGCACTTAGGCAGTCATTTACTATATGTGTTTGTATGGTTTGCTGAAAATGTCGGTTGCGTCTCCTCACTCTTCTTCGATATACCTTTATTGATTTTGAGTGTTTTCTTAACCACTTACTTATAAGTGTTTAAGAAAACTTTAAAATCAATAAATATTTTTGGTATATCGGAGAAGTGTGGGGAGATGCTGCCGAAATTTTCAGTAAATTGTGCAACACATATAGTAATTGATTGTGCGATCAAACCTTCATGGATGGGTTAAAAAGTGATAATCTAAATAATAGTCCTCATCCAACTACAAATGGTCTGCGACCAACGATGTGAGGAATGGGTCGGGTTTATTTTCAAGAGTAATGATTTAAACGTTACTTGTGTATTAACATTTATTGGGTGCAGGCGAAATGTTGACAGATCGTTCATGGATGTATCATAGAATAGTTGACCGGGTGGTGTCGGATGATTTTAAGCATGGAGTTGAGAGTTTCATTCAGTTTGCATTGGGGAATTTCAAACGCATCAATAGACCGCGACGGTCACATTCGTTGCCCTTGTTCAAGTTGTAGAAACTTGAGGTGGCGTTCACCATGGGATGTGCAACATCATTTGTACAAGAAAGGGTTTGTGGATGATTATACGAATTGGACGTGTCATGGTGAGTAATTCTTGAGGTATGAGCCAGATAATATTGCAGGCACAAGTGGCTATGTGGATATGGTTGTAGATGCTGCTGGTCCTAGTTTTAATGTTCATGAGGAAGCGCCGAATAAGACAGCTGTAAGATTTTATGAACTACTGAGGGATGCTGATGAGCCGCTGTGGGATGGTTGTGAAAAGCACACTCGATTGTCTGCAGTGTCACAGTTTTTGAACTTGAAATCTGAATTTCACATCAGTGAGACTTGTTTTGACCGTCTCCTCCTCTTGATCAAGAGTATGTTGCCTCGAAACGAGAAGTTGCCAGAAACTTATTATCGTGCAAAAATGATGGTCAATGAGCTAAGACTTGGATATTTGAAAATAGATGCATGCCCGAATCATTGTATGTTATATTACAAAGATGATGCAGATAAGATATCATGTTCTATTTGCGGCCATGACAGATTCAAACCTAAGGGAGGTGTCAATTCAAAGTGAAAAGATGTACCTTACAAGGCATTGCGATACTTCCCTCTTGTGCCTAGGCTGCAACGGCTGTATATGTCCTCAAAGACAGCTGTACATATGACATGGCACAATGACAGAGTACGCCATGCCGATGATATAATAAGTCATCCTGCCGATGGTGAAGCTTGGACCCACTTCAATCGTACTCATCTTGCTTTCTCAAAAGAGCCACGTAATGTTAGGTTGGATTTATGCACAGATGGTTTTAATCCATTCGGTGGTTCAGTGGCATCTTACTCTTGTTGGCCAGTGTTCATGACACTGTACAACCTTCCGCCAAACATGTGCATGAAGCGAGATAATCTATTTTTGTCTTTAGTAATTCCTGGTCCAAAAAGTCCCGGAAAAAATTTGGACATATATCTCAGGCCGTTGATTGATGAGCTCAAATTTTTATGGAGTGATGGAGTTGTTACTTATGATGCACATAGGAAGCAAAATTTTATTATGAAAGCTGCACTGATGTGGACAATAAGTGACTTCCCTGCATATGGAATGCTATCTGGTTGGAGCACACATGGGAGGTTAGCATGTCCCTACTGTATGGAAGATACCAAATCATTTGTATTGAAACATGGTGGAAAAGCATGCTGGTTTGATTGCCATCGGCGGTTGCTACCAAGTGACCATCCTTTTCGAAGGTAAAAAGACTCTTTTAAAAAAAATACTGTTGAAGTAGATGAAGCAGACTTGCAACGGGTGTCGGGTCGACATATGGTGACACGGGTGCAAAATTTACCAGATGCAGTACAATTGTCTGGTAGCACACGACAACTGAATAGTTTTAGAAAGGATCACAACTGGAACAAGAAAAGTATTTTTTGGGAATTGCCTTATTGGTCAACTCTTCTTGTACGACACAATCTAGATGTCATGCATATCGAGAAGAATTTTTTTGATAATGTGTTCAACACGGTCATGAATGTTAAAGGCAAAACAAAGGACAACGCCAAAGCGCGCATGGATTTAAAGATGCTTTGTCAAGAACTGGAACTAGGCAACATAAATGGAAGGGTTGTGCAGCCAAAAGCAGCTTACGTGCTTAATAATACACAGATCAAGGAAGTGTGCCAGTGGGTGAAACAATTGAGATTTCCATATGGATATGCATCCAACATAGCCCGTTGTGTGAATGTTAACGAGGGAAAAATATATGGTCTGAAAAGTCACGACTGTCATGTGTTCATGGAAAGGCTACTGCCCATTGCATTTCGTGATTTGTTGCCGAAGCCTATATGGGGAGCACTGACCGAGCTGAGTCAGTTTTTCAAGATTTTATGTGCATCAGAACTCAGACTTCGGGACGTACAAACTCTTGAAGAAAATGTGGTCAAAACTATTTGTAAGTTAGAGAAGATATTTCCTCCGGCATTCTTTGATTCGATGGAGCACCTAGTCGTCCATCTGCCATACGAGGCTATTGTCGGAGGGCCAGTACAATACCGATGGATGTATCCATTTGAGAGGTATGCGAGAATTTTCATGAAGACATTCATGTTGTCCATGGTCGCTACATGTCATTGCCATCTGAATTGTTGTTGTAGGTGCATGCATGAATTGAAAATGAAAGTTCACAACAAGGCAAAGGTGGAAGGTTCGATTGCTGAGGCATATGTTATTGAAGAAATTTCGAACTTCTGTTCCATGTACTTTGAGCCAGATATTCAAACTCGTCATACTCGACCTGCACGTAATGATGATGGGGGAGTTGATGATTTGTCAGATCGGCATTCCATATTTAAGCATCCTGGACGTGCTTTCGGATGTTGCTCGACCCGCACGCTCGAAGATAGAGAGTTGTACGCTGTTGAGATATATATTCTTCTGAATTGTACTGAGATTGAACCTTATGTTGAGTAGGTTCTTAACCCACATTTCCAGCAATGCCATGACTTGTTCATCCTTCTTTTGTAGTTCAATTAAAGTAGTAGTGCATTTATATTGCAGACAATTTGATTCAGAATTAGCACAAAAATGTCCAAATATCCAGGACGTAGAGATTGAAAAAGAACGTAAGAAGTTTTTTGCCAAATGGTTGAGATATCAAGTTAGTGTCGATCGTTCAATATATATGATTGCATTTACTAATGTTGACGTAATTGTTCAAAAATATTTAACTACTCTACTTGACATATAGGTTGAACAAGGTCTCATTAGTGATCAGAGAGTACAAGAGATAAGTTATGGCCCCTCCAACGTTGCACGTGCCTATCCAGGATATATTGTGAATGGATACAGATTTCATACGAGGGATTATGGATGAAGTAAGTCTACGATGAACAGCGGCGTATCTGTTAAGGGAAGTGTATACAATGAAGTGGAATTAGACTACTATGGTATTCTTGAGGAAGTCATAGAACTTCAGTATTTGGGACGAGACAATCATGTATACTTATTTAAGTGTCATTGGTTTGATCCAAATTCAGTTCGACATGACACGTCTACTGGGATTGTCGATGTCAAACATAGGTACAAACTTAATACCTATGAACCGTTCATTTTAGCCGCACAAGCCCACCAAGTGTATTATTCAAGGTATCCATCGTCCAAGAATAAAGATTGGTGGGTAGTTTGCAGGGTTAAAGTAAAATATTTTCCCACTTATGAGTTAAATATGAGTCAAAATGTCTCAGAGCTTGGCAACGTCGAATATTTTCAATCAGATGAAGTTGGCATTATCGGCTCCACACATGTTAATCTGGATGAATCTAATGAGCCACTGTCATTACGTAAGGAAGATGAAGTGGAAGAAATAGATCCGACGGAGTTAAATGTTCATGTTAGAGGGGAGGAGGAGTCAGATGAAGAGGAAGAGTTCCAATCTGATGAGACTACGATGGATGACGAAGATGATGATGATGAGCTAGATATATCAACATGAGGGAGGCATGTTTTGATAATTTAGTAAGCTGATTCTAACTTTTTAAGCATAATTTTAAATAACATTTGTCTAGCCTTATATAATTGTGGATTAATATGTATTAATTGTTTTGTTATTAATAAGGAAATGGTGCGAGGAGGTCGTACTAGGAGTGGGAGGAGACAAGGCAGTGAGAGGGGCGCTACTCCCTCCTCGTTAGCATCTTCTTCAGACACAGGTATATTTGATCAATAAGTTAGCTATATGAATATTTTAATTGTTTACTAACTTAAAAGAATTTTTTTATAGGTCCAAGTGTCGGCTCACCACCACATGTACAGACGCCACCACCACTTCCCGCTAGTGCCCTCCCACCAGCTCCCGCTACAGGTATATCTATTTTAATTTTCAGTAACATGTTGCATTTCCTTATGAAAATTAATATTTCCCACCTATGTATTTCTTTGAATTACTAGCAAAATATTCATTTATCTAATGTGAATTAATTCTTACAGGTCCTAGTGCCCTCCCACCACCTGTCCCGACGCCACCCCCACCAGTTGTCGCTACAGGTATATCTATTTTAATTTTTAATAACATGCTGCATTTACTTATGGAAATTAATGCTTTCCCACCTATATATGTATTTCTTTGAATTTCTAGCAAAATATTCATTTATCTAATGTGAATTAATTCTTACAGGTCCTAGTGCCTCCCACCACCTGTCCCGACGCCACCGCCACCAGCTGTCGCTACAGGTATATCTATTTTAATTTTCAGTAACGTACTGCATTTACTTATGGAAATTAATGCTTTCCCACCTATGCATTTCTTTGAATTTTCAGCAAAATATTCATTTATCTAATGTGAATTAATTCTTACAGGTCCTAGTGCCCTCCCACCAGCTCCCGCTACAGGTATATCTATTTTAATTTTCAGTAACGTGCTGCATTTACTTATGGAAATTAATATTTTCCCACCTATGTATTTCTTTGAATTTCCAGCAAAATATTCATTTATCTAATGTGAATTAATTCTTACAGGTCCTAGTGCCCTCCCACCAGCTCCCGCTACAGGTATATCTATTTTAATTTTTAGTAACGTGCTGCATTTACTTATGGAAATTAATGCTTTCCCACCTATGTATTTCTTTGAATTTCCAACAAAATATTTATTTATCTAATGTGAATTAATTCTTACAGGTCCTAGTGCCCTCCCACCAGCTCCCGCTACAGGTATATCTATTTTAATTTTCAGTAACGTGTTGCATTTACTTATGGAAATTAATGCTTTCCCACCTATGTATTTCTTTGAATTTCCAGTAAAATATTCATTTATCTAATGTGAATTAATTCTTACAGGTCCTAGTGCCCTCCCACCAGCTCCCGCTACAGGTATATCTATTTTAATTTTCAGTAACATGCTGCATTTACTTATGGAAATTAATGATTTCCCACCAAAATATTCATTTATCTAATGTGAATTAATTCTTACAGGTCCTAGTGCCCTCCCACCACCTGTCGCTACAGGTATATCTATTTTAATTTTCAGTAACATGTTACATTTACTTATGAAAATTGGTTCTTACAACCCTCCCACCACCTCTGACTTCTATAGGCCCCCCCCACCACTCAGCAGCCAGTTGACGATGCCAGCAGTCATCACGAGGGAGGCACTGTCCATGATGGACGTTGCCCCTGCTGGATCTCCGGGTATATTTATAAGGCTAGTTTACATTCATTAATTATTAGCGGTAAGTTTCTAATATGAAGACTTTGACATTTGCAATTGCAGGAAAAAATTAGAACCTTGCACCGCTGTCCATCATGCTATTAGCCTAGTAATGGCACATGTGCCCGGGCCACATTTGTCTTACAAAGAATTTCCGATGGGCGTCCGCAATTCATTGTTCGACATGTTCTTAGTAAGTAACTATGTCATTTAATTCAAGTCTTTTCCAAACTCATTTCACAACAGTCTATTAATTGTGAAGCTTAATTCATTTACAGCGGACTTATCGATTTACTGGTGGATATGATGCGGCACGATGTCGTTCTGGCTGGGAGTCCACTGTGAACATAAATTATCGAAAGAGAGTATATGCGGCTCAGAAGAAGGCCCAAAAAATTGCTGGTGGGAGTGAAGACCGACAGCTGTGGAAGGAGCACCGTCCTCTATGGATGAGGAAGGAGGATTGGGAGATACTATGTGACAAATTTGCCGACCCCAAGTGGATAGAAAAGTCCCAAAAAGCCAAATCAAATAGGGCGTCACAGCCGGAGGCAAATTTGCATACATGTGGGTCCGTCTCTTTTGCGACTCATAAAAATAAAATGGTAAGTAATGTTTCAAATCTTCTTACATTTTATTAACATATATGAAAATTTTTTACTATGAACTATATAACAGGCTGTGGAGCTTAATCGAGCTCCGACGTTCCTCGAGGTGTTCAACAGAACACACAAAAAGAAGGCGACAGGTCAATTTATGAGTACGAAAGCTCGTTCAGTCGCGGTAAGTTTATCTTCATGTGCAACTTCTACCGTTCATTTAATTCTGATTGAATCATATGAATTTGACTTATTATTTTATTTTATTTGTAGGAAACATATAGCAGAGCTGTGACAGAGAAGTACGGGGAGGGAGAGGGGGAGCAGTCAGACTTGGATCCGGCAGAATGGGTGGCCGCAGCTGGTGTACCGAAGAAGGGCCGAATATATGGTTTTGGGGACAGCATGGACTCTAGCGCGGTGATATCATCGTGTGTGAGTTCGAACTCTGCCCAAACCAATACTTCTGCCTTCAGTATACCTCATTTTGCCCCCAGTACTTCTGGTAGCGACGTCAGAGACATCGTCAGATCCGAGATGTCTAGCAAGATTTTTGATTTGCAGCTGCAGATGCAGCGGCAGTTCCGAGAGGAGATGTCTACCCAGCAGTCTAGCATGCTACAGGCACTCACTGCCCTGCTCTCCCAAGCGGGAATTATCCCTCATGCATCCACCACCACGGCACAAGCGGCACAGGTGATTCTTTTCCATGGGTCTTTTCTATGGGTTCAGTTTATATGAGTTTTGTAAATGCACTTGGTTTCAAATCAAAGCAGCCGGGGTTCGGGGGTCCAGAATGTGAAATACTGATCCGACCGGCATTCCGATCGTTCCAACACGACCTGGGAGGTAGGCGTGACTTGTCAGAGTTGACGGATTCCAAATCGGATATCCGGTTCGAGCCCCACGCTCAAAAGTGCATTTTGTAAATGCGCTTGGTTTCAAATCAATGCAGCTGGGGTCCGGGGGTCCAGAATGTGAAATACTGATCCGACCAGCATTCCGATTGTTCCAACACGACCTGGGAGGTAGGCGTGACTTGTCAGAGCTCACGGATTCCAAATCGGACATCCGGTTCGAGCCCCACGCTCAAAAGTGCATTTTGTAAATGCACTTGGTTTAAAATTAAAGAAGTCAGGTCCGGGGGTCCAAAATGTGAAATACTGATCTGATCGACATTTCGATCATTCCAACACGACCTGGGAGGTAGACGTGACTTGTGAGAGCTAACGAATTCCAAATCGGATATCCGGTTTGAGCCCGACGCTAAAATAACTCAATTCAAAACTAAGTTAGTTTTCAAAACTAACTTAGTTTAGAATAATTCAAAAAAGTAGGGGTTCGGGGGTCCAAAATGTGAAATACTGATCTGATCGGCATTCCGATTATTCCAACACAACCTGGGAGGTAGACGTGACTTGTGAGAGCTGACGGATTCCAAATCGGACATCCGGTTTGAGCCCGAAGCTCAAAAGTGCATTTTGTAAATGCACTTGGTTTAAAATTAAAGAAGTCGGGTCCGGGGGTCCAAAATGTGAAATACTGATCTGACCGGCATTCCGATCGTTCCAACACGACCTGGGAGGTAGACGTGACTTGTGAGAGCTAACGGATTCCAAATCGGATATCCGGTTTGAGCCCGACGCTAAAATAACTCAATTCAAAACTAAGTTAGTTTTCAAAACTAACTTAGTTTAGAATAATTCAAAAAAGTAGGGGTTCAGGGGTCCAGAATGTGAAATACTGATCTGATCGGCATTCTGATTGTTCCAACATGACCTGGGAGGTAGACGTGACTTGTGAGAGCTGACGGATGCCAAATCGGACATCCGGTTTGAGCCCGACGCTCAAAAGTGCATTTTGTAAATGCACTTGGTTTAAAATTAAAGAAGTCAGGTCCGGGGGTCCAAAATGTGAAATACTGATCTGATCGACATTCCGATCGTTCCAACATGACCTGGGAGGTAGACGTGACTTGTGAGAGCTAACGAATTCCAAATCGGATATCCGGTTTGAGCCCGACGCTAAAATAACTCAATTCAAAATTAAGTTAGTTTTCAAAACTAACTTAGTTTAGAATAATTCAAAAAATTAGGGGTTCGGGGGTCCAGAATGTGAAATACTGATCTGATCGGCATTCTGATTGTTCCAACACGACCTGGGAGGTAGACGTGACTTGTGAGAGCTGACGGATTCCAAATCGGACATCCGGTTTGAGCCCGACGCTCAAAAGTGCATTTTGTAAATGCACTTGGTTTAAAATTAAAGAAGTCAGGTCCGGGGGTCCAAAATGTGAAATACTGATCTGATCGACATTCCGATCGTTCCAACACGACCTGCGAGGTAGACGTGACTTGTGAGAGCTAACGAATTCCAAATCGGATATCCGGTTTGAGCCCGACGCTAAAATAACTCAATTCAAAACTAAGTTAGTTTTCAAAACTAACTTAGTTTAGAATAATTCAAAAAAGTAGGGGTTCGGGGGGTCCAAAATGTGAAATACTGATCTGATCGGCATTCCGATTATTCCAACACGACTTGGGAGGTAGACGTGACTTGTGAGAGATGACGGATTCCAAATCGGAAATCCGGTTTGAGCCCGACGCTCAAAAGTGCATTTTGTAAATGCACTTGGTTTAAAATTAAAGAAGTCGGGTTCGGGGGTCCAAAATGTGAAATACTAACCCGACCAGCATTCCGATCGTTCCAACACGACCTGGGAGGTAGACGTGACTTGTGAGAGCTGACGATTTCAAATCAGTTATCCGGTTTGAGCCCGACGCTAAAATAACTAAATTCAAAACTAAGTTAGTTTTCAAAACTAACTTAGTTTAGAATAATTCAAAAAAGTAGGGGTTCAGGGGTCCAGAATGTGAAATACTTATCTGATCGGCATTCGATTGTTCCAACATGACCTGGGAGGTAGACGTGACTTGTGAGAGCTGACGGATTCTAAATCGGACATCCGGTTTGAGCCCGACGCTCAAAAGTGTATTTTATAAATGCACTTGGTTTAAAATTAAAGAAGTCGGGTCCGGGGGTTTAGAATGTGAAATACTGATCTGATCGGCATTCTGATTGTTCCAACACGACCTGGGAGGTAGACGTGACTTGTGAGAGCTGACAGATTCCAAATCGGAGATCCGGTTTGAGCCCGACGCTCAAAAGTGCATTTTGTAAATGCACTTGGTTTAAAATTAAAGAAGTCGGGTCCGGGGGTCCAAAATCTGAAATACTGATCTCATCGACATTTCGATTGTTCCAACACGACTTGGGAGGTAGACATGACTTGTAAGAGCTGACGGATTCCAAATCAGATATCCGGTTTGAGCCCGACGCTAAAATAACTCAATTCAAAACTAAGTTAGTTTACAAAACTAACTTAGTTTAGAATAATTCAAAAAAGTAGGGGTTCGGGGGTCCAGAATGTGAAATACTGATCTGATCAGCATTCCGATTGTTCCAACACAACCTGGGAGGTAGACGTGACTTGTGAGAGCTGACGGATTCCAAATCGGATATCCGGTTTGAGCCCGACGCTAAAATAACTAAATTCAAAACTAAGTTAGTTTTCAAAACTAACTTAGTTTAGAATAATTCAAAAAAGTAGGGGTTCGGGGGTCCAGAATGTGAAATACTGATCTGATCGGCATTCCGATTGTTCCAACACGACCTGGGAGGTAGATGTGACTTGTGAGAGCTGACGGATTCCAAATCGGACATCCGATTTGAGCCCGACGCTCAAAAGTACATTTTGTAAATGCACTTGGTTTCAAATCAAAGCAGCCGGGGTCCGGGGGTCCAGAATGTGAAATATTGATCCGACTGGCATTCCGATCGTTCCAACACGATCTGGGAGGTAGGCGTGACTTGTCAGAGCTGACAAGTTCCAAATCGGACATCCGGTTCGAGCCCCACGCTCAAAAGTGCATTTTGTAAATGCACTTGGTTTCAAATCAAAGCAGCCGGGGTCCGTGGGTCCAGAATGTGAAATACTGGTCCGACTGGCATTCTGATCGTTCCAACACGACCTGGGAGGTAGGCGTGACTTGTCAGAGCTGACGGATTCCAAATCGGACATCCGATTCGAGCCCCACGCTCAAAAGTGCATTTTGTAAATGCACTTGGTTTCAAATCAAAGTAGCCGGGGTCCGGGGGTCCAGAATGTGAAATACTGATCCGACCGCCATTCCGATCATTCCAACATGACCTGGGAGGTAGGCGTGACTTGTCAGAGCTGACGGATTCCAAATCGGACATCCGGTTCGAGCCCCACGCTCAAAAGTGCATTTTGTAAATGCACTTGGTTTCAAATCAAAGCAGCCGGGGTCTGGGGGTCCAGAATGTGAAATACTGATCCGACCGACATTCCGATCGTTCCAACACGACCTGGGAGGTAGGTGTGACTTGTCAGAGCTGACGGATTCCAAATCGGACATCCGGTTCGAGCCCCACGCTCAAAAGTGCATTTTGTAAATGCACTTGGTTTCAAATCAAAGCAGCCGGGGTCCGGGGGTCCAGAATGTCAAATACTGATCCAACCGGCATTCCGATCGTTCCAACACGACCTGGGAGGTGGGCGTGACTTGTCAGAGCTGACGGATTCCAAATCGGACATCCGGTTCGAGCCCCACGCTCAAAAGTGTATTTTGTAAATGCACTTGGTTTCAAATCAAAGCAGCTGGGGTCCGGGGGTTCAGAATGTGAAATACTGATCCGACCGGTATTCCGATCGTTCCAACACGACCTGGGAGGTAGGTGTGACTTGTCAGAGCTGACGGATTCCAAATCAGACTTCCGGTTCGTGCCCCACGCTCAAAAGTGCATTTTGTAAATGCACTTGGTTTCAAATCAAAGCAGCCGGGGTCCGGGGGTCCAGAATGTGAAATACTGATCCGACCGGCATTTCGATCGTTTCAACACGACCTGGGAGGTAGGCGTGACTTGTCAGAGCTGACAGATTTCAAATCGGACATCTGGTTCGAGGCCCACGCTCAAATAACTCAATTCAAAACTATGTTAGTTTTCAAATTTTAGTTTAGAATAATTCAAAGAAGTAGGTTCTACAATTGATATCTTTACAGTCTTTGATATTATGTTTGATTTAAATTCATGTAATCTAATAAAATATTTAATTTATCTTTATACTAATCTTTTTATCTATGTATGTTTTTTTTAATATAGGAGGATCCTTCTGCGAGCGGTAGCAGAGGGGATGAGCAGGGCGGTGGGGATGAAGATATGGACGATATGGAGGACATTTGTTGATTCCGTCGCCAAATTTTTTTTATGTAACGTTGATGAGTTTATTCTGATATTTGATGTAATTTTAATTAAGTTTGATTTCGGATTTTTGTTCATATGTATTTTTATTTTCGATGATTTTGTAAACAGGTTTTTAATAAAAATTTGAAATTTTTTTAAAAAAGAAGAAAATAAATTTGGACGGATTTTGAGACGGATCCGTCTCAAACGTTAGACGGATTTAGGGACGGAAATGATAACCGTGCGAAATTGGCGACGGAAATATCGACGGAAATTAGGCTATCTCCAATTTATGTTGGAAGGTTTCAGACCGATAGGTAGACGGAATTTAGTCCGTCTCTATTGCAGTGTATAAGTTGCGACGAAAATAACGACGGGAACTATTTTGCGTCGCAATTTATAGATGGATATTGAGACGGATTTACCCCGTCGCAATATTTAGACGGATTTGGAGACGGAAGTATCCGTCCGAATTTGTCTCGTTAACGACGAAATTGGTGACGAATTATTTTTCCGTCGCTACGTTCGGACGGATATTAGGACGGAATAAAATTCGTCGGTCATTTGTGACCCTTTTTTTTAGACGACCATATTCCGTCCGAAGTCCGTCGCCAGTCCATCGCAAAAACGTTTAGCGACGGATTTTGCGACGAATTTGGGACGGAATATGGCTGTCGCTAAAAGCGCTTTTTCTTGTAGTGCCACCCTGGGTGCGTTAGAGGCCTTGACCCCCAACGGTCAAAAAAAGCCCAACGGTCGGAAACCACAACGGTCGGGTGCTAACGGTTGGATCGCCACTCTGACGGTCCAGCCTAGGCGCATCACACACCCTGGCGGTCTATCGTGGGACCGCCAGGCCCACGGGCCACCCAGTTGGTAAAACCGTGCCATGTGATGCACCCACCGTGGGGCGTCACAGGCTGTGAGGCACCCACCCTGGGGCGCCACAAGCTGTGACGGTCTCTGGAGGGACCGTCACACCGTCCCGACGGCGAACCGACGAGAAACTACCAAAAACACCAACCACGCCCCCATACCTCCATAGGAGAGGGAGAAAATAAGGGGGAAGCTCCCCCAGGACCCCTAGCATGCTTCTAAGCCATTAAAACACGGAATCATGGCCTAACATCATAGATCGGGCGAACTCTCCCCAAATCATGGAAAACCCCTCCCGGCATGGAAACCCATCTCTTGGCCTCCCCTCGGCCTACAAATCGCGGGAAAGGAACGCGGGGAGCTAAGGAACGTCACCCTACCTCGATCTCACCTCGAGGCGCGTCGGATCATCCACAAACTGCGAAGAACGCTTGAAACCCTCGTTCCTCCTCACGCTTCCCACGAGTGCCGCACGCCACCGGGATCATCACACCGCCACTGCCATCGTCATGCCGTCACCCCACCGCCGTCTGCAGCCGGAGAGAGGGTCGGAGCGGTCGTCGTCAGGAGAGGGGAAGAGAAGGGGGCGGCCATGTTGGGGAGGAAGAGGAAGAAGGAGAAGAAAGAAGAGGGGGAGAAATGAAAAAGAAATAGGGTATTTATAGAAAATTTGGGAATTCTGAAAACTATTAAAAAAATTAAAAATTACAGATCTGCGATCCTCGGAACGCACCGATCGCAGCGGTACCACTCTCGCTCAGGTGAATGACCCGGTTCACCCGCTACGGGGTTCCGCAGGTAAAAGCCGGAAACACAATCGGGAATCGAAAAAACGCGCGTAAAAGCCGCAGACACGCTCCGAGCATCCGAAAAAACTCCGGATCGCGTCGATCCGAACATGAAAGATGTCCGAAATGAAACTTTGGACACAACGGAGCTGGACACTCAGAGAAAGCAGATTCGGGACCCAAAAAAAAGGATCCGAAGGGTCCTGGATATTGCATAGTACCTAAACGAGGACAATCTAGTGTGTACGATGCCAGTAAGACCTAGATGATGACAGTCAAGTACGTGCGTACACTTGGTCAGGGCTAGAGTATGTTGTTGTTGGACGTAGAGGCACGTATCCTGTGTAGTGGTAGTAGGACACGGCCGTGTTATTGGGTGCACAAACATGGACCATAGGCAGTGGTAGTGAGAGGTGTGCGTGTATGTCTCATTGCCCCACTTGTGGATCGTAGGGTGTGGGCCGTGCGCGTAAGACCTAGGTGTAGTATATTACGTTGGTTATTCATGAGTTATCGGTCTTATGTCGGTTGAGGTTAAGTTGATCGATAGTGAGGTCGTGGCCCTCCCGATGATGGAGCTAGTGTCTCCACGACGGTGAGGTCGTGGCTTCCTGACGGTGTAGTAATGGTTCTTTTTTCAGTTGAGTTTGAGGCTTTTCTCGACAGTGAGATCGAGATCTGTCCAACCGTGGTGGTCGAGGGTTTTCGGTGTGTGTGTGTGTGTGAGTGTGACTTGCTAAGGAACATATTTTTCTCGGGACTTGAGGTATCGTGCGGTTTACAGGTAGCTTAGTTGTACTTGCCTCCTTTCCGCCTGTTACCCGCTATTATTGTTATTGCTTATTGTTGTTGTGTTGTGGTGGGGATCTGTGGAACCCCGACTGAGCCAATGAGATGAGACTCACCCCTTCTTTTTCAAGTGTGGCATACCTCCACATGGTTCAGAGGTCCTACACGATGTCAATGGTGGTTCGTAGTTGCCAGCTTACTAGAGCCGAAGTATACACTATGACTGTGTACGCTTCTTTTCTTATGGACTGTACTTTGTAGACTTGAACTCGAGACTGTAGTTGTTTAATTACAAAATGTAAATTTTAATGTCTACAATTTAATTAATTCTATCATTTATTTCCTATATTTATTTTAAATTCTGATGCACTCTCACAACGTTTATCTTACTCTTCTGAGCTCTGTGGCTCGTGGGTGACGGGTCAAGATTCGAGTCGTGTCGGTTACTTTTCGATACTCATATTTTAGGTCGTTCTAGGTTGTGAGGGAGAAATATATAATGAGGTTACAGGAGAGAAGAGAATCTTGAGCTTTTCATAGATGAAAGTTTGGATGGAGGAGATCCGCGGAGAAAACACTAGAGGTGCTCACGCAGGAAGTGGAGAAGAAGAGGGGAGAGGTTTCTACAGAAGAGGGTGCTTTACCTTTTGACGAGCTGACCCTATTAAAAGCTGACCCTTTTAATGGATAATGTGCACGTCCTATGTAGAAGTATGACCATTTACTGGACAGGAATGTTTGTTTACAGTGAATAGCTCAGAACATGCATCGTTTTAGCTGATTAAATAGTTTAGATGAAGAAAGTATCATCTACGTGCACGGCGTTGTACTGTTGTACTATTGGTCATTGATATTTTACTGTGCATTTGTCATTTTGTGATTTTAAATAAAGCACAGCAACCAAATTAAAAATTTGACCAAGTTAAAATAGACGCAATATCATTTATTAGATGGAAGATGGATTCAAATGAATGATTTATCATTTAGAGAGATTAGATGTAGTATCATCTAATAGCTTGCCTTCTTCATTAGATGGAATACGTCTGTCTAAGGTTTTTGTTGTTTTCTAAATAGATGAAATATCATTTATTTAGATAGAGTATCATCTAACTCTCCTTCCAACATGAGTTAGATGAAGTTTCGTCTAACATGTTTTGTCTTTTTCTAGTTAGATAAAGTATTGTTTAATGTTACTTAGACAAAGTATTATCTAACTCACCGTTTATCATGAGTTAGACAAAATTTCGTCGACCGCTTCTTTCAATTAGATGATGTATCATCTATTGTGAGTTTAGACAGAGTCTATGGATAATTAAGGTATCATTTATCACTATAGCTATTCAGGATTAGATGAAGTATCATCTATTGAACCTGTTGTCGTTTTCCTCTGAGACAGAGCTTCTATCAGCTCTCGTATCATCCACCTTTTCTATCTTAGATGATGTATTGTCTAACGTTCCGTCTAATTAGAGATTTAGATAAAGTATCAACTACCTATTTTTGTTTAGATGATATATTATCTAATCTTTCATCTATCCTAGTTACGTTACACGATGTATCATCTGACCTTTCGCCTATCCTGGAGTCTTAGATGGAAGGTCGTCTAACGTAGTTTCTTATAATTTTGCTCATTAGATGAAATATCATTTATGTTGAGTCTGATTAGAAGATGTATCATATAACACTCAGTTTTTACTTAAACGATATTTAAATTCGTTTAGTTAATTCTATCCCATATATTTAATTGATCTTGATTAAAATTTATGAAGACATAAATTATATTAAACATGTAAATTGATTTAGCCAAATTAGAATGAATAACTATTTATATATTTATTTTGTGATAATATAAAATAATAAATTTTTGGAAAAAAGTATTTTTTCAACAAGCATCCACCAAGATGCTGTAGCTATCGTGGAGTTGTCCAGTCAAAGCTCAGAGAGAGAGAGAGAGAGAGAGAGAGATGTGTTATGGGTGAGGTGGCCAAACTACGTAGGTGGTAAAAATGGGGTTTAGTCTTGTAAATGTTCTGGGACTGGGTCTATTTGGAGAATTGTTTATTATAAAATAAGGTTATTTAAATAAATTTCCCAAAAAATAAAACTAAAACTGATTATTTTACACAGACAAAATTGCACCACCAATCTGCACCGTTGTTCTTTTGATCTGTCAATTTGATTGGTCTCCACTAATTAAACTGTTTTTTAGCGAGTCCCTTCAACGTGAAGCCAACGTAATAAGTTAAGAGAGTGGACTCGCTCTCTCATGCACCTGGTAAACCCAGCTCGATTTCATGCTAAATTATGACAGCTTTTGATGTTACTGATAAGTCTATTTACGGCAGACATAACCAAATATCGATCAGTGTAGACTGTGGGGAGCGTTGTGGTTAGTGAAGTGTTTTCCCTCCTTTAATTTCTCCTCTCATTTGGCAAGGAAAGGATTCCCTCCCGTGTCCGCACATCGCAGCCATGGCAGAGGTGTTGGCAGTGCTTGTTGGGTGGGGGTGAGCAGCCCACTCTTCCCGAGCTCAATTGTCTGTTTTTTTTTTCTTTCTTTCTGCCATTGAAACTGTCAACAAACATGCTGGATGGACCCAGACGGGCACCCATCCCATGCGGTTCGCATCATGATTTGGTTTTCTCCTTCCCTAATGAAACTTGTTCGGTCCTATGAATTGGGAGTGTTGGAAGGCACTTACCGAACACCTTGAAGGTGTGCGGTAGGTAGCACGCTCGATACACTTAGCGCTGCTTCGATCGGGCATTCAAGTTAGTCCAGATTAAAATAAGTGAATCGAGTTAATTTATTTTTATTTTTATTTGTTTTGATTGTGTACTTGATTAAATTATCTTACTTATAGAGCTAGATGAGATAGGTTATTTGAATTAACTCAGATTAAGTCAATTTTAAGTGGATTTGTTAAATCCACCCGCATAGAAAGAAATTGAATTAATTTTGGAGATAAGTCAACTTCTTGGTGAGATAAATTTTAAATAAAATGAGATGATTCAAGAATACTATTATTACTACTGGTAATAATAATAGTAATAATAATAATAATAATAATAATAATAATAAGAGTCTAAGACTCTGGTAGATGAGCTCGTGTCATTTGAAGCCACCGACCTTCAGACCATCCAATGGGAGGCGCATCACAAAGATAGGGACCTACCCAAGTCCAAGCTGACTTTCAAGCATCATTTGGGTCAAACATATACAGCAAGTTCCTCTCTTGTAGTGGACGTGGGACTTGGGAGGAATCAATGCCGCCGGGGCGTGGATTTCGATACGATCCTAACTAGGAGTCCGTACTATACTAGTCAAGATAGAAAGATATTGGGTCCAGTAATCTCAAGCATTGACGCGCTGATGTTACTCATACCAGAATTGACTAGACATGTTGACTACTTGAATCCATTCGGAAAACAGTTTTCAAAGCTAATTGATCAAAGGGCTACCGTACCAAAATGGCTATTGAATTCAGGATCTCACGTGTTTGTTATCAGCGAAAGTCTCGTTACACAGGGAGAGTGTGACACTCAGGGTCTGTTACACATCTTGTATAGTATCTTTAATTTTTTTTAAAAAAAATTAGAGTAATTTTAAAGATATCTTAATTTGTAGTACAAATTACGTCATCACTTGATTATCTAAAAAAATTAAAAATAAAATAAATTAATTTTTAAAAGAATAGATCCAACACTATTTATTCAGTTTGATTTTTTTTCTTTCTAAATAATTCAATAGTGACCTGAGTTGCATCTCAAATTAAGATATTTTGAAAACTATTCATTTTTTTAAAAAAATAAAGATACTACGCACACAGAATGGATAACACACCCGAGTAATTTTGTGTTAATAGGTGTCTACGTAGTAACAAACACAATATCTTTCTATCTTTCATCTCTTTCTCTCTCTCCCTATCTATATATATACATAAATATATATGTAAACATAATGAATTAAAGGCTTTTACGAAATCTATAAACATAATGAATTAACTCAATCCTTTTTAGAATCTAACTAACATCCTCTTAAGGGAAGTTAATGCTGTAAAAAATATAAGACCCTGATACATATTTGGCTGTAAACCTCTTCGCGACAAGCGTGGTGGACCATATACCAAGATCAAGCAGAATGCCCTTGCACCGAGAGAGGCAATTATGAATTGTGACAGTACTTCAGTTAAGATGTGGGTCGATCGAGTCGAATTGCATGTCATAGATAAATATCTTGATCGCAAAATCATTTTGTTTGCTCCGAGCATATAATTAATGACTTTTAATTAATTAATGAGACATCAAAAATATTCATGCATGCACGAGTAATACATATCTGTAGCAACCCCAAATACACATCGGTATATATAGTTGGACTAGCTAGCTAGCTAGTTTCACCTAATGTGTGCAGCAATTAAGTAGTATATATGGCACTCTTAATTTAGTGGTTAAAAGCATTTGATCCATCGTCTTCCACCAAAGCAACAAGGAGTCCAAGCACCTTATAATTAAACGGCCTCATCTCATTTGAAGCCTACCCACCGTCAGACCATATATATCCAAGGGCAAGGCCCATGACAACGATGGGGACCTACCCTAATTGTTGACCACGTATAGTTGACTACCTACGTACCTTTCCTGGGGTCAACTACGTACAGCAAGCAAGTTCCCTCTTGCAGCGGGGGTTGCAGTGGTGAGGGGGACAAGACTTATTACACTACCCCAGCCAGGGAGGGTTTCAGACAAATCCAGTACTGTTGACCTTGAGATCCCAGCTCCATGAGTCCGATGGGTCCAAGAATCCTCAAGAACTGACTCTCGAATCTGACGCCATACCAAAGCTTTGACGAGTCGTTCGGAATTGACGGTGTTTACCACTTCAATTCATTAATTCGGGAAACCATTTTCAAAGAGAATGGATCATATATAGCCTCACGTGTGACCACGCAAATACTTCATCTTTATATATAGTTGATTACGTATTAACCACAAACCCAACATGAAACACTAGACCCAATTTATGCATAAAACACAAATGGGATCATTGGGAATAACAATATCTTAATAAACTTCCTCCACCACGCGATCGAAAAAAAATGTAAAGAAGAATAAATAACACATACTCTTGTTGTGATCGAAGAGAAAACAAGACGAAGGTTCGGCAGCTGTGGCCAAGTTTTAACCAGAATAGATTGAGTTTTGAAAGTGTTTTTTTTTTTGAACTCTGTAAACATAATTATTACACTAACTCAATGCTTTTTTATATATTAGTTGGAAGCAAACAGTCGCTTTTACTTTCAACATGGAAATTGAATATGAAGCACGGGAAATGTAAATTCTTTTGAGCAGTTAAATTAGTTTAACCTTTCTTAATAACTCTTGTTTTACCTCAATTTATGCTCCAACTAGGAGCTTTTGGTTGGAAGCCACAAAGAGTCAAAAGTGTCGTACAAATGGCTCCAAATCCCTTTTCCTTCACCTAAATAATTTGGCTCAAACGTATAAATATAGAAAGGTGCTTCCAATTAAAAGGACCTTCAAACACAACCCAAGGCATACTTGGCAAAGCTTATATATATTTGTGAATGTTTTTACGAATCTATAATTCTTATATAGTGTTTAGAGGGAAAAAAACATTAGATGATAGAGATTTGCAGGGTTTCTAATTTGAAAATTTTAAATTAGAACTTCTTCTATCTGCAGGCACAAAATTAAAATATTAACATATATATAGTCGATGAATTTTATTATTTGAAGTTAGATTAATCGGTTCCATACAATGTTTTTTAATAATGAAATATAAATTATAAGAGATTTGTTATACTAGAACTTTCGCCAAACACACACCCTTCAACCCATGCCTTTTATTCCGAAAGCCTCCTTATCGGCTATCACCACGTCAACGTGTGAAGAGTTAACACTTACTTCACCCCCACCCCCCACCCCCTAATTACACCCCCGTGGGGATGCAGTGATTTTTTTCTTTTTAAATTTTCAAAAGTGGGGCTCATCCCTTTTAACTTGCCGTGTAAATCAATCTTGACATCGTGTGAGTTAAACAATTTTAAAACATAACATAGTGTTTGAATAATAATTTTTACCATATATTCACACATCACATTTTTTAATTTTTTTAGAACTTCAGAGCAGGGTTTGATGGACCGCCCGTCCCGTCCGTCCCGATTTTTCACTGGGACGGGTCGATATCGTTGCGTACCGATCGAGATAAAAAACTATATTATATATATATATATATTATAGAATAATATAACTCAAAAATATTTGTATCTCAGTTGATTACGTGCGTGGTTGTTCAAACGGAAGTCTCCGGTTAGAATCTCACCTCCATTGTTATTTTAAACGTTATTTTATTAAAAAATAACTTTATACAAATCTACAAAAAATACGTTTTGAACTAGGGCACGTTTGAGCGTGAGATCCTCAATCAACCGAGTTACAAAACACATATGTTATTAAAAAAATTAAAATAATATATAAAGTGTCCCGATTACATCCCACAGATCGATCATCCCAGTCTGTGACTGAGACGGGATGAGATGGCTGATTCAAACCGTCCCATCTCGATTTGTCAAACTTTATTTTTATATCCCATCTCGATTTGTCAAACTTTGCTTTATAGCGAAGATGTCGTGTACGACACGTTAGAAATTTTCAAAAACTAAAAACCCATTGCACCCTCAGTGGGCCCTAATTAATTAGGGGGAGGGCTGTGCCACAATTATTGCTCGTGTGTAAAAGTAGGCGCATCGTTGCACTGAGCATACTCATGGTTTTTAATTATTCTCTAAGGGCGGCTTTGATAACCGGCTTGTCGGCCGGTTATCTCAACCGGGGGACAGGTGGGCCCCGCCTCCCTCTCACCTCCCCTCACACATAAGACCATAACCGGGGTCGGGTGGCTTAATCGACCCTTCGGGGTCGATTAACCTACCCTTACCCGGTTATCAAAATCACCCTAAGGGCCAGTTTGAAAAACAAGTAAGAATAATTCATTCCAGCCCAGGGGCTCGAATGCCTTACCCGACCCCGGGTAAAGGGTTTGTGTGTGAGATATTAGAGTGGGGTTCACCATTTCTCTTTCATAGGATGAGAAATCCTAACCGGCCTTATTCTAATATCAAACTGGCCCTAACAAAGTAACGTACGCTTCACATTATACAATCATTACAAGCGTTGATTAAAAGGTGGTTTATTTTGACACACCAGATATATTTTATGTCTCATACAAATGCAATATTTTATGATGTTTCTGGTGAAATGAAGATCCCTTGACATTAGAGCTCGGGTGAGGACCTTTAGTAGCAAGCTTTATGTAAATATGAAAATCGAAAATGATCTTGAAGGGCTTGAAACTTTGGTTGGGTCAAGGGTAGGGGGTTGGGAATGGTGACAAGAATAACCACGGTCTGATTCCCTCGATCCATCTCAAGTGTTTGGATTAATTAGGAGATGTTAGTTATTTAGAAGGAAGAACGTTAAGCCTACAAAGTTTTTCAGGAAAAAATCTCAACCTTAACCTTACAATGCACGTTAAAAATTCGAAGGTTTGAAATTGTAAAAGAAAGGCGAAGAAGAATGAGTATCAAATTTGTAGATGGATCATTATATGTTTGACGTAGAAATTAAGAATAACTCTTAACTAAGTCTTCCTCAAATATCAAAAAAATTATTGACAAGAATCGTAAACCAAATCAGCTATGTATTGACCCCATGTGTTAAGAAAATACACACATGACAATATCAACCAAGTGTTGGTACTCCAGTATGAAGTTGTGAAATCACCTATGAAATTATTGACCTTTTATCACAAGTATTGTTTACGAATTTGCTGTTGGGAAAATTGGCCCTATTTCTGTCCGTGTGAACGATTGAGGATGAACTCGGCAACCACACAAGCACAAAATGTAGAATTACAAAAATAAAATACAACAGAGATGACGTACACGATTTTATGTAAAAATCTTCAAATTGAGAAAACTAATTGGTCAAATCCAATCCACTATAATAAAATAAAATAATACACCGACTTTACTCTCAGACTACAAACTGAGAATTACAAACTCCACACAAGTACGGAGACCACACACCTGAGACCCCAATGACAAACTCTGGAGTTGATATCCGAGACGAGAACCTCGAGGAAAGAGATACTCGAGGAAACTCGGAGATGCCGCAGTCCTTCTCCTCTCTTCTTCCTCCTCTTCTCCTCTCCCTCACCGGTGTGCGCAAGGGACTTCTTTCTTGTCACCTTCGTTGTTTCTAGTTCCTTGCATGCATGGGTTCTCCACCCTTTTATATGGAGAAAGCCTTCATAATAACCACAAACACCCACCTACGAGGTGTATGGAGGAGAGTTGATTTAGAAATCACCTTATCTCTTTCTTGATATTGGCCTCTCATGAGGCTTGACCGATTCTAACAATCTCCCCCTCCAGCCTTATGAGAGGGACTCTACCTTACTGTAACATCCTGCTCAAATAGCAATCATCCCTATCAATCTCTTGCACAGATTGTGCTTTTCTTTTGGTAGGATCTTTGTCATCATATCTGATAGATTTTTCTCTGTGTGGATCTTCTCCAACTGTAACAGCTTCTTCTCAAGAACATCTTGGATCCAGTGATACTGAACATCAACATGCTTTGTTCTGGAATGATAAGTTGCATTCTTTGCTAAGTGTATAGCACTTTGGCTATGACAATGTAACACATAAGCCTCCTGTGTAAGGCCTATATCTTGGAGAAAATTCTTCATCCATAACATCTCCTTGCATGCCTCTGTAGTTGCATTGTATTCTGCTTCTGTAGTTGACAGAGCAACACACTTCTGCAACCTGGACTGTCATGACACAACTTCCTCTGCAAAAGTAAACACATAACCAGATATGGACTTTCTAGAGTCCAAATCTCCTGCCATGTCTGCATCTACAAATACTTCTATTTTTGGCTTAGAATCACCAAAACATAAACAATGGTTTGATGTGCCCCTAAGATACCTCATAATCCACTTCACTACTTCACAATGTTCTTTACCTCGATTAGACAAGTATCTACTCACTAAGCCAACTGCATAAGCCAAGTCTGGACGTGTACATACCATGGCATACATGAGACTCCCCACTGCTGAGGCATATGGTATCTTCTCCATACTCTTCTGCTCCTCTACAGAAGATGGACACTGCTCACTGCTTAACTTGTAGTGACCTGCAAGTGGAGTGCTAACTGGCTTGGCATTTTTCATGTTGAACTTATCAAGCACTTTTTCAACATATTTTTCTTATGACAACCATAATTTCTTGGCCCTCCTGTCACGAGTGATTCTCATGCCCAGTATTTGTTGTGCTGGTCCCAAGTCCTTTATATCAAAGAACTTACCCATATCATTCTTCAACCTGCCATTCATATGAATGTCTTGCCCAATAATCAGCATATCATCTACATATAACAGAAGAATAACAAAGTTACCTTCAGAAAATTTTTTGACATAAACACAATGATCTGCCACTGACCTTTGGTACCCTTGATCCACCATAAATGAATCAAACTTTCAATACCATTGTCTCGGAGTCTGTTTCAGTCCATACAAGCTCTTTTTCAATCTGTAAACCATGTGTTCTTTTCTAGCAACTTTAAATCCTTCTGGTTGTGCCATGTAGATTTCTTCTTCCAAATCACCGTGAAGGAATGTAGTCTTGACATCTAACTGTTCTAGCTCTAAGTCTAGACATGCCACCAAGCCCAATATCACTCTTATAGATGACATTTTTACTACAGGAGAAAAGATTTCATCAAAGTCAATACCTTTCTTTTGCCTGTAGCCCTTCACCACTAATCTGGCTTTGTATCTTACTTGTCCTTGTCCTTCATTCTTTAACTTGTAAACCCACTTATTTTGCAGTACCCTTTTGCCTTTTGGTAACTCTACCAAATCATAAGTGTGATTTTTATACAAGGAATCTAACTCTTCTTGCATTGCATGCATCCACCTATCCTTGCGCATATCACCCTGCACCTCTGCAAAACATTATGGTTCACCATAGTCAGTAAGCATAACATATTCATTAGAAGGATACTTGGTAGAAGGAATTCGAATCCTTTTTCCTCTCCCATACTATTCTTCAGTTGGCTCTGCTTGAGAGGGCCGCTCCCCCTCTAGATCTTGTCACTGGTCAATATGATCTTCCATGAGAAAGTCACCTAACTGTTGCTCTTCTACCTCTGAGTCTGTTTCCTCAGCTTCTTTATCAGCCTCGTCTTGCTCATCAGGCTGTTCTTGAGGTTCTGTTACCACAAGCATGGGAAAATCACCTACAGTAACCTCTGGCTCTGAAGACTTCTCTAAGTCTTCATTTGTCTGATCCTCCATGAAGATAACATCACGGGTCCTACGGATTGTTTCCGCCTTTGGATCCCAGAGTCTGTAACCAAACTCATCATTGGCATATCCAAGAAATATAAGTTGCACTGCTTTATCATCTAACTTTGATCTTTGCTCTTTAGGCACATGCATAAATGCCTTGCAGCCAAAGACCCTTAATTAGATGATCATAGGACACCTCTTTTCCTGACCAAACTCTCTCTAGAATGTCTCCATCCAGTGGCACTGAAGAGACCGATTGATCTGATACACAGCAGTATGCATTGCCTCACCCCAAAAGGATTTCAGCAGTTTGGAATTGGAGAGCATACTCCTGATTCTCTCCACAATGGTACTGTTGACCCTTTTTGTAACTCCATTTTGTTGTGGAGTATAGGGAACAATCTTTTTATGTCGAATCCCATACTTCATATAGTACTTCTTAAATGACCAAGCCATGTATTCACCACCACTGTCTGTGCATAGCATTTTCAAATATTTTCCTATTTCACGTTCAACAACAACATGAAACACTTTGAAAATCTTACTGACATCACTTTTACTTTTCATTGTAAATGCCCACACTTTCCTTGATGCATCATCAATGAATATAACAAAATAAGAAGCATCACCTTTTGAAGTTATATTTATCGGACCACAAACATTAGAATAAACTAACTCCAAAAGGTCAATGGCTCTCTTTGGGCGATTTCTCTAAAAAGAAACTCTATGCTGCTTCCCAACTAAATAATGGTCACAAGGCTTAGATGTGTACCTTTCATATTTAGAATGAGATCTTTCTTAACAAGTAGATCCATCCCCTTCTGGCTCATGTGTCCTAGTCTTTTATGTCACAAATTTGACAAGGAACCATCTGCCATGGTGTTTATCTCACCTTTGCTTACCCGTGTCTTCATGCCATAAAGAATACCATAATTGCTACCTCTTGCTAACACAAGTGCATCCTTTGTCAGCTTCCAGCCTGTCTGGCTGAAAGTAGTGGAGTAGCCATCTTCACATAACTTTCCTATAGACATCAGATTCATCCTGAGGTCTGAAACATGTCTCACATCTTTAATAATGAGTCGACACCCTATGTAAGGCTCAACACAGACATCTCCTATCCCCACAATCTTTGAAGTGTCCGTGTTGTCCATATGGACAACACCAAATTCACTTGCTCTATATGATGAGAACAGATGTCGACACGGTGTAGCTTTATAGGATGCTCCAGAATCTAAAATCCAGATTGTGCCACCCTTCTCCATTGTAAGATAATTTCCACCATTAGAGAGAAGAATTACTATCTCTTCGTCAGACACAGTCGCTGCAATCTCCTTGTCTTTCCCGTTGTCTTCAGATTTACTCTTTTGATCTTTTTCTTCTTTCAACTTTCTACAGGCAATCTTCTTGTGGCCAGGAATACCATAATGATAACACTTGCCGATGATTCTAGATCTGGATCTGGATTTTGATCTTGATTTTATTTTCCCATAGGTTTTGTCTCTGTACATTGTTCTGCCACGATCTTCTGTTGCCAAGATCTGTGAAGTTGAGACACCCAATGACGACTTTCTTCTTGTCTCCTCATTTAAGAGACTATTGGTCACGTGCTTCAGAGTCAGCACACCATCTAGAGTAGAATTACTTAGAGAGACTACAAGGGTCTCTCAACTATCTGGCAAGGAGCTGAGTAGCAATAAAGCTTGCAACTCATCTTCAAGTACCATCTTCATTGCAGACAATTGGTTTATGATGCTCTACACTTCATTCAAGTGCTCTATAACTGAATTCCCCTCTTCCAGCTTGAGATTCACCAATTGTCGGATTAAGAATCACTACAAGAAAAATGTGAAATACCAACGGAATTTTCTGACTAAAAAGTTTTCGTCGGAAATACGACGGAATGATTCAACTTTCTGACGGAAATATATTATGTCAGAAATTCGTCGATAATTATCGACTATTTTTTGACATAATTATTTTGTCGGAAAGACGTCAGAAATTTTCGACAAAAAAATTAACGTCGAAACTACATCGAATATTTCAGACGTATTTTCGACAAAAACAAGTTTCATCGAAAATAAATAATTACGGGTTAAAATGTATGAACAGTTTTCGACGGATAAATTAAGGTCGAAAAATTGTGGGAAATACGTCGAAATATTCGGGCGTATTTCCGACAAAAACAAGTTTCGTCGAAAATAAATAAATGCGGGTTAAAATGTATGGACAGTTTCCGACGGATAAATTTAAGGTCGAACATTCATCAGAAACTTTTCCACGTTATGCCGACAACCCTTTATATGTCGAAATATTTCGATATATTTCCGACTGATCTTTTGTCTGTCGAAAAATGATTAAATAATTTTCCACCCTTCGTATTATTAATTAAAATTTATTAACAGTTTTGACAGGTAATATATAACGTCGAAAATATGTCGAAAACTTTGTTATTAATAAATATTATTATATTATTATATATATTAATTATCACTTTTATGGTTTTTTGTCATTTTTGTAATTATTTTATGGGTTATTGGATGATAAGGGTGACAAATATATGCTAAGGAAGGGTTACAAATGGATCATATGGGTACAAATGAGTTACTAAGGGTGACAAATGGGTTACTAACGGTGACAAATGGATCATATGGGTGACAAATGAGTTACTATGGCAACAAAGGTCGGTGAACGTTAAGCAATTCAGAAAGAAAGGTCGATGCAGCTACTGATGTTGATGACTATCAAGTCGATGCATCTTAAGTGTGCACTAGTGTTTGTGACAAAGGTCGGTGCACTGTAGACACGCTAAAATTGACACTATGTTGAGTAAATCTCATATCACCACGTGATACCCCAAACTGGACTTCAATATTGGCTTAACATGAAGTTTTTCTAATTTTTCTATCATATTTATAATTCATGACCATAAGCGGGGCGTCATTTAATTGACAGCGATATGGGTGGCGTTATTTCAATATTTAATGACTGTTCACGTAGGCGTTATTTCCTGGTTTTTACGAATCCTAATCAAAATAAAATTCAAAGAATTAACGTCAGCTTCTGAGGCGCTGATTAATTAACGCCATTCCATGAAGGCGTCATTTTCTATTTTTAAATATGGAAAGTTATTTATTTCTATAAATTAACCCAGGAATTAGTGACTGTGTGGAGGTGGTCATTTCAATTAGCGCCCCCCATGATGGCGTCATTTGAGCTTCCGTCTCCATTTCGTCTGCTGCCTTCCCGTGAAGCGTCTTTCTTCATTTTAACACCATATATCGATTGGGGAAGGGAGATCCTTACTGGAGGATTGCTATCCTTATTTTAATCCTATTGGAATAAGGATTTTGGCCCTATAAATACCGATAGCTTCATGCGCGCGCGAGAGAATATATACACGCATACACACACGGACGTACAAAGAGAGAAGAAAGCTTTTTTCTGTTAACGATCTTTCTGCAAGTTGTCTTCTTCTTCTGGGTTTTCTTCTTCCTCTGGCGGTGGTTTTTCTTTGCTCACTGTAGCTGAAGCACCTCTCCCTCTCCTTTACTGCTGCTAGCCACAGCAGAAGGGCGCCCCTCCTCCTTTTAGTTCTTGCTTATTATTAATCTCATCTCACGCATCCCTCTCTCTAGCTATTTTTGCTAGAGACATTCTCAGTATATTATACTACGTGCTTGCATCTCTAGCATATATATCTCCTACCTTTCCACTCCTCTTAGGGGTTTTAAACAAACACACAAGGTGTGTTCATGCTTATGTTGCATAGTTTTATTTCTTTAGAGCATTGATACTACACTTTGACTAATCCATATTGTGTGTTTGTTGTTTGTTAATTGTCTTTCAAGGGTAATCAAAGTAAAAAACCCTTTTCTCGGCCGACCGGTAGAAGGAGGAAGGAAGAACTCACACTCACACCCGCTTTTCACAAGGTACATGCGATCATCCCTTAGTTTTGTTTGAGGTAACCTCTCTTGTGATCACCCTCCCTTAGAGCATCACATGCTCCTTTTATCTTCTTTCTCTTTATTGCCCACATATCATCATGCTTAGCTTTCTTTCTTTTTAAATGTCTTTGTGACACGTTCATAAATTGGCGATCACGGTGGGACTCTTGATGTTTTTATTTTGATTACCCCTCCTTTGGCACCCACGTGTGTCCCTCCCTTTCGCACCCTCGCGTGCCCCTCACGTAGGGCACTCCCCTTGTGCCCCTCCTTAGTGCTCCACGTAGCGCACTCCCCTTGTGCCCCACGTGCACATCTCCCACTAGATTAGCCAATTTTTGAATTGTCCATAACATTTTAAAGAAAAGAAATTTGATTTATGTTAATTTTTAGCGATTTTTGTTCTCTGGAATTGATTAACGCCTGCCCTGAAGCCGCTATTTTAACATTCAGTGACCTCTCACAGAGGCGTTGTTTCCATTATTTGCGGCATTTTGCATCATTTTTATAATCAACGCCCCTACACAGAGGCGTCATTCATACATTTAACGCCTAAGTCCAAGGTGTCATTTCTGAGTTATTGTTGTTTCTCCTCACACTCTGGTTACTATTCATTGATATCAGCGCCCCTTCACGGAGGCGTCATTCACGTGTTCAACGCCTCACACCAAGGAGCTATTTTACTTTGATGTTCACTGGTTTGCCACTGTTTACAGTGATTAGCGATTGACACCTAGTCGCTATTTATTGAGACCGCGACTTCTGTCAGGTCGTCATTTTGTTCTGTTTTCACAGAACCTTGGCTATTGCTGTTATCTTCACCTGTTGGTTATATTATTGATTATCTGATTATTACTTATTGATCTGCCTGCATTAGCTTACATTCTAGGGTATTTGGTTGAGAGACCTCCTCTCTCTACACTCCTAGGATCCCACACCTTTTCTTGGAATTGGAAGGACCCTCCATTGAGCATTCTGTCTCTTTGGATCGAAAATTCCTCTTCCAAGGCCTCCGTAAGTCCCCGCACCCGTGGATTCCCTCACGGACGTCGGGCCAGTTGTACCACTTGAAATACCCGGAGTATAGTTAATCCATACGTTGGTGAGGAGAGAGAAAGAACTTAGTTGACTCGGAGATTACACCCAAACTTGCAACTAGGACCCACATTGGAGAGAGAGAATTGATCACACATTTAAAAATCCACTTTAATCTCAAAAGAATAGAAACCTTAAAATCTTGGGTCCATTACAACTTGAGTGAACAATTTGTTTGATTGGGTAATTATCTCTTACCTATACTTGTTGGTTTGAAACATTTGCCTCTCCTTAAACATGCAACTTCATTCAGGTAAAATCATTAACATGGCCAACTATGGGTATTCCTATGATGGTTATGAGGAGGGTCAATTCGACCAATCCCATGAGGTCCCCCCTCAAGATTCCACTCATCACGAGAGAAACTATGCTCCCTCTCATGCTTATTATTCACAAGTCCATGTGGTTGATACCACTTCTCAAGAGGTCGAGCCTTCCTCCCAAGCTCAACCTACCACACAAAACACATCTGGGGACGTTGCCCCATCTTTTAATCTTAATGATTTGATCCATGCTTTGTCTCAGCTAGATGATTCCCAACGTCAAGCGGTCCAGGCTGCTTTAAAAGGGAAATATGTCCCTTCATCCTCAAACCCTCCTCAGGCCGCAGGTGGCCATCCATCTCTTAATGACCAGGTGGTCTCACAAAAAATTCCTTCACGTCCACCAACTCCTATCATGGCTACGCTAGCTCAACCGGCAAGCCACTCAGTGGTTAGGCCCCAATATCCTCCACCTCCCCAAATCTTAAAGAGGCCTATGCCGAATCCGCTCGCCTCTAATCCAGCCTCGGTCGAGTCCAATACCAACATCATACTCCTCCAGAAGATACCTAGTATGGAGGAGCAGCTTAAGAAAGTCACAGCACCAAAGAATGCTCCGGAAATTGCTCTCCCCACTTTGCCGGTCTTCCATTTGCCTCCTTCTGAGATGCCGAATTTTTGGTGCTACAATGGAACGGGTAACCCGTTCATTCATTTGAAAGATTTCATGTACGAGACTTCCTTCTGGCAGGACAATAAGATCTCTCTGGCCTATTTATTTAGAAGGTCTCTAGATGGCCTTGCACTTGAATGGTTCTATTCTTTGGAGCCAACTGAAGCCAGCGATTTTGATATTGTTCAGCAGAAATTCCTACAGAAATATAAGGATCGTGTGGGTCCATCTTTGTCAGTCACAGATTTAGTTGCTGAGAAAATGAAGCCCGAGGAGGACTTCATCCTGTTTGCCGATAGATGGAGGGCTATGGCCGAGAAATTAAAAGACACACTTTCAGAAACGCAACAGGTTAAAATGATTATATCAAAATCTACTCCACAGTTCCGTCATATTCTGGCCATGAATAGGCTGAGCACCATGGAAGAGCTCTATGAGAGAGCTAGGTAAATACAGACCTAGATGAAAGATTCGCCCATCATGGGCATGTTTGAACAGAAACCCTGGTTGGTCAGGAAGAACACTAATGTTAGCAATAGTGGTGACACAACCGAGGGCACCGTGACTAATGAGCAGGTGGGCGTGGTTGGCAACCCCGCACCTTTCCGCCACCCTAACCCAAGACCTCCACAACCTCCACAACAACTCCCCTTCTTTAATTCCACTTCCCAAACAAATATGCCTCCTCGACCTTTCCATCCGCCTCTACAAAATCAAGCCGTCCACCAGAACTCACCAGTTCCTCAGCAATACCACCAAGTGCCACCACCCACCAACTATGGCCCCCAGCAGCCAAGAAGACCACCAGGCCCCAAAAGGGCCCAATACTCTCCATTACCTGAGAACCTTCTCGATATTTTTAATGCACTCATGGCCGCCAACCTGCTCACCTTGCCAAAGGAAAGAACGGCTTGACCCGCTAACGTGGACACCTCTCGGTATTATGTTTTCCACCGATAGGCTGGTCATAACATAGATCACTGCTTCCATTTTAAGGACTACATTTATGACTTGAATGATCAGGGCGGTATTAATTGGGATGAGATGAGATAGTTCATTGCAACCTTGAAGGCAAGAAGACCTCCTCGACAGCAACAGGCTTAGCAGCCGCCTCAGCAGCAAGATCAACCTCCTCCTCAACAGCAGCAAGCTCTCGCACCTCAACCGGACATGGGGATTGTCCATAATCCGCTGCCGGAGCACCCTCCGAATCAGCAAGTAAACCCTGTTACTTCCTTCCATGAAGTGTAAAGAGGACAAGGGTGGCATGAAGAGAACGCCTCTGTCGGGGCTTTAAATCAAACTTCAAACCATCCATCCCGTCTGTTAAGAACACCTCTCACTCCAATGCCTTCTCACCAACCATCTCGTCCCCTTTTACATACCACTAACCAAATTCCCTCACCGCCATTAATCCCGTACCAACTAGACCCCTTCTCATCCGCCCTCCACCATCTTTCATAACACAACAAACTCCCCCTCCAATCATCAACTCTTCACCTTCACCATCTAGGCCACTCCTCATTCGTACCCCACCAACACCTAATCCCTCCGCCATTACCAATCCTCCGCCAGTAAGAATTCCTCCACCGCAACCCACAAATCCTTCATTTTTACCTAGACCCCTCATTATTCGGCCTACACCTCCCTCAGCCATTCAGGCACCTTCTATTACTCCCGTTACCACTATCCCTCAGCCAACAAGACCCCTCACAAGAACTCCTCCTTTAGTCATTCCTCCAGCATCCACTAACCCTAACATCCCATCTTCCTCCTCCATCAATCCACCGCCACAACACAAACCGACAGAGGCAAGATCATCACAAACCATGGTGCTCCGCAGTGGATAGATGTTCCATCGTGTATTTCCACAAAGGGAGGCAGAGCCCACACAGGGGCAAGAAGAGCAGGAGCAAGAACAGGAATCTATACCGGGCACACAATATGACTTGCTAATGCACTTAGACAAGACCTCGGCAAGGATTTCCATTATAGAATTGATAAAGAGATCCACCATTCACCAACAAGCTTTGAAAGAATATTTATAGAAGGTGATGGTAAAAGAGGACATTCCGGCTGAACAGATTACGTCAGTTTTGACACCGGCAAGTAGTCAGCCAGCTATTGTTTTCCATGAGCATGAGTTAGCACCGAAGTCAGCAAGGAAATATGCCTTATGCATTACAGTTGACATCAATAAGGTGGCAGTTAAGCAATGCCTGGTGGATACTGGAGCGTCCATTAATGTGTTACCGCCGAGCACTCTGAAGATGTGTGGCATTCCAGACAACCAGATTCGGCCATCCACCATTACAGTGATTGCCTATGACAACACGAAGAAGCCGCCTTTGGGGATTATTACTTTAAAAGTTGGCTTGAGTCCGATCTCAATTATAGTGGATTTCCACATCCTGGACATGGATCCAACTTTCAATGGCATTTTGGGTAGCCCTTACATCCAAGAACTTGATGCTGTGCCCTCCACGAATCACCAATGCATAAAGTTTCCACACAAAGGGCGCATCATCAAAGTTACAAGCATGCCTATTCTGCCATTAGAAGATATACACTCAGCAACATCAGTACCATCCATATGGCCAGCTAATAGGCCATTGTTGTCAGTGTTGGATGTTGCCAGATCCGCGGCAAGATTTAAGGCCTCCAGCCATAACACCTACATCGATTTTGCTATCTCCCCTACCTTCTAAGGGGAAGAAAAAGAAGAACATGATGAATACCCCGGGGTGGAGTATTTTAATGAAAATGGGGTATAGAACCGGCAAAGGTCTAGGTGTTAACCTACAGGGCAAAGTAAGGCCCATTAAAAATCACAAGCTGATTCCCCGAGACGGCCTAGGATACAAAGGGCCGGGCAAAGAAAAATCTGGCAAAGATAATGGAGAGCTATGGGCTGTTATGACCTTTACTCTCAAAATAGATAGATAGCCTCTCACATGGACTCTACAAACACACTTTATGAAAGGACCTACTCAACATGATGAGTAGACCACATTAGTTACTTCTACGCTAGACTATCAAGATGTACATGCACGTCAGTTTGCTCGCCACATAGCCCCATTAGTCACATACAAAGCTTTGGAATCTTTGAGGTCGGACAAAAGAAGAAAAATGGATGACCCGGAATGTGATTGGTATAGATGATTTGATATGAATGACATTGCCATTGCTCCAAGCCATCTATTCATACCAACTGATCCGGAATGGCCGCCGCTTATTCATGAGTTAATAGAAACATCGATAGTAATTACTGATAAAAGGTAATTGTTAAGCAACTACATAGATACTGGAGAGCCAGATGTGCCGTTTGAAGAAGGTTTCACTGTGGATAGGCTGTGGGCCGGCCTTTTATCTCTCAATTCTGTGCATCCATCACTTATTACTTTCTAGTGCTCCAAGCTGTTGTTCCCTAATATTCCTAGACCACCTGCGATCTTAATTACTCTTTCTCCGGATTTCTTTCAAGTTTCCTCAATTCCTCCTTTGCTCCTCGAGCAGTTTTCTCAACTCTCCATTGCACCCCCGCGTGGGTAATCTCTTCTCCAATCTTTCTCTAATCTTTCAATCTCAACACCACCTCCTACCCCTTCCTCTCACTGCTTTATTCTTGAAAACGAAAAAAAAATGCCAAAATTCAAACTTGCCAATCTTCCATCTCTATTGAGGAGACCTCTTATCTTGCTCCGGAGTGTGCCCCGATCCAAGGGCCACTCTTTCAAGGTTTGTTAGCGGACCTCCTTTTCTCCTCCGACTAGGAGGCTCCTCCTGTATATTCTCCTATACCCGCCGCGTCTTCCTCTTCTTCTCCTTTCCCTTCTCTAGCTCAGGGTAGTTCGTCTAGTTTGTCATCTTGTTCTTCTCCCTCTTCTTCTAATAAGAGTCTTGGAGTAGATACTCATAAGAAAGCCAAGGGTAAGCAGATTCTCCATAGGTTCTTGCTAGATCTAGCTAGAAGATGCCGGGCATGTTTAGATCTTCTCGAGTTTCTAGAGGATCCAGTTCTCCTGCCGGATTTAGAATGTGAGGATATGTGCTCTACCGATGAAGGGTTTAGTGTTTATGAGATCATGAATGATGAAGACCATATTGAAGAGGGGGATGAAGATTATGAAGAATATGAGGACGAGACTGATGCTTTTGCTAGTGGCATAAAGAGATTTGACGAACCATCAGCCTCAGTAGAAGAACCCACAAAAGAAATTAACCTCGGTACTGAGGAAAACCCTAGGATTGTCCTCATTAGTAAAAATTTGCCGCCTTCCGAAGAAGAGGCGCTCATTCAAATTCTTCAAGACTATAAGGATGCGTTTGCATGGAGTTATGAAGATATGTCAGGTATGGACCCTGCACTTATTGAACATCGTCTCACACTTAAGCCAGGATCTGTCCCGGTCAAACAACGGTTAAGACGTTTCCACCCTCACATGGCATTAAAGATGAAAGAAGAGGTCGACAAGCTTCATAAGGTCAGATTTATTAGAGTCATCCTCTATCCTAATTGGGTGGCTAACATCGTCCCGGCTATGAAAAAGGATGGAAGAGTCAGAATTTGCATAGATTCTGGGACCTTAACCGCGTGTGTCCTAAGGATGATTTCCCCCTCCCTCACTTAGAGGTGTTGATTGATAATATGGTAGGGTACGAGACCCTCTCTTTTATGGATGGCTTCTCTGGTTACAATCAGATCCACTTGGCTGAGGAAGATCAGGAGAAGACCTCATTCACTACACCCTGGGGAACTTATTGTTATGTGGTCATGTCGTTTGGGCTCAAGAATGCCGGAGCCACCTACCAAAGGGTCATGATGGCTATTTTTCATGACATGATCCATATTTTTATAGAGGTGTATGTAGATGACCTGGTAGTGAAGTCAAGGATAAGGATTGAGCATACCGGGGTTCTGGCCAAGGTCTTGCATAGAGCACGGGAGTATCAATTGAAGATGAACCCCAAGAAGTGCGTATTTGGTGTTTCATCAGGAAAATTGCTTGGATTCATAGTCAGCAATAGGGGTATTGAGATTGATCCCAATAAGGCAAGGGTAATAAGGGACATGCCCCCTCCCAAGAATTTGAAGGAAGTTCGAGGGTTGATCAGGAGGTTGCAGTTCATTCGCCGGTTTGTCTCCCAGCATTCACAAAGGTGTAGGCCGTTTTACAAGCTTACTAAACCGGGAGTCAAATTTAATTGGGATGACAAGTGTCAGGCAGCTTTTGACGGACTAAAGGATTATTTGGCCAATCCTCCTGTCCTGAGGCCGCCAGTTCCAGGTAAATCACTTGTTCTTTATATTTCTGTCCTGGATAACTCTGTAGGTGCTATCCTGGCGCAAGTTGACAAGGAAGGAAAAGAGAGGGCAGCCTACTACTTGTCTAAGCTTCTCAACCCCTGTGAGCAGAGATACTCATCCATGGAGAAGAATTGTGCTGCTTTAGTCTGGGTAGTGCAGAAGTTGAAACATTATTTCTTAGCTCACGAGGTTCATCTTATTGCTCGCATGAATCCGATCAAGTTCCTCCTTGAAAAATATATTCTCACTGATCGATTAGCACGATGGCAAAGCTTTCTTTCTCAGTTCGATATCATCTACATTCAGTAAAAAGTAATTAAAGGCTATGCCATAGCAGAACATCTTGCTCATCACCCTCTCCCTAGATTTGACCCCGTTCGCTCGGAGTTTCAAGATGAGGAACTAATGTCCGTCAATCAGCCCGATTCGATGTGGACATTATCTTTTGATGGAGCTCAGAATTCACAAGGAAATGGGATTGGCATTGTTCTCATATCACCTGAGGGTATCACTATTCCACTCGCCTCTCAGCTTGCATTTCCAATTATAAACAACGTAGCTGAGTATGAGGCTCTTCTGGCCGGACTACAGGCCGCTCATCAATTCGATGTTACCCAATTACGGATTATAGGTGATAGTCAGCTTATTCTTCGCCAAGTGCTCACCAAATGCCGCACGCTCAATCCTAAACTTAAACCCTATCAAGAACTGGCTTCTGCTTATGCCAAGCTTTTCACCAAATTAATCTTCGTCCATGTTCCTCGAGATCTGAACATTCTAGCTGATGCTCTCGCTTCCCTTGCTTCCTCTTTGGTTTTCCTCTCCGAAAGGGACTTCCACTCGATTATTATTCACAAGCATCTCACTCCTGCTATCAAGAATCCAGCTTTCCTTAGTATTAAGGAGGAGGTGCTTAAGAAGTTTAAGGAAGGAGGAATCATTGAGAACAAGGAGATCATGTTGTTAGATCTAGAGGAAGAACTGGATGATAAAGAGAAGCCATGGTATTACGAGATTGCCAAGTACTGCCATGATCAGTCTTATCCTGAGGAGGCCATGGCTGAAGAGAAGAAAGCCATTAGAAGAGTTGCTCAGAGATATACCATGGTTGGAGGTATGCTCTATAGAAGAGGTCTCACTGGAGTTTTGCTTAGATGCCTCGATGATGACGAGTCTTGGAAGGTCGTGGAAGAGGCACATTCAGGAGTGTGTGGTGGTCATGTCAATATCCAGATGCTAGTTAAGAAAATCCTTCGATTAGGCTTCTATTGGCCCACTCTAGAAGAGGACTGTTCTATCTATGTTCGAAGGTGTGTCAAGTGCCAACTGCACGCCGATAAAATTCATTCTCCTGCTTCTTCACTCCATCCTATATCTTCCCCATGGCCTTTCTCCGTGTGGGCTTTTGATATCATTGGACCTCTTGGTGATTCAAACCTCCTCACAAAACTTAAATCATTTATACTCACGGCCACGGAGTACTTCACCAAGTGGGCGGAAGCGGAAGCATACGCGGAGATCAAAGCGTCAACCGTCTGCAAGTTCATAATGAAGAATATCATTGCAAGATTTGGCATCCCGAGTACCATCATCACCGACAATGGATCACAATTCATCTCTCAGGAGCTTTAGGACCTCTGCAATAGGTATAACATTACATTGCATCATTCATCTCCATACTATTCACAGAGCAATGGACAAGCAGAGGCAACAAATAAAACTTTGATCAAGATCATTAAGAAAACGTGTGAGGCTAATAAATTTGCGGAGTGGCCAGAAAAACTGGTGGAAGCTCTTTGGGCCTACCGCACTTCCATTCATACTCCCACTGGGCAAACCCCTTTCGCCCTCACTTATGGAATGGAGGCGGTAGTCCCTTATGAGATTCTTATCCATTCTCTTAGAGTACAATTGGACAATGTGCTTTCTATTAATGAACGTCGTGAATCTCTCCTTGCTCAGTTGGAGCTTTTGGATGAAAAATATTTGGCCGCCGCCGAGCATCTGCGAGTTTACCAAAATAGGCTTTCACATTTTTACCAAAAGAAAATAATTGAGAGAAAATTTAAAGTAGGTGAAATGGTAATCAAAAGAATTTTTGTAAAATCAGGTGGACATCGTTCAAAACTTCAACCAAATTGGGAAGGGCCCTACGTAATAAAAGAAGTTTATCCTAGCAATGCTTATAAATTGGTTAACGCGAAGGGGAAGAGCTAGCTCACCCTTGGAATGGTCTCTATCTGAAAAAGTATTACCCTTAAGTCATAAAAAAAGAAAAAATAAAAATAAAAAAGAAGAAAAATAAAAATAAAAAAAGAAGAAAAAAAGAAAAGATAAGAAGAAAAAAAGAAATAAAGAATAAAGAATAAAAATTGAAAAAAATTGCAGGCTGGCATGGTGCATAGGCCGAGGAACCTGAAAAATTAAAATCCCTAATTCATTCTTCAGTCTTGATGGTTTAACGTCGGGTTAATACCTGCACACACTACACGTTTTACTCTTAAACTCAAGCGGCTCAAAATTCGAGGAAAGTCAAAGTCAAACTAAGAGTGTAAAAATTTTAATTATTCTCTTCCTTTCGGTTCACGAGAGGGAGTACGAGTCAGGGAATGCTAACCAAACCTGCCTGCCGCCCTAGTAGGTGGAAGTCAAGGCCTAAAAGGGAACAATACTGCAAAGCCCAAGTACAATTAGATTTTTATTTATTTAAAAGAAAAGAAAAGAAAAGAAGTATGAAGTTGCCAAAGAAAAGCATGACAAGAGAGCAAAGTCCCTGCAGGGAAAATCTGGTCGTAAGCATGTATGAATAAAGGTAAAATGCGATAACATTTTCCTAAGCCGAAGACCGAACCCCAACAGGCACTAGGGCGGGGGAGGGAAGCTTCCTAGTTCTTTGAAACCTCTCGTGAGCTTTCTCAATTTATTATTCAATTCTTCCCTTATGGTATGTTTTAAGCTCAAAGGATGGCAAAAACCGACTAAGAAGGATGGGCCGCGAGAGGGTATGAGTAAAAACACAAGTCATTAAGCACGTTGACCCTTTGTTAGGTCATTCAAGAATGGTTAATGAATTTAAGATGGTGATTGTGTAAGGTTGCAAGACCTTTTGTACCATGCTAGGCCTTGTAATCATAAAAAAGAAAAAGAAAAAAAAGAAAAGAAAGAAAGAAAGAAAAAATGTGTGTTTTTAATTAACACTTTCGCATGAGGGCGTCATAGCGTCGGCTTTTGTGTCGTCATTTTAAATTGAAAATAAAATAAAAAATAGTTTTTAAATTAACGCCCGCGCGAGGGGGCGTCATTTCTTTGATTCGCAACATGGTTAATGTCGTCATTCTAAACAACAACAAAATAATAAAAAAAAGAAAAGGAAAATAGTTTTCCAATCAACGCCCGTGCGCGTGGGCGTCAATTCTGTAATTAACAACTTTTGTGGAGTCGTCATTTTAAAAATAAAACGTAAAAAAAATATAAAAAAGAAAAAAGAAAAAATGAAAATAGAAACTTGCTAATAAGCCCACTAATTTTCCTTTTGACATGTCATTTGCTTGGTTGCATTCTTGTGTGGGCATCCTTTATTTTGAGTTTGCATTTACTTGTTTGCATGTTACATTTTTCTATATCTTGTTAATTACCTTAATTAATTAAAGACTTGGCCCCTTGACCCGTCATCAAGGTCAAAATAATGACAACCTGGGCCAAGCCGAACGGATGAATTAATCTGTTTGTTTAAGTGTGAACTACAGGCATAGAGAAGAAAGAAAAGAAAGAAAGAGACAACATAAGTGCTCAAGTCGACAAACTCAGGTAACATCAAAATCTCATATATATATATATATATAAATATCTGAGTACAAAGTATGAAGGTGGAGGAGTACAACAAGTCTCTCTCTAGCTCTCGCCTCCTCCCTCCTTTCTCCTGCTCTCTACCTCACCCTCGTCCTGGTGACGAGCCCGTGGAGGGGGCATGGACCCCCAGGAAGCCGTTGGAGCTCGAGCCTGCTCCTCTGCCTCGTTCCTCTGTCGGGTCGAGGAATTGGCCAGGTATGTCGTGCTGGCGAACGCGCTGGAATGTACCGCAGCCCGCACCCGCTCTCGGCCTCGCTGGAGGCACTCCTCAGTCACACATAGCCGCTCCTGTACGACGGCTAGCTGTGCTCTCAGGTCCGCAAGCTCGCGCCTGCGTTCTAGCTGCTCCTCTCTCTCTCGGGCACGCTCCTCCCTCCGCTCCTCGCGCTCGTGGGTCCGCTCCTCCCTCTCTCGGGTGCGCTCCCTCCGCTCCACCTCGAGGTGGATCCTCAGGTCGGTCATGTCCCTGGGTAGCTCCTCTCGCCGCCTCAGCCCCTCCTGAAGCTCCGCGACTCGCTGTTCGTGGATGGCAAGCTCGGTGCCAGCTAGAGCAGCCCGAGTAAGCGCGTCCTGTAGCCCCGTGGTCTGCATCATTCAATTAACCATCAGTTTCATATTCAGTTTCATAACAATGGAAATAATTTTGTTGACTTACCCGCGCTGCGAGGTCACGCTCCGCTGTCTCTGCTTGAGCAACCGCTCCCGCGAGCTGCTCCTCTAGTGCAGTCACCTCTGCACTCGGACCCCTCGAGCTAGAGGCACCTCCAATCTCTCTCCCTGCCGCTCCCTGCTAGGCATGCTGCGTTCATTAAAGATTGTCAATGGCTAATCATCAATAATTAAGGAAATCATTTGCATATAGATAATTGCACTCACCATGGTCTCCAGATCTGCCCGTGTGGCTGCTAACTGAGCCTCCAAGCTGTGAAGATGGACCTGCATGTCCATCGCCGCCACGCCCCATGCATCCTGCATTCATTACATATTAGTTACATAATAAACATATATCATTTATAGAAAAAGAAAAAAGAAAGAAAGTGCATTCATACATACCCCTGTGACCCTCATCTAGGGTCGGCCGGTGTAAACCTCCCAGTAGCGTCAGAGGTACTCGGAGCTGTCTGCCGCCTGCGAAGTGACCCGTGTCCGCGAACCAGATCCTCCAGTCGGTCGCCTTTGTGCGTCCTCGGGTCTTCCGCCCGATCCCGCGAGGCTCTCCAACCTCGACCCACTCCTGGTGTAGGCCGAGGGTCCTCATCACTAGTCTAAGTCATAGTGGCTCGATCTCGTTCAGGCAGTGAACCCAAAGCTCACGCCCAAAACGAGGTCGGCCCGCTACGACCCAAGGCTGGCCCTCATCTGGCATCCCCTGGTAGGGCCTCCAAACCACCTGTATTCATATATTCATATCATTCATACGCATATCATTTCATCATATTTCATAAAGTAGGAAATAAAAGAAAAATGCATCATATTTAACACACGTACCAGTGAGGCGGGGTAGTCGCGAAACTCCCATCGAAGAACACGCAACTCGTAGGCGTGTGGTGCTCTAGTCACGAGCGGCAGCCACCGTCGTGCTAGTGGGAAGGCCCCCTCATCTCCGGGTCGGGGATCGGCACGGCCAGTCGGCATGTACAAATGGCTCCACACCTGCATTCGTCAATTGCATCATTAAATATTCATATGCATAATCATATATTCATAAGCATTTAACTAAATAAAAGGACATGCATACCTGAAGAAAAGGTGAGAAGCCACTGACGGTCGTCTCTCGACCTGTCCCCGTGGACAGATTGGCCATCAAGTGCGCTAGCAGGGCGGCTCCCCATGCGTACCTACCAACGCCCTCCAAGTCCTCGAGGATGCCCAAGAATCTGCAGTTGATGATGCCCCCCTTCGTGCCCAGCAACAGCCCCCCGAGCATCAAGAATAGAAATCTCCTCAGGTCTCGATCCGCCCGCTCCCTCTGAGCCGGGTCCTGGCAATAGGTAGCCCGGGCTCTCCCTATCAATCTCTGCGAAAATTGCTCCAGGGACACCCTCGGTCTCTGCCTCGAATCTCCTAATCCCATGGCTATGATCAGATCTATACGGTAGATGGTCCTACACTATCTCGGGGTCTCTGCAATGGTCTCTAGCCCTAACAACCTCTGAGCTAACTCCCCATAATCTGGAAGGGTCACTCCACTGACTGCCTCCCCATCTACTCTCAACCCGGTGATCCGGGCAATGTCCTCCAAGCTCGGTACCATATGTCCCCACGGCATTAGAAATGCCCGGCTAGTCCTATCCCATCTCTCTCTAAGGACCTAGATCAAGGGAAGGTCAGGGCGAATGGGCTCAATGCTAAGGAAGGGTCCAAACCCCATTGCGTCTACCCTAGCCCTCTAAAATCTGGTAATCCATAGTAAGCTGCCTGGACCTGGACCCATGAGATCCGAGTCCGCATCAATCCCTGCCAAGCATGAAGAACATAAATACATTTATATATGCTAAATGGGAATTCATCTGCTATTAAAATTGGTTCACTGGCTGAATTGATGACCACCCCTTGGTCGTTATTTGATGAATTGACGCCCCAACGGGGGGCGCTATTTTCTGAGGATTTTTATGTCCCATTACGGTTATTCATGAATTACCTGAATTGACGACCACCCCTTGGTCATTATTTGATGCATTGACGCCCCTATGAGGGGCACTTTTTTTGAGGTTTTTTTCTGTCTCCCTAATTATGTTCATAAAGAAATATAAATTAATGACCACCCCGGTGGACGTTGTTTGTTGAATTGACGCCCCTGTGGGGGGCGCTGTTTTGTAGGGTTTTGAACTGACAGTGTTAAAAAATAGATATATCAAAAATAAAAAATGATAGGAAATGGCAGCAAATTATGAATAAATAGGGTGATTTAAAAATGACGACGTGATTCAGGGAGTGATTTCATGAATTATCTATTTTTAGAAAATAAAAATAAAAATGAATTGACGACCTGCTGTAGGTCGTCGTTTGAATTGACGACACCGCCAGGGGCGTCATTTCTCTGGTTTGCTAGTTCATCATTTTCCCTTCACCGAGGGCTATGGAGATTGAAAAAAATGAAAATCAATGAAAAATGGATGAAGGCTAGGGTGGGGCTCCAACCTTGCTCCATTCAGGTGCCATCAGGCCTCCTCGCAGTGGCTGGCGAGGACGGGGAGCTGCTGCTGGTCCTTCTTCTTCTTCTTCTTCCTCATTGTCATCTTCTCCTTCGTCCTCCTCATCTTCACCATCTTCTTCATCTCCAACTTCTCCGTTGTCCTCCCCCTCTCCCTCTCCTCCTTCTTCTTCAGCTACTTCTTCTCCTTCTCCACCGTGCTCCGCCGGTGGAGCTTCTCCGGCCATCGCGGGAGGAACTTCCTCCCCGACGGGTTGATCATCGCCGAGGTCGATGATGTCAGGGGCCATGACCCTCTGACGTTTGTTGGGGCCAGCCATGAGATGGGTTCGAGAATGAGAGAATGGGAATGGAAGAGGGAGATGGAAGTTGAAAGCAACGGTTAGGGTTCGGGGGGAGTAGCAGAGAAAGAGATAGAACGAAGGAAGAAGAAGAAAATGTGTAAACGGAGGAAGGAGAAGAAAATAGGAAAGTGGGGCGGTTACATTCGAAAAGAATTGACGCCATGATAAATGTCGTCATTTGTTTAATTAACGGCTTGGGTCCAGCACTATTCTTGGATTTGACGATGGTGCACGAAGTCGTCATTTAATATTGCATGGGAAATTGAACTGTCGCTAGAGCATTAATGGGAGAATTTGATTGCTGTGATGAGAGTAATCATTATTGTTTACGATTGATGACAACGCATGGAGGCATCATTTGGCTAAGGCACGACTTCTGTTAAGGCGCCATTTCATATCTGAAAAGAATTTCAAGGAATCAATGCCCACTTTTGAGGCGTCAATTAATCAACGCCTGCTTGTGAAGGTGCCAATCATGGTTTTTAATTATTTATGAGAAAATTGATTAAAAATAATTGACGACGATGGCGAGGGTGTTATTTGAGGAATTGACGGCTTGATACCTGTCGCGGCTCAGAACAGAAAGACTAAAACTGAAAGAATTGGAAGAATTGACCATATAAAATGTTTTCTTTGGCTCAATTAAGGAAAAATCATTTATTTCATTAAAGAAAAGCATCATTACATCAATGTGCCACTTTGGGTCTCAATCCCCTAAGAGCTATTACATAAACTTTCCATTGCTCTTTGTCTTCTTCAATCCTCTCCATGGGTTGATGTAGCTTGTTGATCCTCCATGGAGCTTGGATAGTTTATATCTCTTCCTCATCTTCATTGGAGCCAAGGTCCCTCCTCTTGATGGGTGGAAGGTGAGAAGCTTCTTCAAAGTGATGGCGTGGGAGCCCAATTTGAGGTAAGCACCGGTGAGCATTGTAGAGGATGAGTTCGGTGGCGCCCACTAGCCGAAGCTCCACTCCCGGTGAGAGCCTTGTGCGAATATTTTGAGTCTTGAGGAACCCCGGTGCACATGTGAAGAGATTCTTAGGCATAATCTTTAGGTGCTCTGTCCATTCCACTCTCTTCTTCACCTTTGGTACCCGGTTTAGCACTCTGTCACATAATCCTAGTGAGCCCATCATGTAGTGGAGTGGGCTTTTAGAGAAAATCCTAGAGGATTGTTGGGCTTCCTCACATGGGTCAAATTTCAAGTGGAGATCTACTCAACTATAAAGTAAGAGCATACATCCATATAGGGGCCTCCCCATGGCTGCCGAGGTGATCCCACTATAGAGATAGGTTAGCACCGCCAGTCCTATCCTCTCTCCCTCCCATATGCTAGCAATAATGCTTAGTTGAGCTTCTTCTAAGAAATCCTACAAAGAAGGGAAAAGAAGTGCTCTCGCCAAGCATATAACAAAAGCTTTTGTTACCTTCTCTAATGCAACCTCCTTGACTTGATCCATTCTTTTTTAGACCCATGTGGACGTATAAAATTGCACGTCCATATGTCCCGCCGAGCCCCGCATTGATGTCAAAGTCAAAGGAAGAAGGCCCGGAGAGACTGGCCATCCAGGGCTCCGGGAAGATACTACCGCCCGGTAAATCCCCACATTTGCATGGGCGCATTAAGAGACCGAGAAGTCACAGGATGTCCTCCTGAATTGACACACTGCTACGGACCCTCCCTCGGGCCCACAACGGTGAAGAAATATCCCAAAGAATGCACGGCTTCAAGTTCCTGAAGCAAAAGCAAAGACCCCTGCCAAAATGGCACCTTTAGTGCCTCCAGCGGCACGGCCTCAAGCTCCCAGCGGCACGGCCCTTCAGCCCTTCAGCGGCACGACCCTTCAGCCCTTCAGCGGCACGGCCATTTGGCCCTTCAGCGGCACGCTTCATTCAGGGTTTTTGTCAAGGTTGCACACCAAGTCTATACATCTGTCAGCTCAAGTCTATACACTCTTAGACCAAGCCTGTACAGCCCGTGTGTGTCATGCATTCAAAGTCTATACATCCTGCAACACGAAGTCTGTACGTTTGTTGATTGCACAAACGAAGTCTGTACATTGGCTGGTTGCACAAACGAAGTCTGTACGTCGGCTGGTTGCTGCAACGCAAAGTCTGTACCTTGGCTGGCTCCTTCAAACGCAAAGTCTATAACGTAAAGTCTATACATCCAGACTCCAAGTCTGTACATTGGCTGGCTGCTTTAGACACGAAGTCTATACACTCATGTGGCAAGTCTGCACAGAGTTTGTGACGCGAAGTCTATACACTAATTTACCAAGTCTGACCGTCAGCGGCATGACCCTTCTGCCCTCCAGCGGCACGGTCTCAGGCTCCCAGCGGTACGGGCGTCCTGCCCTCAATGCCCAGCACCCTTTCCCTAGCGGCACAGCGCTGAAAGCCTCCAGACGGCACGCACTGGTAGAAGATACAACGGTCAATAGGCAGACCCATTGGCGCGCAGTCCAGCCACTTCAAAGCCAGCTAGCGCTTGTCTCCGTGTCACCTTCTGGCTAGAGGAGGGGAGATCTTCGCCTGACGAGGAAGATACCGAAGTCAACCTCGGATGGTAGTGCCATCATGAGGCTCCCCCGTCAACCGTCCACGTATAAAAAGGCGGACAAGAGAGAAAGGGGAACACACGGAGAAAAAGAAGAGAAGACGCCCGTTCGAAGAGAGCTCTAGAGAAGAAGAAGAAGAGAAGAAGAAGGTAGAAGAGAAGAAGGAGAGGGAAAAAGAGAGCGTGTGCTGTAGGGTGGAGAGGGAAGGTTGGTAGTGAAGGGCACGATCACCCTTCCTCATCTTGTCCCTCTCCCCCGAGTTTTCTTTCTTTTTCCCCTTGTGTCTTTTCCTTTTTTGTTCGTTTGGATGTACTGGGTTACATTTGGTCTTCTGGCCATGGCCCTTTGTGATTTTGAGTTTGTCATGAATAAAACGTCGTTTGATCTTGCCTTCGTTTGGTGTATTCGTAGTTTCCTTCTTCCTACTGGTCTGTGAGTTTGGCGTCCGTCTCCGGTTCCCTAACTCCTTGCTTGATCTCCCCTCCCATGGCATGGGTCTACTTGATTGAGAGGTTCAGCTCTTGGCTTGACAAGGCAAGGCTAACCTCTCCCTCCTCTCGGTGACACTCTGCAATGCAGTCTCCCCCCTTCTTCCACCCTTTGCAGCCCGTCGAAGTTTTCTTTTTGTGGACCTCTACTTGGTGTGTATCATCCACCCACCAGCCAGGGGGGGTTCCCCTCCCTTTCCTTTGAAGTCCACGGTGCTCACACACCCTCTTAGACCCCTCGTCACCACACTGTCCAACTCTTTCGGCGGCACATTGCCCCTGCGTCCGCTTGGCGGTACACCCTTCTTTTGAACTGCCCAGCGGCACACCTTTGCCATTGGACTACCTGGTGGCACACTCTCCTTAGGGCCATTCAGTGGTGCACCTTCTCTCTTCCTGTTAGCAGTACGCCCCCCCCTCCGGCTGCTTAGCGGCACACTCCCTCCGACCGCCTGCAGCACACTTCTGGCTGCGCCAAGCGGCACACCTCCCCTGTTGGCCTACTCGTCTCACACATTGATTGTCACTTCCCCGGTGTACTCGTAGCTTATATCAGTCTACTGGTTCCTCGCTCGATGTTTTCTCTGAGTTTTTTCTGGAGTTTCCCTAAAGGCGGCTGCTCAAGCACCCCCCTCAATTGTTGGTTCATGCCACTCTTTGTGGGCATGTTCCTTGTTATTCCCTTACCTCCCGTGTCAAGGGGAGGTGCTGCCGAATTTTTGTCAGGAATAACAGCAAATTTAAAAAGATGAAAAGAAGCAGCAAACAGATGGACTGAGCAACAGTAAAAACACTCTAATCAACTAAAAAAAAGCTATGCAAGGCTTCAAGAATTGAACTGAACAAGATCCGAAGAGCTGCACTATGGGGCGTGGATTGGGGCTGAATCACGTGACAAAACTGAAAGTTGATCCTCCAAAGTCTCCCATCAGACCTGTACAAACAAAAGGACTTCTTCTGAACTCCCCCTACCCATCTGAACTCCACTCCATTTGTCTTGACCCAGCATCCTTGTCCTTCAACCTTCCAACGGTACATCCTGGCCTACCTCCTCCAGCGGTGCACCCTAACCTTCTATCCTCCAGCGGTACGCTCCCCTTTGGCCCTCTAGCAGTGCACTCCTCCAGTTCATTCCCAGCGTTACGCTCCCCCCCTGCCGTCTGAGCGGTACGCATCCTCCCAGCGCTCCAACGGTGTCTGTACGATCTTCAGCATACACTGAGTCTATACATCCGTTAGCTTTGCCTTATCCACGCCAAGTCTATACACTCCTTGTGGCTTGTTCATGCATCATTCCATCAAGTCTATACATCGCTGCATACACTAAGTCTACACATTCGTTAGCCGTGCCTCGTCCACGCAAAGTCTGTACAGTCCTCGTGGCTTGTTCACGCATCATCTCCTCCAGCCCTTCCAGTGGTACACTCCCAGTGCCCCAGCGGTACGCTCCACATGCTCCCAGTGGTATGCTCCCCCAGTGCCTCAGCGATACGCTCCACCCTTTACCCTTCAGCGGTACGCCCATCTTCAATCTTCAAGGGCACACTCTTAAATTCCCCAGCGATACACCCTTCTTTACCCTTTGAACAGCACACATCATTCATCTCTCAGCGGTACACCCTAGTCTCCATCATCTCCCCAACGAATACACATATGTATGTAATAAAAAGGGGAGGGGGCTATATGATAAAAGGAACGATGAATAGTAATAATAATAATGAGACAAAAGGGGTGGCCCCAACCAAGATAACAAAAAGGGAAAATAATAACAAAAGGGGGGGGGGTAGTAACAAATAGGAGAAGAATTCATGGTCATTGGGTGATAAAAGGCAATCAACAAAGAAAGGGTAGTGTCAGTAAATAAATGATAATAACAAGCGTCGACAATCACCGTGAATACAATAATATGGCAAAAGTCTCTCCTTCTTGGATTCTGAACCCGGGGATATTAATGATGCTCCTGTAAGCCGGAAGTCACTCTCGGGAGTTCTCTCTCTTGTCGTGGTGACCGCCCGGCCTTACCTCGGGCCGATAATTCATCAGGATCCCCTCCCTCACCGGGATCTGACTTTCCACCCTGTATTAAAATTGCCGTCCCTCGGCAGACATTCGTACGGATTCGTCCCCCCGTTATCATCTCATTTTCCGTGTGAACTTCTGTCCAAACATGGAATGGTCCACCAGTGACTGACATAACCCGTGTATTCATACACTCCCCCCGGGCTCACCGCGTGGCCTGACTACCTTTTTTCTTTCTGCATTAGTTATTATTTCTTTCGACCGTGGAGCCCTTATTCTGGCAATTAATCAAGGGTATTCCCTCTCCGAGGGGATGTAAATGACGTTGCGACCTTTATGGCACAACGGGTCTTAGTCCCGACACGAACCACACAATCGCCTGACTGAGTCAGATCGAGCGCACCATGGGTTCTTCGGAGCCCGAATAAATCGTCACTTTGTGACTGGCACACCCACGCACCTGAATAAACGAACTACGTAATAAGCAAATTTTAGTGTGTCCACAAGTCTGGCACGCCCGGTGGGGCTGGAGACCCTTCATCTCTTTGCCAGAACCAAGGGCTCCACGACCCCCTTCTTGTAATACTAATTCCTTAATTTGCAAATGCAGGTTGCATTCTGAACGTCAAGATGGCCCTCACTTTCGGCCAGCAACCCGTCGAGAGTCACGTGCGGAACAGCTACCTGGCCGTCCCCCTCACTTTCGAGAGCTTCCCTCCCTCGGTTGGTTTCCCCAACTTTTTGGGAGTGGCTTTCACTCACCTGTTGGACGTGGAAGCGTCTGACGGGATCAGGGACGACGCCTCCATCCAGGGGGCCACCAAAGCTGCTGCCGGCCGACAAATGGCCGAATCCCCCAAGGCTGCCCCTATGAAGATATTGGGCTGCAACGTGCACCATGTGCACGAAACAGCCGGCCCATCTCACCCAGGCTCGGCTTCCCATCAGAGAAGGCTCCGGAGGAGCCATGCAACTACGTCACCCCGAGGCCGGGTCTCCAGCACCGGCAAGTCTACTGTCGTCGGAACTTTCCAGGTGCCTCTTTCCGGGCGGCGCTCCGAAGTCATCCCGGATCGCATCATACCCGCCGTTCCAGTGTGTAACTCCTTCCAGCCACTGGGAAAGATGAAGGGCAGGATGACGCTCGCATCTCCAGCTACAGTTCCACAGCACCAACCGGCCCCTAGGCCGACCAAGGGCAAGCAAGCATGGGTTCCCAAGGCAGCTCGGGTTACTTCACCAACCCAAGCAAGGCCTGGCACCCTTCGCCCGGCAAGGGCTCAACAAGCAGACCGGGTCAAGGCATCGGCCCCCGTCTATCCGCCGGCATCGGTCACACTGGCCCCGCCGGATAACACCCGCCGTCGACACCACCGACGTCACTATCAGGCTGCCCGTGCGGAGCCTGCGATCCACATGCCCGTTGCTGTCAACAGGGCAACACCACCCGCTTCTCCTCCAGATCAAGACTGGGAAGGAGTGGAGCAGGCCATGAGAAACTATCTACGGGGCCCGGGGAGCACTCCCCTGGGTCGTCAGAGATTGCTGGGGGCAGTGGCCTCTGCATTTGAAGAAGAAGAAACCCGACCCGTGCCTAGTGCCGAGTCAAGGAACTGCTCTAAGGAGCGCTATCAGTCCCCGCCGAGGGAAGAGGTGAGGCCGCGGGGGTCGGTCTTTGACAGATTGGTCTTCCCAGGCAGGCCGTCAAGAAGAGCAGCAAAGAAAAGGCAGGGACCTAAGGGTCTACACTTGCAATATGGCAGGAGTGTTCGGCCGGTACGGGGCTCTACCGACCGAGCCCGAAGAAATGGCTAGACTTGTGGCAAGGCCAGGACCTCTCACCAGAAGAGGGAAGGCAGCAACCGAAAAGACACAAGCTCACACTGAAGGAACTGACTACGGGGAGTCGTCGACGGCCCTGGTCGCCAATGTCATTACTGAAGGCACCACGGGAGGACCATCCACTTCGTCCGAAGAGGCACCAGCCGAAGAAAGAGGGGGCACCCCTAGCCTCTCAATGAGTGACCCCGATGTATTACTTATGATGCAGTAATATCAAAGGGAGATCGAGTTGCTAAGAAAGCAGTTGACCGACAGGGCTGCTCAACCTTCAACATCTGGGCAGACCGAAGCACTACCAGAGACCCTGGGGGTAACGGTCAGGCCTCGGAAGCTTCTCCACAGGCGACAGTGTCTCCACCGATCCCCGGCTACACCGGGGGCATACCCCTGCACCAGCCATAGCACACAACTCCGGCCCCGCCACCGAACCTACCATTCCAGGGACCCACCATTGCGCCTCAGGCGACAGTGTTAACAACGCCACTGGCGCAACCGGCTCATTTCTACCCGAACCCGGTGGACCCGGCGATAGTGAACAGACTTATGTTGGAACAGATGATAGACATGAAGCTGGCAGAAAAGGGCGATAGTGATTGCACGCCCTTTGATGTGTATCGAGTACCTTATCCGGCACACTATGCTGCAAGGAGACTCCCGGCCGGCATCACCAAACCGCCGAAATTTGAAAAGTTTAATGGGCAAGGGTCTCCCAGGGAGCACATCGCCTACTATGTGAATATTATGGGGGATTTAGCAACAGATGAAGCCTATCTCTTCAAATTCTTTGGCTCAACACTTACCGGGCTTGCTTTCGAATGGTACTCGAGCCTGCCCGTCGGCTCCATTGCAGACTGGCCCGACATGCAGAAGAAATTTAAAGAAAGGTTCTACATAGCTGAACGGGAGGTCATAGTGGCAGAACTCTACACCACGAGGCAAAGAAGCGATGAGTCGGCACTCGACTATATAAAGAGGTGGAGGAACCTCAGCATGAGATGCAGGCGTCCCCCGCACCAGGAGAACGCGGTGTAAATTTGTAAACAGAACCTGAAGAAAGAAATCCTTGAGAGAATGATCGGTGCGGAAATAAAGTCATTTGACCGCTTAAACAATATAGTGGCAGAGATCGAGGCATTCCTCGCTCGATACTCTTCCACTCCAACTGCATCAAGTCAAAGGGCCAGACAAGTCGAGAAGAAGCTGATGCCGCCAGAAGTCCACACATTGGACTTTCAAGCTTTTGAGAAACAAACGGAGAAGGGCAAGGAGACGGCCAACCCACCTCCAGCCAGGGCTACTGAATGGCGGGAAGGTCCTTCCCTGCGGGAGAAAATGAGGAATAAGTTGTATTCTTTTCCTCGAGATAAGTCCCGGATCTTGTTTGAATGGGCCACCAGGTACAATAAAATTACATTGCCAGAACCAAAGAGGCCTGGCGACATAAAAAGAAAGGATGATCCTCGTTTCTGCCTGTACCACCAGATGCTGGGGCATACTATCGAGGAGTGTTATATCTTCAAGGATGTCATTGAATCCTTGATTAAGAAGGGAGAGTTGGACATGGGGGAGCACAAGGTGGATCCTCCGCAGCCGCATGAGATGCCAAACCTCGGCACTTCTGTTAACATGATCTCTCTTTACCAGCAGCTGCCTGAGGAATGGGCAGAGGCCAGTACAACTGTAACATATGAAGCCTTTGTCATGGCACCAGCCCAAGATCAAAGAGGTTGGCAGGCTGCGCCGACGAGGAATAGAAGAAGAAGGCAAGCCCCCCGGCCCACGCCGGAGGTTCATATAAGGGGTGTCACACCTCGACCAGTCCCACCACCAGTGATGCCTGTTTGGCATGATACAGCCCCCCGGCTAGTCGTGCGGTGCTTCACTAACAATAGGAAGAAGCATACCCCGATGCGGGTGCACAAAAAGACCAGTCCCGCAGTGGAAAGACTCCAGGCCATTATTGATGGGCTTGAAGATTATGAGCAGCCCGAGATCCGGTCTGTGGAGCTGAAGGAATATGTCCCTTGGAGGGAGTTCGAGTCACTCGAACTGGCTCCAGAAGTAGAAGCCGAGGCAAAGGAAGAGCCCCTCTTGTGGGGTGAGCCTCCCCAAGGCCAGTTGCCAACCACTGAAGAAAAGAAGAAAAAGAAGAAGAAAAAGCCCAGAAACAAGAAGAAGAGCGGGGTTGTTCTCTCCTGCAACACCCTGTCGGCGTTGTTTGACACTGCCCTCTCCCTGGGGGAGGAAGAGCAAGAGACGCCCATTGAGCCATCAGAAGTGAACCAGGCTGAGGCATCCACCTCCCAGCATGCCACCAGGTCGGGAAGGAAATGGGGACGCCCTCCTCAGGCCAACCACAACATCCTGCTCAGGGGAGAACAACCATATCATATCCCTGAACCTAGGATCCAAGGCATGGAGATTCCCCCTCCCTCGGGTCTCTACCCCGGAGAGCCGGTCGGCCAGAATACCCCTTCATTTATTGAGTTTCTCACGACTCAAGGGGGAAGGCAGTCATGCCCCCGAGAGTCCCGACAGGTCAAAGAAGCAAGTGGCTTCCCGGCCCCACTCGTGGCAACTCCTCCTCTGCCAAGGGAAGAACCTGACAACATCCCGAGCCTCACCGAGTTCATGCAAGAGAAGGTAGAAACCCAACAGGCCCCGCAATCCCAAGTAATACCTGACTCGGCAGAGGAAGCACCCCCTGAGCCAGCTCCCCAGGCCCAAACTGGGGGCAGGCATAGCAGAGCTGAAGAGATGAAGTTGCTCGAGGTCCAAGCCGGCAACAGAATAGTCAAGCACCTGAAGAAGATCCCAGCCAGGTTTACCGTCTGGGAGATTTTATCCCTAGATGAAGAGACACGGCGGGCCATCATCGCGGCACTCCAGACGCCAGCTTATGTGGAGGCTTGCCTTGCAGAAATGTCACCCGAGGTAGCTGTGGCTTTCACGTAAGAAGATATGATCCTGCCTACCTACAGTCACAATAGGCCACTCTACATGAAAGGGCAGCTGAATGGGCACCCCATCAATAGGGTATTGATTGACCCTGGGGCGGCAGTGAACATACTCCCCTACCGAGTATATCAAAAGCATTACTTCGATGTGCACTTGATCGAGGTCAAGAATGTTAAGATCACCAGCTTCAACCAGAAGTGTGAGGTCCCCATGGGGATTGCGGAGTTTAACCTCTCTCTCGGTGATTTCACGACTAAGGTCCAATTTCATGTGATCAACTCCAGTACCTCCTACAAAGCATTGCTCGGCCGGCCTTGGCTGCACCAGAACAGGGTCGTGCCGTCTACTCTGCATCAATGCATCAAGTACCTCGGCGACGGGAAGGAGGAGATAATCTTTGCTGACCTCCACCCTTTTGAGGTGTTCAAGTGCCATCTCTCAGACGCCAATTTGTATCTAGAAAAGCCGAAGCAAACTCCCCAAGTCACCCTAGACAAGGGAAATAAGAAGGCGGAGCCGGACAGTTGGTTCCCTCCATCGCCGCTAGGCTATGTGGCTCCTCGTCAAGTGTCATTTGTTTCTGGGGTGGAAGGGGTATTCAAAGCAGCTCCCTTTTCCATCTACCCTGCACCGGGGTTGCCACCCCTCGAAGACTTGCTGGAGGACATCAGGGTCCTGCTTGGGATCATCAAGCCTCTCGCAGAAGTTGACTGCCACGCGGTTGAACCATTGAAGACCTTTGAGGTGCCTAACCCCGGGGGATGGTCTACTATTTTCTATGTGGCTGATGAGCACCTGGTCAGAGGGGACGATGATTGTAAACTCCCCAACGAACTGCATGACCCATTCGTCCCGATCACGGGCTGCCGGACATAACTGGTCGAGTAGTCAGAATGACCAGAAAACAAGGGATCCCCTTTTGCCAGCTCTCTAGTCGGAAGGACATGTTCGAGAAGATGTGGAACCCACCAAACCTGGACCGGAGGTTGGTGCAAATCACCCGGCACCCGGGATTAGGTTTCTCATTAGAGGATTCCTACGAAGCCAACGTTATATCGGTCTCGGCTCCGAACGGCAGCAGCCTCACAGGCGCCCAAGGCCCACAGGAAGTGCAAGGTCGGCAGTACCTTAAGCCTTCAGTCGGTGAAGATCAGCATGAGGAGGTATTCCTATGGAAACCGCCTCCCTGCAAGAACAAGGGGAAGGCCCCGTCCTCCTCTGAGGGACCGGCCCCGAACGGCTACGGCGACTGGCCGTCATTGCCTTCGTCGGACACTGATGCAAAAGGTAAAGAAGCAAGTCCAACTCCGGGCCTCCCTCGGTGCGACTCCGCCCTGTTTGCCCTGTGCTATCAACAGCAGCGAGAAATTGAGAAGCTGAAGGCTCGGTTGGCCGAAGTGACAATACTCATATCTGACTTGATTGGGGGCATCTTCCGCCAGTAGAATATTGGCATGCACCTGCCCCCGGGGGCCACCCCGAACATCCCTACGCACTGGAGAAAGCAGGCCAGAGGCGCAACTGTTTCCCCAGTCAGACGGCCGGCCGACCAGAATCCCACATTACAAGAGAGAATGCGGAGGCCCTACTCCTTCCCGAGGAATAAAACCTGAGGGATCTTCGAATGGGCTTGCTACTATGGCAAGGTTACCCTCCCAAGGCCCAAGAGGCTGCAAGATGCTCGCAGAAGTGGTGACCCTTTGTTCTGTCTGTACCACCAAATACTGGGTCACTCCATAGAAGACTGCTACGTCTTCAAGGACATTGCTCAGGACTTAATTGAGAAAGATGAGCTCAGAATGGGAGATTACGTGGTAGCTCCACCACGCCCTCATGCGACAGGCAACCCTGAAAGAAATATCTACATGGTGTCGGTCCAGCACCATATTTTTGAAGAGGCAGTGGAGAATGGGCAACCCCGGTCACCGGCAGAGAACCGGCCCCCGGTGTGGCAATCAATTACTTCGGTCCCGGCTGGAGCCGTCTATGATGATTACCAGGAAGACCCCAGAGATGTTCTTTGTCTCCCCGCACAGGAGGACCCCCCGGAGCCATAACCTGCAAGCCTGGAATAGGGGGATATTAGCAAAGCCTCATTGCCCAATGAGGCGGAGCAGGGTGACATCTATGGTGTCCTTGAAGCAAAAGACGGCGAAGATCAAGATTTCGTCGACTTATTGCCAGCACCGCCAGAAATTGAAGATGGCGGTCAGGCCACAGTAGATGAACTTATTGAGATTAACTTGGGCACGGAAGGTGACCCCAGGCCGACCTTTCTAAGTGCCCTTCTTCCTCTACAGGAGAGGGAACATTATATCAAGTTGCTGCGAGAGTTCCGGGACTATTTTGCCTGGAATTATAAGGAGATGCCCGGCCTGAGTCCTGGCGTGACTCAACATGTTCTTGCCATCGACCCCAAGGTTGAGCCAGTGAAGCAGTCTCCCCGGCGCATGAGACCGGAACTGATACACCAAATTTGTAAAGAAGTCGACAAGCTCATAGATGTCAATTTCGTAGCTGAGAACCAGTATACTACCTGGTTGGCCAACATTGTGCCAGTAAGGAAGAAGAATGGACAGATCAGGATTTGCGTGGATTTTCGCGACCTGAATAAAGCCTGCCCAAAAGATGACTTCCCGGTGCCTATCACTGAAGCGATGATTGATGCAACCACTGGCCACGAGGCCCTGTCCTTCATGGACGGATCGTCCGGCTATAACCAAATCTGGATAGCTGAGCACGACCGAATTCATACGGCCTTCCGGTCGCCCAAAGGAATATTCCACTACAAAAGAATGCCCTTCGGCCTCAAAAACGCCGGCGCCACCTACCAGCGGGCGATGACCAAAATATTCGACGAGCTGATGTACAACAAAGTCGAATGCTACATTGATGACTTGGTCGTGAAGACAAAGAAAAAGGAAGATCACCTGAAGGACCTTAGAGTCATCTTCGAAAGGCTCCGGCAGTACGAGCTGAAGATGAACCCGATGAAGTGTGCCTTTGGCGTCTCCAGCGGGAAGTTCCTCGGCTTCATTGTCCGATATAGAGGGATCGAGATCGACCCTTTCAAAATAAAAGCCATCCAGGAGTTGCCTCCTCCGAAGGATCTGGGAGAGCTAAGATCCCTGCAGGGTCGGCTGGCCTACATCCGAAGATTTATTTCCACTTTGTCGGGGCGTTGTCAGCCATTCCACAGATTGATGATTAAGAATGTACCTTTTAACTGGAACCAGGAATGCCAGAAGGCCTTCGATCAGCTGAAGGACTACTTAAGGGCCCCGCCTGTGCTGGGGGCACCTGTCAAGGGGGGGCCACTTATTCTGTACATAGCCGCCACCGAATGCTCCCTGGGGGCAATGCTCACTCAGAATAATGATGAGGGGAAGGAGCAGGCTCTCTATTATCTCAGCCGGAGGCTAGTGGGGGCATAAACAAAATACACCCCGATCGAGAAGGTCTGTCTTGCCCTGGTCTTCGCAGTCAAGAAGCTGAGGCATTACATGCTCTCCCATGAAGTGAGCCTGATCTCCAAGGCCGATCCAGTTAAACACATTCTCTCCCAGCCAGTCCTGAAGGGACGTCTCGGCAAGTGGGCCGTGCTGCTAATGGAATTTGATATCACCAACGTGCCGCAGAAGGCCGTTAAGGGTCAAGCCGTGGCCGAATTCTTTGCAGCACATCCTGTGCCCGAAGATTCCCCATTGGCTACAGAGCTGCCCGAAGATGAAACACTGGAGGTCGACCAAGTCCAACAGATTGCTTGGCAGCTGCACTTTGATGGAGCTTCGAGAACAGAAATGGCCCTGTTCGGACATACAAAAGTATGGGCAGGGGCCGACATCGTCCTAAAATCCCCCGAGGGAGAAGTGTTGCATACATCTTGCTCTATCAATAAGCCTTGCACCAATAATGAGGTGGAGTATGAGGCTCTGATTATTGGTCTCAAGTTGCGTTGCAGATGGAGATTAGAATGCTGCAAGTATTTGGCAATTCGTTACTAGTCGTCAAGCAAGTCTAGGAGCAGTTTGATGTCCGAAAACCTGAGCTCCTGCCTTACCAAGCTAAAGCAAAGCGGCTCATGGAACAATTCTACCTTATTGAGATAGGCCATGTTGCCCGGGGAGAAAATGCACAAGCCGACGCACTGGCGAAATTGGCAAGCTCATTAGCAGTCCCGCCTGATGGATCTCTTAGCATCCGGGTGATGAATCAGCGCCAGGTGCCTAGCATGATAGAAGAGCCAGAAGAAGAAGAACTGGAGGTCGCTGCAGCAGAAGCTGTCGGCCTACCGGACTGGAGGGATTCCCTCATGCAATGGTTTAAATACCAGCAATTGCCCAAGCAGAGAGAAGAAAAGATCAGGCTGATCAGAATAAAGGACTCTTACGAGGTCCAGAACGGGATCCTATTCCGAATTATGGCGGATGCCAAACGGAAAGTACTCCTGCGGTGCCTATCCACGGAAGAAGCTTGGAGGGTCATGAAAGAAGTCCACGCCGGAACAGCAGGTGCACACCAGGCGGGACCAAAGATGAAAATTGAAATAAAGAAGCTTGGCTACTACTGGCCAACCATGTTTGATGACTGCTACAAGTACGCCAAGTCTTGCCAGAAATGCCAGCAGCATGCCACAATACCCAGGAGGCCGCCCGTGCCGCTACATCCGACATTGCCCAGCTGGCCGTTCGCCAGTGGGGAACAGACATCGTAGGCCCACTACCCGCGTCATCCGCCGGGTGCAAATACATTTTGGCGGCAACTGATTACTTCTCCCGTTGGGCAGATGCCGTTGCTTTGAGAGAAGTGACTGGGGAAATCGTCTCCAGATTCGTCCGGCGCAATATTATATTCCAGTTTGGCACGCCAAACCGAATCATCTCAGACAATGGAAGTCACTTTCGCAACCAGAAAGTCTACCGGCTGGCCGAGAAGTATAAGATCGACTGGAGAATGTCAACCCCCTACAACCCACAAGCCAATGGTTTGGCTGAAGCTTTCAACAAGACTCTTTGTACTCTCCTGTCCAAAATTGTTATTTCTAACAAGAGGGACTGGGAAGAGAAAATGTATGAGGCCCTGTGGGCTTATCGAACTGTATACAAAACTCCGACGGGTTGTTCACCCTTCTCTTTAGTGTATGGCTCAAAGGCACTCGTCCCCATTGAGCTGGAAATACCCTCCCTTCAGGTCGCAATCCAACACAGGCTAGTCCAGGAAGAGCAAACAAATGTCGAGCGAAGGCTCGAAGAGCTCTCCGACCTGGAGGGGAAGCGGCTTCACGCCCAGCAGAACATCCAGATCTATCAAGCCCAAATAGCTCGCGCTTTCGACAAGCTCGTCAAAGAGCGTGAATTCAAGAAGGGTGACCTCGTTATGGTCAAAAGGAGGGAAGTCATGGCTTCCAACCCCAAGGGCAAGCTGAATGAAAATTGGCTTGGACCCTATGTAATCCAAAAGGTTTATGAAGGCAGGGCATATGTGATAGTCGATCATCGGGGGGAGGTCCAGTTTCCACCCCTTAATGGTAGGCATCTAAGATTGTATCACGCTCCAATTCCTCCATTCAATGAATAATACATTTCCCCACCCCACGGCGGGCGGATTTGCTTTCAATTGCTTGAATGGTTTACTTGTCGCCTGTTACGAACCACAAGAGAAGCGACCAAAGGGAACGCGCGCATACCAAAAAAGAAAGAAGAAGAAAAAGAAAAAAAATAAAGGAAGAAGAAGAGAAAAGAGGGAAGAGAAGAAAACAAAAAAAAGAGAAAAGAAAAGAAAAGAAGGAAGGAAAAGGGAAAAAGGAGAAGAAAAAAAAGAGGAAAGAAAAGAAAGAAAAGAAAAGGAAAGAGGGGAAAAAAGAAAGAAAAGAAGAGGAGGATTCAGCCCCTTCCAATAAACGAATCAACCCTGTCAGCCCTTGACATTCTGTCGGCACTGACAAAAAATATCCCACCCGGACCTCTCGTCCGAGATTAGGGAATCAACCCATCTCCTTGCGTCGGCACTCACCCGTACCGACGAATATTCCAATAAACGAATCAACCATGTCAGCCCTTGACATTCTGTCGGCACTGACGAAGAATACCCCACCCGTACCTTTCGTCCGAGATTGGGGAATCAACCCATCTCCTTGCGTTGGCACTCACCCGTGCCGACGAATATTCCAATAAACGAATCAACCCTGTCAGCCCTTGACATTCTGTCGGCACAGATGAAAAATACCCCACCCGGACCTTTCGTTCGTGATTGGGGAATCAACCCATCTCCTTTCGTTGGCACTCACCCGTGCCGATGAATATTCCAATAAACGAATCAACCCTGTCAGCCCTTGACATTCTATCGGCACTGACGAAAAATACCCCACCCGGACCTTTCGTCCGAGATTGGGGAATCAACCCATCTCCTTGCGTCGGCACTCACCCGTACCGGTGAATATTCCAATAAACGAATCAACCCTGTCAGCCCATGACATTCTGTCGGCACTGACGAAAAATACCCCACCCGGACCTTTCATTCGAGATCGAGGAATCAACCCACCTCCTTGTGTTGGCACTCACCAGTGCCGACGAATATTCCAATAAACGAATCAACCCTGTCAGCCCTTGACATTCTGTCGGCACTGACGGAAAATACCCCACCAGGACCTTTCGTCCGAGATTGGGGAATCAACCCATCTCCTTGCGTTGGCACCCACCCGTACCAACGAACACACCCAGAGACAAATAAACCACACCAGTCATCGGCATTCTGTCGGCGCAGATAAACAGCCCTCTTTTGACCAAGACCTCCCGTCAGAACAAACTCTTCTCTCCGTCCCTTCGGGCGACGAACAACCCCTTCTGACCAATACCTTCCGTCTGGATCGCTGAATGAACAAACTCTTCTCTCCGCCTCTCCAAGGTCGGATCAACCTACTTGGGTTAAACGTATTGGCGACATCATTCGACTAAGTTGCTTTATGGACATGGTGAGTGGTCCCCTCGTCCCTCCTCTGGAAGGGGCGAGCACTCTCCTATGCTCATATGCGAATCTCACCAGGCTCTCCCCGAATAAACTGTTAGCGTTAACTTGCGTTCCATCACATAGCAAGAAAAGAGAAAAGGAGGGAAGAAATCACCCGACACCACACGCATACCATAGACACATGGAATAATTGCATTGTATTCTTTTCAGAAAATTTACATCGGCTTCGAGACATACCCCGGTGTTACATGCAAAGAAAGGAATGGAAGGGGAATCGGTGGCTATTCTAGCCCTCAGAAGATGTCCTCAAAAGGGAGGATCCCGACGCAAGGGAAGCTTATCATCTCACGCAGAAGGCCCTCCTGCGCCTCGAGGCGTTCTAATTCTGTCGTCACAGAGGCCACGGCTGCCTCGGCAACGGCCAACTCTTCAGCCTCCTGGGCCTTACCCGTCTCTGCCTTGAGCAGGTCAGACTCCGCCTGGGTAAGCCAGCCCCGAGTTTCTCTATCCGGTTCCCCAAGGCGTCGATGTCGGCATTGTACCTGTCTAAGCCTCCTTGATGTTGCTCCCGGCTGTCTCTCTGAACAGCCAGCGCCTCCAGATATTCATACCTCTAGGCACCGATAGCTGTGAGCTCAGTCGGGGCTTGCGTCTCGAGGAATGCGCGACGGTTCACGTACTTCAACAATAAGAGAACGCGTCACGACCATTCTTCGAGCGGGCAGCCCATCATCTGCAGTGCTTTGGTCAGCTGCTCCACGATGGCCCTGGCATCTCGATAGGTGAGCGTGGGATCGGCGACAACCATGGAGCACAATACCAACAGGGTCTGCCAGACTGGCGGATCTGAACTCACACGGTCGATAGGAGGGACGGCTGGTGGGTCGAAGCTAACTTCGTTGTCCACGACCACCCACAGCTCTGCGTCGACCACGGTCGAGCTACCCGGAAGGGCCAGCGCCGAAAGGAGGGAGCTCGCGAGCTCCGAGATCGACCCCTGGCTAGCCACCACCATAGGTGAGGGAGAGACCATAACGGAGACGTCTGACGCCACCATGATAAGCGGCTGCTCCAGCTCCATAGACCGGGTAGGTTCCAAACCTGACGATGCTGCCTCCTCCATCATAACTAGAGCCCCAGGCAGACAAAGTTTTTTCGGCCTCCGCCGCCTCGACTGACAAAGTCTCTATGGCGGGCGGGTCCAATGTCGCTCCCAGGAAGTCTTCGTCGCCCCCTGCTTGGAATTCCTCCGAATGCTCGCGGAGGATCGCCAATATCCTCCCTAGAAGCCGAGCTTCCTCAGGTATCACCGGCATCGGGATCGGTGGCAGCTGGATCATCAACCGCAGGACGGCCCCCATTAGCAGAAGAGAGACCAGGGACCCCGTGTCCGGACCCAGAAGTGCCTTCAGCCTCTTAACCGCATGTACGCGGAAGGACGAGCTCCACCTGGGGACAGCCTTACGAGCCCGAGGCGCGCGTGCTCCGTGGGGCGTTGTTGTTACCTGGCCATGTGAAGAGAAGTTAGCCGCTTGCCAAGTGGGATAAATCATTGAATCCTCAAGAAAGCCGACCATATTCCCCTGCCTACCTCGCCAGCCGGCACTATGCTGCTCTCCAGCGTTACCTCTCCCCGGGCATCAACTTCAAAAATTGTCTCCTCCCGAGCCTTGGCTTCGGGTACCACCGGCACTTGCACTTCGACCTCTGGTGCTATCTCTCCCTCTTCTAGGGCTTCAGTGGCTAGGGTAGAGGTCTCCACGGCTCCTTCAGAGGCACGAGCATGTATTGCCTCGAATACATCAATAACGCTAAGGGAGGGCTCAGAAAGAAAGAAGAGGAAACTATGCACTCATAGCCACTGCCGCTTCTTCCCGAAGTGAGATCTTGGCGGTCGAAACGGCAACACCGGAGCTTGCCACGGCCTCCTCTCACGGCGCAGCCTCGGCCAGGGACGCCAATTTGTCCAAATCCGCAGCAAATGTCTCTCTCCTGGTAGCTTCTACCCCCGGGACGTAGATCTCTGCATCTTTTGACGGGACATGTCCCTTTGAATGCTAAAAGCAATAAGAGCAAGAAGATTAGCCGATGTCCTAAAGGAAGTAAACCTGAATTAACAGGTTCGCACTTACAGGCGCCTGCTTCACCAGGCTAAGAGACACAGATAGTACCGGGGCTTTCCAGGCAGGAACTTGAGATTTGGGCTCCCCGGGGACACCCTTAGTTGAAAGTACTTCGTTGGAAGAGTAGCCGTAGTCTACCCTTTCGCCCGACGAAGATCTAGTGTTAGTGGGCACCTCTTTTGCTGTCAAGGCAGCCCCCGCCTCAACATCCGGGGTCGGCAATCGTGACTTCCTCGACTGCCGCCCCTTCTTCGATATATCTGCCCGAACCGGGATGCCTCCGGGATCGCCTCCGGTTCTGGGACCGCCACATCAGCTCCTGCATAAGCAAGGCAAAATCCACATTCGGTCATGCCCATAAAGTTTCAAGGAACGAAGAAAATTAATCAAATGACCGCCCAAGAAAGTGCTATACCTCCTTCGACTTCGGCAGTAGGAGCTGGGGCGAAGAAGGTCTCTCCGACGGATTCTACGGCCTCGTGGGTCACAGCTTCACCCACGCCTGGGATGGGTACAGGCGCGGGCCTCTTCACGACAGCTGAAACAAAAGGACACGGGTGTCACAAGGAGTGTCCCTCTTAATATCTCAATAAACCCTGAAGAGCTTCAAAGAGCGGAAGGGACCCAACCTGCAGGCCGACTCGGCTCGGCCCGAGCAGCTTCGAACTCCTCGAATGAGGAGATTACGGGTGCCAGGGGAGCGATCGGCGTGGCTTTGGTGGCCTCTGTCTTTCTGCGTTTGGCCTCCCGCCGCCCAGCCGCCTTAGCAGCATCCACAACCTTCTTCATGGGTGACTTCGCCCGGGGCCTCTTCGCAGGCGGAGGCAGGGGAGTTGTGGTCGGAGCCGCTGGCACTTCCTCAAAGTAAGCCGGCTTGCCCGCCTGCCGCAGAAGGTTGCAATACGTCACCATTTGAGTGCTGTCGGGGTGATCTGTTAAAAAGGGGAGAAAGAAAACAAGGGACCCGGTCAATGTCCAGCATTCAAGAAAGGTCAGCATTGAAGAACACAAGGGAAGGAAGAGAACAATAAGTACCATGGGGGTCGGTGCATAGCCGTAGCATTATCGGCCAATAGCTAAGGGATGATTCCTTGTCCCGACGAGCCGCCTCTCGGACCAGCCAACATACGTCTTTAATTTTCTGACAGCGATCTGAGAGGGCGGCCAGGTCTGCATGCTTCTTGGCGGCCAGGTGACAGAAGAGGTTGAAATGGTCCATTCCTCACCCTCGGCATAGTAGTAGGCGATGTGGAGGCGCTTGCCCAAGATGACCACTACTGAATCTTCAATCTTCAACCCATGCACTCGAAGGAGAACGTAGAGCCACGTGCTGTCCTTGTAATTCTCTGGGTTCCGTTCCTCCCTCCTCACAAATGTGCGATAGGGACAAAGTGCGTCCCTCTCCGGTCGCCAGCTCCTCACCGGGGTGCCTTCTTCCTCCATGGGGAATGGATAGTTGATCAGTTCCAGGTGGTCGCCCCCGATGTGGCAGAGGTCCCGCAAGCTCTTCTTGAAGTCATCCTTTTCCACAGGAGGTAGTTTGACCTGCGGCGCTGGCTTGGTCTCGCGAGCTGCCTTGCGCGCGACCATGTATGCGGCAACTTCCTGTTCTTTACCGCGCCTCAGTCGGAGTAGGTGCTCCGGGTCAATATCCAGCACCGGCACTAGCTGTCGGCTCAGAAACTTTCTCTCTGCCCCGTCCCAGCAGTCGGTCCGGCGTAGTCGGTAAAAAGCTGTCCGGGCGTTCCACCACTTCACATATTCGGGGGTCACCCGTGGAACCCGACCCGGGGCAGGCACCCGGAAGCTGGCAGTGTCTGCCCGATGAAAGAAATCCCACTAGGTTCGGGCAGCTTCGGCGGTAGGACTCCCCCGGAGACTTCGCACCGATAATTCAAAGAGAGCACTGTGTGCCGGATATGCTGGTCATATCCAAAATTCCTACCGAAGTGAAAAGGATAATATGGCTCCAACAGCAAACTGTCCCCTTTGCGGAAGGCCAGCACACTTGGACGGATGGACAGTGCCCAGGCCCTGAGTTCCGGCTCCAATAGCGGGTGAACCACGTTCTCCTGACTGATCGGGTGCACATATTTCTCCACTTGGTTGTCTCGGCACTCCCGGTTACTATTTACTAATGGACTTGAGTGAGCGGCCAGGGTCCAAAAGTGGATGGTGCCCGCGGCATCAAGGGGCACCGTCGTCAACTTGCCTCGAATGTCGTATAGTCGCATGGACATCGAGCTTGACGCCACGCTCGTGAACTCCAACATCCGTGGAACCAATCCCCAGCCTTGAATGGTGCGCGGGATGAATTCTGGGAATAAAGAACAGACCCACGCATTGAAAAAATGCAGTGGGCACACATACTGCGCTTGACGCGGGAACTGTTGATGGCTGATGTCCCCAGAGCGCTTTGTATATCAGACACAGCGTGGCCGGGCACAAAGACCGCTTGATACCCCAGGCCATCTGACAGGCTGGGTAAATGGCGTCTGGGTGAATGACAGTCTCATCCCCGTGGGGCATGGCGAACGAGCACAGCCAGTACGTCAGATACGCCGCGTAATGCGTCAATGGGTCGACTCCCATCGGGTTCGGCCCGCCGCGGTGCCCCCGAGAAGGGATCTGCTGGGTTCGGTGCAGTATTCAGAGGGGGGGTGAATGAATATGTCCCTTTTAAACTCTCACCCAATATAAAATTTCGCTCAAACTAGAACTATGATGCTAACTAGACAGATTAACCAAATCTGAAAGCTAATCAACTATTATGTTCGACCAGTTAGCAAACACATGGAGCGCCCCTATGCATTCATCTAGCGGAAGCACAAATGAACAAATCAAACCACAGTGCACAAGGGTTTTTTAGGTGGTTCGGTCCTGCAGACCTACATCCACCCCACACTCAACCCGAGTGTGGCTTCACTAACTGCTGGGCAACACAGCTTGCCAACAATCAGCTGGGCCTCACAGCTTGCCAACCGCTGAGCATCACAGCTTGCTTCCGCTGGGCAATACAGCTTAGCCATCGCTGACTCACAGCTTGAACCCGCTGGGGAATACAGCTTAACCCGTCCGAGACCAAGTCTCACCAGCTGAGGATTACAGCTTTACCTGTCCAGTGGAAACCTCCACTGCCCGCTGAGCTACACAGCTTGCTGTCCAGAGGCAGCACCTCTGCAAACCGCTGATAAACAGCTTGAAGAAATGTATAAAGGAAAATGAAAATAGAACAAGACAGCAATGGAAAGCTGAAGCAATAAAGCACAAAATATAGCTCAACAATGAGCAACTTCAGATCTGGTTTTGAACCAAAGATCTGAGGAACGAACTCCTTCTCTCTCTCTCTCTTCTTCTTCTTCTCTTCACACTCTTCTCGAGCTCTCTGCCTCTCTTCTTCTCCTTCTGCTCTTTTTATTTCTCTTTCCTTTTTCTATCTGGATCGTGGCTCTCTGTATGGACTTTTCTTCTCGCCAACTCGATCGCCCTTCTTCTGTGGAAGGAGGCTCATATATATAGCAGCAGCCAGCAGGAGGGCAGCACTGGGCGTGTGTGTCCTCACATTTCCCGCCCAGATATTTGGCCACGTGTCAGCATTCTGTCAGTCCTTCAGCCTCGGATCACGTGCTGCCCAGTCACGTGGAAATGTTCTTCCTCGGACCTGCAAGGAGATACAACCCATTAAAACTGAGGGCCACAGGAACTAAAGCTGCATGAGGTATGTAATAGTAATACTAGATGCACTGAGAACGACACGAGATACACAGGGTGACTACAGCACGAAGTAAGGAAGGAATGACACGAGATACACTGTGACAGAACAGACACAACGAAGAGAACGACACGAAGTGAGGTTATAAAACAACACGAGGTAAAAAGAAGAACGACACGAGATACATACGATGACTACAGCACGAAGTAAAAACGACATGATATAATAACCAGTAATGAGAACGGCACGAGAACAACATGGAGACAAAATAGAAACCAACACGAAGTGTGGTTTCAACATACGAACGACACGAGGTCTAGGAAGAACAACACGAAGACATAATACGGAAACGACACAAAGTGAAACAAGAACGACACGAAGTGCAGTAGTGACAGAAACACACACTACACAGAGAACGACACGAAGTGGCACAGAAAGCAACACGAGGTGCTGCGATGTCCTGCACGCAATAGAACAAAAACGACACGAAGACGATGAAAATGACACGAGGTGAAGTCACAAAGCGACAAAGACACGAGGTGTAGGAAACACGACACGAAGACATGAAACAACATGGAGATGAAACAGTAACCGACACGAGTTGAAAACAACACGAAGACGAAAACTGAAATCGACACGGAGTGTGGTCAAAACGAGAAAGACACGAAGTCTAAAGCGAAAAACCAACACGAAGATAGAATACAAAGAAACGACTCGAAGTTAGGACAACACTAGGAGAAGACTGCACGAAGTGAAAACAACACGAAGACAGAAGATGGACACGGCTATCACGACACGTGATGAAGCAGTAAAACCAGAGACAAAGGAAATGACTCGAGGAACAACAGTAAATGACACGAAGACACAATAAAGGGAACAACACGAAGACGAAAGGAACAGTGCAATGTATAGACTTTAAGTCCAATGCAAAAGGCTGTACAAACTTCATGAACAGTGCATGATTGTACTGGACGATGTATACACTTAGCCTATGCAGACCAGTCCGATGTATAGACTTTAAAGAAATGCATGCTACAGTGCAATGTCTAGACTTGCTATATGCACGAGACGCTGTCCACTGTCTAGACTTGCGATGCCTTCGCCAAATACATACTACAGTCCAATGTATGGACTTAGACGAATGATGCATGAGACGCTCAATGTATCGACTTTGAGCTTGCTATGCAGTGTATAGACTTAGAGCATAAACCCCACGATGCAATGTATAGACTATGCACATACCGGAAGTCTAACACAACAATATATCAGTCATACACGTGCATTCTCCAGATGATATACAAATCACAATCATGAAGCTATACCATCAAAGCACAATGTCATCAAAACACTCATTGTGTTGCTATCAGCTATACCATCAAAGCACAATGTCATCAAAACACTCATTGTGTTGCTATCATCAAAACAAAACAGCATTGTTATCATCAAATCAGCATAGCACATGCTTGTGCCTAGGGGGCACAATATTCTCCGCCTTTTTGATGATGGCAACACACTGTGACAGTGAGTCACACACAAATTTTTCTCCCCCTTTGACATGATCAAAAAGAGAAAAACAGTAAAAAATATGAGTGCAAAGTGCAATATGCATGCAAATTCCTCAATAACATTCTCCCCCTGAATGTAAGACTCCCCTGAATTATTTCTCCCCCTAAATAAAAGCTCCCCCTTTGAGAAGGAATATGAACAGATAAACAAGGTAGAGAGGGTAGGAGGGTCACTTGACAACAGCTGAATCATAGGTTCAGAGAATAAGCCTGATTATAAACAATAGTTAAAGTATAAGAATCAGCAGCATACAATTTTGACAAAAATTCAGGTTTAACAGTGATAAATCTAGAGTAAAGAACCTGACCCCTGAAAAAGAGTTTATTGATTCCATTTATAGCAATGAATCTAGGGCACATGGTATTAATAGATAAGTCTGAAATAATACCCTTTTGTGATTGAACAAGGAAATTCAAGAGAGGCAACTTGAACATGTAATGAGAAAAACAATTTTCACTCAATGACTTTTGATTTTCGAAGGGTTACAGCAGTTTGATTTCACTTTTTAATTTTTTCAGAACCTGAACTAAGTAAAATAGATCAGTGGCATTTATGCTGTTGACATTAGGTGTACACCTTGATCAGAGGCAGGTACCCCCAGTTACTAGGCATAAACTACTAAACCTATTTCAGATCAAAACCTACAAAGAGTAGTCTTCACTTTTGACATTAAGGGTACACCTTGATTAGAGGCCAGTACCCCCAGTTACTTGGTGAGAACTCCCCCTATAGATTTGACCCTTTGAACAGAGATATTCTGAAGCACTTCATGACTATGAGTTCTTCTGCTTCATTGGAGGAGATCATAATTTCTCAGTGCAATTCAGCCATTGCTCTGTCACTATGTTCAGTTCTTTACATTTATGATCTTATTTACTGCTGCCCTTAATTCTTTTAGAGTGATTGTTTGAAAAACATTACACACTCTTGTTCACCTGTTCCAGACATTTCCAGATTAACACATTTAGGCATTACAAAAAACTTTTTCTATTTTAGCTATGAGACAAAGATTAAGAGCTATAAAAGTTTTCCTTTTATCTCAGATTCTGAAGGCAGACATTTGACTCCTCAATTTATAAAGGTTAAACCTTTAGTTCTTTTCAATTTGTAGATGTGATTCTTATAAGTGAACAATTGCAATAATCACCACTCAATGTACTAAACCAGATACCGAACTGTTGTTCAGTGAAAAAGATGGGGAAAGGATAGCAATTGGCAATATGATTCAATGAGCAACTGATGTCAAAGAATATGAATCATTTAAATGAGAACACTGAGAAGTGAATAGGATTTAATGAATTGAATAGAACTCTCAGCTCCCCCTGACACCATGATGCAAGGATATGCTATGCACTAGACTGTTCTACATGCAGACTATGCAATAGTGATATATGAGACAAGTATGCAATCAATTCAAGTTTATGCATTCAAGTCATGCACATTTTTATCCTTTTTCAGATTTTTCAAAAATATGATGCAGTACACTGTTCTACATGAGGACTAGACCCTTGGTACTTGGCAGAGAACCTGGTCTCAAGGACCATCTCACACATAGTAAGAACCTCTAGGCAGATTTCCCTGCCTTTTAGTAGCTTACCATTTGATATACCAGGGTTATGCAAGACAATGCAACATAAAGCAGTCCTACATGCATTGAACAACATCAATGACTGTCATGCAAATGATGTATACATACATTAGACACATGCATTGACTGTATGTACTAAATGACCCATTCACAATCAGCAAGTTATGCATTTAACATCAAGCATGCAATGCATTAACACAAAACACATGCATTGACACAAAGTCTATATAGTGCATCAACTGAATACACTAAAGAGGCATTCAAATTCAGTACAAGGTATGCATCGACTCAAACATGATTGTGTAGAACATCAAACATCCTATGTTCATAGTGCAAAAACTAGCAAGAGAGAAGAGCATCAGATATGTGCAAAGTAAAACTCAGTATATGAAGAGATCATCAACGATCAATCACGCAAATCAACATGAAACTCACAATTTTCATGCTCACAATTTCAGATAATGGAATTTAAAATAGATTTCAGAACTGACCTGAATTGAGTCCTGGGGTTTTCTTTTTGAGTGCCTTGGTTAACCCCTTTTATTTCTCCTTCCAAGGCACACCTGCAGCAAGTCAATCAATTTGATCCTGCAGGGACCCAAGCAGTCTTGGGTCCTGCATTTACCCTGACACTTCTAGCAGGTTTTCTCAACAGATTTTTCGCATGTTTATCATCAAATTCCATCAGGTAGAAATTATTTATGGAATGACCAAGCTGACCACGATAGTGGCATGATGCAGCAGTTCTTAAGTTTATTTTATGCACATTCCTATGAGTAGGAGTTCTAAGTGCATATGCATGAACATGTTTATTACCAGAATTAAAATTCTGTTTACCAGAATCATCCAGCCAGCAATCAGCCGCTCTATGACCTGGCTTCCCACAGTTAAAACATGTAAGTTTTTCAAAATGTTTTGCAGGGAATTTAAAAACATGGGAGTTAACATGATTCTTCTGAACATGCCAACAGTCCTTGACTGTATGGCCATACTTCCCACAACAAAAACACTTTAGATTCTTTTTCTTAGAATCATGGTTTCTAGCATGAAATTCTTTAACATTCAGATTACCATTTTTCTGATCAGACAAAACTTTTCTAGCATGTTTTCTATCATCTTGTTTCATCACAAAACACTCACTCATATTGTGTCCATGCTTACCACAATAATGACAAGAACAAGAACCATTAAATTTCTTTGAAACATGGCACTTAGTAGATGAGTTTTTAGCATGCAGATAGTTCCTTTGAATTTTCGGGGTTTTCTGATTTTCATTTCATTTTTGAATTTGCTGAACAGCATACACGTATGAAGAAGAAGTTGAAGTGCTAGCTAAACCAGAACTACGAATAGAGGTGGTGTACAGCTGGTTCTTCTTAGCTTGCTTAATTTCAGAAATGTTATCAATCTCTTCATATTGATCACTTACTTCATCTTCATAGGATATTTTCATTTTGCCTTTATCCTTAGCAATCTTAGATGAAGTACAATTCATCTCAGTAATTTTACTTTCCAATGAGATTATAAGAGTTCCTGAATCAATTTTCTCCTTTTCACAACTGGCCAGTTTTTCTTTTAATAACACAATTTTATTTTCCAAATCAGCAGTGTGTATTAAAAAACTAGCAATTTCTTCATCACTGCAATTGATACACTCTTTCAATACTGATTTCTCTTTTTCAATTGTCATCCATCTTTCAGAGAAAACAGTGTTAAGAACCATTAACTTTTTATTTTGTTTCTTCAGATGAGCATTTTCTTCAAGCATCTTACTTTCAATTTCTTCAGCTTCAGTTTTCTTTTCTAACAATAATTTGTTTTCCTCTTTCAGGGATTTGATTGATTCTTTTTGTAAATTATCATCATGATCAAACTCATTTATCATGTCTTCTAAAATAGCACATGTATTGCAAGAATCATATTCTCTAATGTGCTTATTTCTGAGATTCTCATTTTCAGATTTCAAGTTTTCATTTTCTGCCTTCAAACGAGTGACTTCAAGATTCATGTCTTTTCTTAATTTTTTATTTTCAGATTTTAATTTCTTGGACACTTTGAACAAATTTTCATACATCTCTATCAATTCATCAAAAGTGTATCCATCTGATTCGGATTCAGAATTTATCTTGGATGAGGATTCCTCATCATCCCGGTTGGCCATTAAGCATATTGACTTTCCTCCTTCTCTGTCAATGTTCGAGGTGTTCCCTTTGAGTTTCAATAACTCTGGACAATCATCCTTCGTATGGCCAGCCTTCCTACATTTGTAGCAAACATTAGTGTCAGTAATCTTGGCAGGATTAGAGTTATACCTTGTTTGCTGTTTGCCACCATCAAGCTTTCCTTCTCTTTTTCTCAGAAATTTCCTGAAATTACTAATCACCATTCCCATGTGGTCTTCATCAATTTCAGACCGCGAGAGGCTACTTTTCTCGCTTGATGATCCACTGTGGCTGGATCTGTTGGCTTTGCTGGAGCTAGCCTTCAGCACGATTGGCTCCATTGCAAACAATCTGAAAGCACAGAATAAACTGAAGCACCTAAACCAAATAAGCAAGACAAAGCACTAAGTCGGAGAATGAAAGCTACGAACACAGAAAGCACACTCTGAAAAGCACCAAACAAACCAGCAGGATCCTCTGCAGATTGTTAGATCTGATAGATCAGAGACCCGCTCTGATACCAATTGTTGGGTTCGGTGCAGTATTCAGAGGGGAGGTGAATGAATATGTCCCTTTTAAACTCTCACCCAATATAAAATTTCGCTCAAACTAGAACTATGATGCTAACTAGACAGATTTACCAAATCTGAAAGCTAATCAACTATTATGTTCGACCAGTTAGCAAACACATGGAGCGCCCCTATGCATTCATCTAGCGGAAGCACAAATGAACAAATCAAACCACAGTGCACAAGGGTTTTTTAGGTGGTTCGGTCCTGCAGACCTACATCCACCCCACACTCAACCCGAGTGTGGCTTCACTAACCGCTGGGCAACACAGCTTGCCAACAATCAGCTGGGCCTCACAGCTTGCCAACCGCTGAGCATCACAGCTTGCTTCCGCTGGGCAATACAGCTTAGCCATCGCTGACTCACAGCTTGAACCCGCTGGGGAATACAGCTTAACCCGTCCGAGACCAAGTCTCGCCAGCTAAGGATTACAGCTTTACCTGTCCAGTGGAAACCTCCACTGCCCGCTGAGCTACACAGCTTGCTGTCCAGAGGCAGCACCTCTGCAAACCGCTGACAAACAGCTTGAAGAAATGTATAAAGGAAAATGAAAATAGAACAAGACAGCAACGGAAAGCTGAAGCAATAAAGCACAAAATATAGCTCAACAATGAGCAACTTCAGATCTGGTTTTGAACCAAAGATCTGAGGAACGAACTCCTCTCTCTCTCTCTTCTTCTTCTTCTCTTCACACTCTTCTCGAGCTCTCTGCCTCTCTTCTTCTCCTTCTGCTCTTCTTCTTTCTCTTTTCTTTTTCTATCTGGATCGTGGCTCTCTGTATGGACTTTTCTTCTCGCCAACTCGATCGCCCTTCTTCTGTGGAAGGAGGCTCATATATATAGCAGCAGCCAGCAGGAGGGCAGCACTGGGCGTGTGTGTCCTCCGCATTCCCCCCCCAGATATTTGGCCACGTGTCAGCATTCTGTCAATCCTTCAGCCTCGGATCACCTGCTGCCCAGTCACGTGGAAATGTTCTTCCTCGGACCTGCAAGGAGATACAACCCATTAAAACTGAGGGCCACAGGAACTAAAGCTGCATGAGGTATGTAATAGTAATACTAGATGCACTGAGAACGACACGAGATACACAGGGTGACTACAGCACGAAGTAAGGAAGGAATGACACGAGATACACTGTGACAGAACAGACACAACGAAGAGAACGACACGAAGTGAGGTTATAAAATAACACGAGGTAAAAAGAAGAACGACACGAGATACATACGATGACTACAGCACGAAGTAAAAATGACATGATATAATAACCAGTAATGAGAACGGCACGAGAACAACATGGAGACAAAACAGAAACCAACACGAAGTGTGGTTTCAACATACGAACGACACGAGGTCTAGGAAGAACAACACGAAGACATAATACGGAAACGACACGAAGTGAAACAAGAACGACACGAAGTGCAGTAGTGACAGAAACACACACTACACAGAGAACGACACGAAGTGGCACAGAAAGCAACACGAGGTGCTGCGATGTCCTGCACGCAATAGAATAAAAACGACACGAAGATGATGAAAACGACACGAGGTGAAGTCACAAAGCGACAAAGACACGAGGTGTAGGAAACACGACACGAAGACATAAAACAACATGGAGATGAAACAGTAACCGACACGAGTTGAAAACAACACGAAGATGAAAATTGAAATCGACACGGAGTGTGGTCAAAGCGAGAAAGACACGAAGTCTAAAGCGAAAAACCTACACGAAGACAGAATACAAAGAAACGACTAGAAGTTAGGACAACACTAGGAGAAGACTACACGAAGTGAAAACAACACGAAGACAGAAGATGGACACGGCTATCACGACACGTGATGAAGCAGTGAAACCAGAGACAAAGGAAACGACTCGAGGAACAACAGTAAATGACACGAAGACACAATAAAGGGAACAACACGAAGACGAAAGGAACAGTGCAATGTATAGACTTTAAGTCCAATGCAAAAGGCTGTACAAACTTCATGAACAGTGCATGATTGTACTGGACGATGTATACACTTAGCCTATGCAGACCAGTCCGATGTATAGACTTTAAAGAAATGCATGCTACAGTGCAATGTCTAGACTTGCTATATGCACGAGACGCTGTCCACTGTCTAGACTTGCGATGCCTTCGCCAAATGCATACTACAGTCCAATGTATGGACTTAGACGAATGATGCATGAGACGCTCAATGTATCGACTTTGAGCTTGCTATGCAGTGTATAGACTTAGAGCATAAACCCCACGATGCAATGTATAGACTATGCACATACCAGAAGTCTAACACAATAATATATCAGTCATACACGTGCATTCTCCAGATGATATACAAATCACAATCATGAAGCTATACCATCAAAGCACAATGTCATCAAAACACTCATTGTGTTGCTATCAGCTATACCATCAAAGCACAATGTCATCAAAACACTCATTGTGTTGCTATCATCAAAACAAAACAGCATTGCTATCATCAAATCAGCATAGCACATGCTTGTGCCTAGGGGGCACAACAGGATCTTCACATCAACCTTTGACTTGGCGCGTTTCTTCCGGCCGGCAGTAGTGCCAATGTGTGGGAACTCCTCATACTACTTCAGCCCATCATAGAAATACTGCACCCAGAGGACCATGCGGACCCTTTTCCGGTCCCCTCGGGGGGGTTGCCTCCCGCCGTGCGACAACTGATACAATTCCTGGTACACCTTCATAAGGTATCGATATGAATAGCCCAAAGAATAGTAGCCATCCCCGTTGGTTTCATCCTTGATCATATCTGGGGGGCAGACTTCTTCATAGGGCTCCCCGTCAATAGGCAAGCCACTGAGCTGACTGAGACTCCACAGGTCCAACGAAGTCTCACCCTCCGTAGTGTAAAAGGTGTTGGTCTCTGCATTGAACACCTCGATCATCCCACAGTAGAGACCCCTGGAGATGGGGTAGCTATACCGGGAGGCATACACACTGTGATAGACGCCAGTCAGGATGAGGATCGGCGCATAATTGAACAGCACATACTCTGTGAATTCCACGGCCCCTTCCGGAAGTTGTACGCGTCTTTGAGCTTTAACTCTCCGAACCAGCCTAGCGCCAGCTCATGCTTGAATCGAATGGCCAAGCAATCCAACAGGAAGGGTTCCTCTCTGTATCCCCACTTCAACGGAGCCAAGAACAGGCCGAACCGAGGGTGCTCGCTCTGAACCCGCCCGGCAGACGTGTCCCACTGAGCAGGGGTGAACAGAGGCGCACGCACTAACTTGTCCTCTGCCGGTAGCACGGCATCGAGCCCCAAGATGGGCTTCCACTCCCGAGCTTCTCCCACCAAGTACATCGGGATGCTCCTCGAGACACTGTAGAACAGGCTGTCCCGGGACTGTAGAATCGTCCGCTCAGCCTCTTTGACAACCTGAAAGTTCCGCCTCTCCTGGTGGTAGATGTGCTTCAGGAAGTGAATGAGATGCTTGTCCTTCGAGAAGTCCTTCCGGTACTCCCCCGTGGCCCGGTCAAAAGTCATAACGCCATCAACCCGAGTAAGCCTGCATAAATCCATGGTCTCAGTGTCCGAGCCCGAAGATCCGGCCTGTGCCGCTATCTCGGCGTGCTCCCTGTCCAAGTATTCTACGTTGAACCACGTAACCACCGACACTGGGGGTGGGGGAACATGTTCGGCACCGGAAGTAGCAGAATCTCTCGAGGCAGCCATTTCTCTGCAAGGTGCAAGGTACCTCAAGTCAGAACAAGACACAAGAAAAAAAAAGAAAGGGAATTATAAAGGGGGCTACACTACAATTGAATTAAAAGAATGCCAATAATTTCTGACAAAATTTTGGCAGAGTTTCCCCTAGGTCGGAGGCGTAAGGAAAACACGGGTGCGCTCCCACAAGGAGTGACGACCCCAACAAAGTCACGGTGTGCCCAAGGGCGACACCGGAGGTCCTCCGGTTGAAGAAGTCTTCTTTCCTCTCTTCAGCGGTACGCCCAGGCCAAGGCTCCCAGCGGCACGCCCGGGCCACACCCCCTGGCGGCACACCCTGTGCCTCCCCCCAGCGGCACGCTCCCAGTGGCCGCCCCAGCGGCACACCCTCGGTGGCCCCAGCGGCACACCCCCATCAGCGCCCAGGCCACGCCCCCCAGCGGCACACCCTCGGTGGCCCCAGTGGCACACTCCCATCAACGCCCTGGCGGCACGCGCCCAGTGGCCGCCCTAGCGGCACACCCCCAGTGGCCCCAGCGACACACTCCCAACAGCGCCCTAGCGGCATGCTCCCAGTGGCCGCCCCAGCGGCACACCCCCCTTTGGCCACCCCCAGCGGCACACTTGTGCCCTTCCTCCAGCGGCACGCTCCCCGCCCTTCCTTCAGCGGCACGCTTCGTGCCACCCCCAGCGGCACGCTTGGTGCCACCCCCCAGCGGCACGCCCGTGCCTGCTTCCAGCAGCACACACCGGCGCCACATCCCACCCACACCAAAGAGAAGAAGGAGAAGCACGAGAGGAAGGAAAGAAGAGGAGAAGAAGAGAGGAAGATGAAGAAGAAGAAGGAAGGGGAAGACGAGGAGCCTAGGGCTCTGTCGTCCTCGGGCAGAAGAAAAGAAGAGAGAAGAGAAGAACGAAAGAGAAGACCGAGAGGAGAAGAGGAAGAGGAAGAGAGAAGGGGAAGAGGAGAAGAAGAGGGGGGGGGGCTTCTCAGCACCCTCACCGGAGCAGGAGGACGACGGCGGGCGTTGGCGGCCGTACTCGGTGGAGAAGGAGAAGAAGAAGAGAGAGAAGGGGGAGCGACGGTGGCGGTGGTAATCGAAAGGGTAGAGAGAGAGGGAATTCGAAAAGAGAAGGGGGGGAGTTTCGAACTCCCCCTCCCTTTTTATAGCCGCCTAAAAAAAAGAGAAGAGAGAAGAAAAAAGAGAAGAAAAGAAAAAGGGGAAACGAACGAACGGAAGGGGGAATAAAAGGGGAGAAAAGAAAAATAAAAAAAAGAGAAGAAAAAAGGGGAAGATAGAAAAGAAAAGAAAAAAAGGAAAAGGAGGAAATAAAAAAAAGAAAATAAAAAAGAGAGAGAAAGAGGAAGAGAGAAAAGAAAAAAGAGAAGAACAAAAAAGGGAGAAAAAAAGGGGAAGAATAAATACACATGTATATATATAATAGTAATAATAATAATAATAATAATAATGATATAACACATATATAATGGTGATACAATAAATATACAATAGAGATAACGATGTCCGCATCACATGTCTTATGAACGTACGTCCAATAATGTACGTTAATTCCCTAGACACACCCGCGGGCACCGTCTGGCTCATCCTTCGCTCGCGCTGCCCTCGGTGGGGGGCATTTGTGGATGTATAAAATTGCACGTCCATATGTCCCGCCGAGCCCCGCATTGATGTCAAAGTCAAAGGAAGAAGGCCCAGAGAGACTGGCCATCCAGGGCTCCGGGAAGATACTACCGCCTGACAAATCCCTGCATTTGCACGGGCGCATTAAGAGACCGAGAAGTCACAGGATGTCCGCCTGAATTGACACACTGCTACGGACCCTCCCTCGGGCCCCTAACGGTGAAGAAATATCCCAAAGAATGCACGGCTACAAGTTCCTGAAGTAAAAGCAAAGGCCCCTGCCAAAACTGCACCTTTAGTGCCTCCAGCGGCACGGGCCTGAGGCCCTTCAGCGGCATGGCCTCAAGCTCCCAGCGGCACGGCCTCAAGCTCCCAGCGGCACGGCCCTTCAGCTCTTCAGCGGCACGGCCCTTCAGCCCTTCAGCGGCACGGCCATTTGGCCCTTCAGCGGCACGCTTCATTCAGGGTTTCTGTCAAGGTTGCACACCAAGTCTATACATCCGTCAGCTCAAGTCTATACACTCTTAGACCATGCCTGTACAACCCATGTGTTTCATGCATTCAAAGTCTATACATCTGCGACACGAAGTCTGTACGTTGGCTGATTGCACAAACGAAGTCTGTACATTGGCTGGTTGCACAAACGAAGTCTATACGTCGGCTGGTTGCTGTAACACAAAGTCTGTACATTGGCTGGTTGCTTCAAACGCAAAGTCTATAACACAAAGTCTAAACATCCAGACTCCAAGTCTGTACATTGGCTGGCTGCTTTAGACACGAAGTCTATACACTCATGTGGCAAGTCTTCACAGAGTTCGTGACGCGAAGTCTATACACTCATTTACCAAGTCTGACCGTCAGCGACACGACCCTTCTACCCTCCAGCGGCACGGTCCCAAGCTCCCAGCGGTACGGGCGTCCTGCCCTCAATGCCCAGCACCCTTTCCCCAGCGGCACAGCGCTAAAAGCCTCCAAATGGCACGCACCGGCAGAAGATACAACGGTCAATAGGCAGACCCATTGGCGCGTAGTCTAGCCACTTCAAAGCTAGCTAGCGCCTGTCTCCGTGTCACCTTCTGGCTGGAGGAGGGGAGATCTTCGCCTGACGAGGAAGATACCGAAGTCAATCTCGGATGGCAGTGCCATCATGAGGCTCCCCCGTCAACCGTCCACGTATAAAAAGGTGGACAAGAGAGAAAGGGGAACACACGGAGAAAAAGAAGAGAAGACGCCCGTTCGAAGAGAGCTCCAGAGAAGAAGAAGAAGAGAAGAAGAAGGTAGAAGAGAAGAAGGAGAGAAAAAAGAGAGGGTGTGCTGTAGGGTGGAGAGGGAAGGTTGGCAGTGAAGGGCACGATCACCCTTCCTCATCCTGTCCCTCTCCCCCGAGTTTTCTTTCTTTTTCCCCTTGTGTCTTTTCCTTTTTTGTTCGCTTGGATGTACTGGGTTACATTTGGTCTTCTGGCCATGACCCTTTGTGATTTTGAGTTTGTCATGAATAAAACACCGTTTGATCTTGCCTTCGTTTGGTGTATTCGTAGTTTCCTTCTTCCTGCTGGTCTATGAGTTTGGCGTCCGACTCCGGTTCCCTAACTCCTTGCTTGATCTCCCCTCCCATGGCATGGGTCTGCTTGATTGAGAGGTTCAGCTCTTGGCTTGACAAGGCAAGGCTAACCTCTCTCTCCTCTCGGTGACACTCTGCAATGCAGTCTCCCCCCTTCTTCCACCCTTTGCAGCCCGTCGAAGTTTTCTTTTTGTGGACCTCTACTTGGTGTGTATCATCTACCCACCAACCAGGGGGGGTTCCCCTCCCTTTCCTTCGAAGTCCACGGTGCTCACACACCCTCTTAGACCCCTCGTCACCACACTGTCCAACTCTTTCGGCGGCACATTGCCCCTGCGTCCGCTTGGCGGTACACCCTTCTTTTGAACTACCCAGCGGCACACCTTTGCCATTGGACTGCCTGGCGGCACACTCTCCTTAGGGCCATTCAGCGGTGCACCCTCTCTCTTCCTGTAGCAGTACGCCCCCCCTCCGGCTGCTTAGCGGCACACTCCCTCGACCGCCAGGAGCACACTTCTGGCTACGCCCAGCGGCACACCTCCCCTGTTGGCCTACTCGTCTCACACATTAATTGTCACTTCCACGGTGTACTCGTAGCTTATATCAGTCTACTGGTTCCTCGCTCGATGTTTTCTGCGAGTTTTTTCCGGAGTTTCCCTAAAGGCGGCTGCTCAGGCACCCCCCTCAGTTGTTGGTTCATGCCACTCTTTGTGGGCATCTTCCTTGTTATTCCCTCACCTCCCGGGTCAAGGGGAGGTGCTGCCGAATTTTTGTCAGGAATAACAACAAATTTAAAAAGATGAAAAGAAGCAGCAAACAGATGGACTGAGCAACAGTAAAAACACTCTAATCAACTTAAAAAAAAACTATGCAAGGCTTCAAGAATTGAACTGAACAAGATCCGAAGAGCTGCACTATAGGGCGTGGATTGGGGCTGAATCACGTGACAAAATTGAAAGTTGGTCCTCCGAAGTCTCCCATCAGACCTGCACAAACAAAAGGACTTCTTCTGAACTCCCCCTACCCATCTGAACTTCACTCCATTTGTCTTGACCCGACATCCTTGTCCTTCAACCTTCCAGCGGTACACCCTGGCCTACCTCCTCCAGCGGTACACCCTGGCCTACCTCCTCCAGCGGTGCGCGCTAACCTTCTATCCTCCAGCGGTACGCTCCCCTTTGGCCCTCTAGCGGCGCACTCCTCCAGTTCCATTCCCAGCGGTACGCTCCCCCCGTGCCTCAGCGGTACGCTCCACCCTTTACCCTTCAGCAGTATGCCCATCTTCAATCTTCAACGGCACACTCTTAAATTCCCCAGCGATACACCAATCTTTACCCTTTGAACAGCACACATCATTCATCTCTCAGCGGTACACCCTAGTCTCCATCATCTCCCCAACGAATACACATATGCATGTAATAAAAAGGGGAGGGGGCTATATGATAAAAGGAACGATGAATAGTAATAATAATAATGAGACAAAAGGGGTGGCCCCAACCAAGATAACAAAAAGGGAAAATAATAACAAAGGGGGGGGGGTAGTAACAAACAGGAGAAGAATTCACGGTCATTGGGTGATAAAAGGCAATCAACAAAGAAAGGGTAGTGTCAGTAAATAAATGATAATAACGAGCGTCGACAATCACCGTGAATACAATAATGTGGCAACATCCTCTCCTTCCTAGATTCCGAACCCGGGGATATTAATGATGCTCCTATAAGTCGGAAGTCACTCTCGGGAGTTCTCTCTCTTGTCGTGGTGACCGCCCGGCCTTACCTCGGGCTGATAATTCATCAGGATCCCCTCCGTCACCGATGTTGATATTTATTTGTCTATCTTCTATCTTTCTTTTGAGGTTTGGGGAGTGGTATGGTAAGATAACAAACCAACAATCAAAGATCTACTCAAACCTATGAACATGTGATCATGAACCTAGGCAATCATAGCTAGCTCTAGCATGGGCATGCTATCTCAATCAAACTACGCTAAGGAAAAGGAAAACACACGCCGGAGCGTGGAGCAAGGAATAAATAAAAACACACCGTGAAGGTGGAACAAGCAAGGAAAATAGAAAGATATGATGAAGAAGACAGTTAATGCCCAATACCAAGGAAAGATGTGATCGCCACCAAAGTAAAAATAAGTCAAAAAACCTGAATATACCTTGGAAATAGGTGGATGAAACACCCGCTCACGGGAGAGAAATCCAGAGAAAGCCTGCAGATTAACTTAGAAGTAACGGCCAGAACCCCGTGCGTCGCTTGGAAGTGACGGCCACACGATAGACCGCCGGACGAGAGTGACGCGCCTGCGCAAGACCGTCAGATAACCTGCAGTAACAAAGCTTGAATTCTTTTAACTCCAACTCTTCCAGCCGGCTAGAAGACCTGGGCCTCGTGTCAATAAACCTGTAAACCTGCCAAAGATGTAGAAAGACCAAACACAACAACCTCAATTAGTCCTTTTCACAAGCATAGCATCAATTCTCAAAGGACTTAACATCATCAAAAGGAAAGGGGATTACCGGGGAGTTTTTGGTTTTTTAACCCCTCTGGGTGTTTTAAAAGTTTGGGAAGATGTTTATATGCCTAGAGGACAGTGAAAAACGTGGAGAAGGAGGAGGGATAATGCTTTGATTGAGGAAAAACCAGGGAAGAACTCAAGCATGCAATGATGAACTTGAAAGACCAAAACCAAAGTACTCCCTTGATTATGAGATGGAGGGACGTGGGAAGCAGTTCCTCTTGGATGAAGATGGCTCCTGAGTTTGGCAGCACTTCGTCGTGAATTCCAAATCTTCCTCCCTCGGGCCATGAAGTCAAGGGCTCTATTTATAGACCCTCAAACTCTCAGGTCGAGCAGAGGATAATTCAGCGAGATAAAGGGATAACTCTTAGCAAATCCTCGAAGATAATATCACCAAGAGTCCATAGGATCGAACGGGAGGTCCTGAGGATCAGATTTGAAAGAGATATCGTCAATCCAAAACCCTTACCTCGACCACGGAGTAGCAGAGAAAAGGCCTGAACTGTCAGGACTCTCTGGAGGAAGTAACGGCTGCACGACAGACCGCCACTTGGAAGTAACGCATCAAGGATCGTCCGTTACTATCAACCTTATCCCTAAAAGATAAGATCGACAGGAAGAAGTCCCAACAAGTTGGACTCTTCAAGGAAGCAACGGCCAAGGCATAGGGCGTCAGAATGAAACAACGGCTGCACGACAGACCGTTATTATCAACGTGGAATCAAAAGGATAAGCTTTTCAACGAGGCCTTAAGCCTTAGGACTCTTCAAAGAGTAACGGTCCAGATCCCATCCGTCAGAATGAAACAACGCGCCTGGTTCGGACCGTTATTACCATTGAGTTTCAAAAATAGCAATAAAGGGTTGCTAAGATTTATTCAATGAAGCGCCACCAGGAGCCAATTCTTAATCCAGGAATTAAGACCCAAGAAACAGGCCTCAACTGATCAAGAGACTTAATGAAGAGTGAACAACTCGGAGCACCATATAGAATGAAATAGGGAGATGACCCGACTTTTTGGGTATAAAACGGGTGTCAACAGATGCCCCTCCTTAACGTCCTCTTTGCAGGGGAGCGAGCGGAGGTGAAGCGAAAGCGAAGTGGAACATGAAAGATGAAGCGGAAATGAAGCGGAGTGTATCAAAAAGAGGGCGTTAAGGTAAACGACACCCGTTCTTTACCGACAAGCGATAGGAATTTTCTGGAAAACTTCGAATTGACCACAAGGAAATAGCCAGCCAAAGGGATGCGAGTCTGGAGGAGCTAATAACTAAGGAAAGGAAACACGGCTAGCCGCCGGAGGCAACGGAAAGGAAAGAGACTAAACTCCAGACAGGAATCTTCAGCGAACCAGATCAAGCGAGCAGATCGAAGGAAACCTTCTAATTCAGAGTGGAATGATTCTCCTTATTCAGAATCAAGAACACAGCTGTTCACCATCAACGAGACACCTTGAACAGATGAAACTCATGAACGCTCAAAGAATGCGTATGATGCATGCTGGGCTAAATAAAACAAATCATCAAATCAAATGCAAAGAAAGATAAAATAACAAGATACTCGAGAATAATATTGCTAAATTGGAGCAATCAAGGTCAGGACACTATCTGCAACCACGGCGTGCAAGATAGAACCATCGTCCCCAAATTTATTCCAACTTAACGGCTTATCCAACGATTAAACATGTGAACTTAGATCATCATCATTTTTGTTTAAGGGGAACATCAGATCCCAGGACACATGAATGACCAGCCGGTTCTCGAGATAATATATCATAGGTAACATATAGTAATGCATTAAAGGAGTGAGGGAACGAGATACAATACCTGACTTACCTGCCTGACGGATGGCAAAGCAAGACTTTTTTTTTTCATAATCCCTTCATGAAAGATTTGGTTAGCCAACAAATATGATCAAGAATCAAAGCATAACCAAGGAACATTATAGCATAACATGGAATCATTTGAGCATCAATTAGACCATTTAATTCATCAAGAAACTTGCAAGCATATAACGGTCCAACGTAAGGGCGTCACATCAAGCAACGGATCACACCTGGTCCGTCATTCATCAGGCGGTTCACATTCTTCAATAAAACAGTCCAACACAAGTAACGGTCACAGAAGCATGCGTCAGAAGGATGTGGCGGTCTAGCGATAGACCGTCATATCTCCTGAGCATTCAAAAAAAACAACCGAACGGTCACTCAGCCCTCATTCCATTCAACAATGCCCCAAAACCTCCAACCGAGAAGAGCTCCGGCGACTCCAACCTCCACTGCTTCAATGGCCGGCGACGAGGCTCCCCAGCCGCCACCAAAGAAGAGAGAGAGAGGGAAGAGGATGGCAATACGGCGGTTCCACCGCCGGCTTGAACGGGAGGCGATCCCGCCGGTGGAAGAAGAACAACCGGCGAGGAGAAGTCCAAGGGAGGAAGAAGAAGCTCCCACGGCCACGGAGGACGAAGGGGAAGCTCCCTTGGGTGCAGAGGAGCCCAAGGAACCGAAGAAGAAGAGGAAGAGAGCCATGGACCACGAGGTAGGCCCCCGCCCTAATTTTCCAATTTTTGATTTTTTTGTGTTTATTTATGGATGCATGTGGGGAAAAGGGGTAGAAATGGGTCTACGAACCCACTAGGAACAATTGTAGGCCATTTGGCCACAGTGGGAGACTACGGGGATGCAAGGGAAAAAGTTCCCACACGCAGACCATGTGACGGTCCTGCCAGCGACCGTCACACGCCCGACGCATCAGGCTGCGTCCGTCAGAGTCAAATGACGCCCTACCCCAGGGCCGTCACTCTTGCCAGGGAATTAAACTATTTTTTAGGGTTTTCAATTTTCAAAATTTTTATTTTGTTTTCAATTATGAATGATTATGCAATGATTATATGATGCAATTGGACTAATGAATGATCTAAAATGCAAATGCAGGGGAAGAGAAGATCGCGGATCTCCTGGCTACAGATCCGGGCAGTGTACCAAGCATTGCCCGATTACCAGAGAGAGAGATTAGCCGGGATGGGATTCGCCGAGGTGCTCAGCATCGAGGTGATCCGGATGGACACGCCACTGCTGTACGCCTTGCACGAAAGATGGGACCCGATCAGCAGGGCGTTCATCTTCCCGTGGGGCCATATGATCCCCACGCTGGAAGACATAGCGAGGATTACAGGATTGAGAGTCCACGGATCTGCAGTGACAGGGTGGACATACAGCGATTATAGAGAGATGGCGCAGCAGCTGCTCGGGTTGGATTTGATCAGGCCGGGACAGTCCTCATCTCAGCTTTCGAGATCAGTGCTGCAGGAGAGCTTAGGCTTGAGAGGAGCGGCGATCACCGTGGGAGAGCTACCCGAGGAGCATCTGGGCAGAGTGATAGACCAGGTGCGCCCTCGCGTGGCGGCGGAGGCAGGACCAGAGGGGGATAGGGTGCTCAGACGCTTCCTGATGCTGCTATTCGGGAAGCTCCTCTTCGCGACTCGGGCGGATGTCATCAGCTGCAGACTACTGCCCATGATAGAGAATTTGGGCAAAGTCGGGAAATACGCCTGGGGAGCAGCAGTGCTGGCATTCTTGTTTGATTCCCTGAGCACCACGGATCGGCAGACAATGCTGGGCGGCTTCTCACCTTTTCTACAGGTAAATGCACTTTATATGCTTTCTATCATGCAATGATGTTTATGATTATGCCATGGGACTGACTTGATTTCTAAATGCAGATCTGGAGCTACATGTACCTCCCGGGCATCGGGAGAGGCGCACTACTCCAGCCCGGCCGCATACCGATCGCGAGGCGATGGTCGGTGGCAAGGGACACGGGGTCGATTATCAGATTGACCCGGACGATCCAGGATGACTTGGACTCCTTCCCGCATACGTCGGTAAGTCCAGAGCTAAAAAATGATTCTATATGCTTCTGCATGCTTCTAAATGCTTCTAAATGCTTGCCTTATGCTTGAATGCTGATGAATGGACTAAATGCTCTCAGGTGAGATGGACCCCGTACCGTGGTGAGGGATACACGGGACAGCCATGGGTGGAGGCCGCTCTATCGTACCGGGGGCGAGACATATGGTTGCATTGCATCCATATCATCGAGCCTCTGCACTACAGGCTGATCCTGCGGACTCGGGGACTACACCAGCCCGAGGTGACTATTCCGCACCGTAATGACGACCACCCCGGCAAGTCAGCGAGGGGCATCAGTGGTAATGTGGATTGGTGCGCCCGGAAGGCGAAGTACGTCCTCGATTGGAGGAAGCGAGGCAGAGCCGTGAAGGAACGGGATGAGAGCGACGAGGCATATCTGAAGGCCTTCGCTCGATTCTACGGCGACCGGGTGTACCGAGGCACCCGACGACCGGTATGCAAACTAAAACTCTAAACTTTTCTATTATGCAATGTGCAATGTGATATATGCTGTCTCATGCTTTCTAAAATGCAGCTAGACCCTGAGGGACGGATAGCCGAGCTGGAAGGGCTACTCCACTCCACCATCCAACAGCGGGACAGGTACCGGTCTGCCCTGGAGCTCCTGGTGAGACTAAAAACTTAAATGCTCATGATTTATGCAATGATGTTCATGATGCAAATGCCAATGTCAACTAACCATGACTTCTAAATGCAGCGGGCCGAGGGAGCCCAACGCGCTGGACCGGATGCCCCATCGTCTTCCTCGCAGCCTGCGGGAGGCAGGGCTGAGCAGGAGGCCGACTTTGCTCGAGCAGTTGCCCGGGCCGAGGAGGCGGAGGCCACCCTCGCGGAGCGGGTAAGATGCTAAAATGCTCATGCTTATGATTATGCAAACCAAAAAAAAATGCCTTATGATTAATGATATGATATAAAATGCAACCTACAGGCGAGGGAGCTAGCAGCAGCAGTGGTCGAGGCCAGTCAGGCGAGGGCAGAGGCAGAGAGAAGCCAGGCTGAGACCGATCGAGCCCGAGCGGAGACAGAGCTTGTACAGGCAGAGATGGCCCGGCTGAGAGCGGAGACCCCGCGATGCTCGGATGATGCAGAGATGGAGCAACTACGGACGGAGTTAGCGCGAGCACGGGCTGAGGTGGAGCAGCTCCGCATCAGGACGGCGGACCTGGATCGCTACCGGACTGAGGCACGGGAGACGCGGCGTTAGATCTTCACACTGAAGATCGAGCTGCGACGCTGGAGCGGACGGTCCGGATGATGGGCCGGGGACCGGAGCGGAGTGCCTCCCAGAGTGGGGTACATAGGAGTGCTGCCCCGAGCGGCTCAGTAGGGGATTTTCTTGTCAGCTCCTCCGCCCAGCGGAGGAATGAGAGGGCGGAGCGGGGACAGCAGGAGGAGAGTGCTTCTATAGCGCCGCCACCCGCGAGGAGACCCGAGGATGGAGAGGATGAGGGTGGTCCGGCGGATAAGCCGACCGAATGATGTATTTTTTTATGTTTTTTATTATCTCTTGTACAGAACTTATGGTAGATGGAATGAGATCTTTTTTGGGTTTTCTGTTTGTTTAGTGAATGAAAGGATGTGTGTTTGATTGCGCAGGGACGGATGAAATGAATGAATGGATGAATGCGTCATGGGCAGGAATGTGTGTATGAGTTACTTGTGGGAATGTATGTGTGTGAAAAAAAATAGAGAGAACGAGGTGTACAATGCGAGAGACCGCCAGGTCTAGGCAAGGGCAGAAGGAATAACCAGAATTCAGCAGCAGAGAAAGTAACGGTCTAGGCTCAGACCGTCATAATCAAACGACGCGCCGGTGAAAGGCCGTTGCTCATAACAGGGGCCCATCCTGGTAGTAGGGCTCCAAGACAAACGACGGCCAACGGCAGGTGCGTCAAAGACAAATAACGGCCAAAGACTAGACCGTTGATCATGGCAGAGCGATGGTTGTCAGGACAACTAGCAGAAAATGCGACGGCCTGCGGGAGACGCGTCAGAGTGAAGCAACGGCCATAACCAGGGCCGTCAGGAAGTGCTTAGCCTAGAAGAGAAAGGACTGAGTGGATGAGAATATAACGGCTCAAGATTCGCGCGTTATAACAAACGACAGTCAGGCCTTAGACCGTTAATCTTCACAGAACATGATTGGGGAACTAAACCCACAGGAAAATGCGACGGCCTAAGGTTGGCGCGTTGGAATGAAATAACGGCCTTACGATAGACCGTTAGATTCTGGGTTGTATTCCGAGACGGATTGAGCCGTGAGAACTAAAACCCGAGGTTTAGCCATCTAATCCCTTACTGGAACTTATCCTGATTGAAGATAAAGCTTTCTAATCCGAATCCTATCCTTCCGAAAGCCAAAATCAAGCTTTTAAGACTCGGAAACTCAATCAAAATCGTAGCTTTGCTGAAAACCTCTGCTTTAGGGTTGAAGAACCTCTCCTAAGGGCAGAAATCAAGATGAAGAGGAGCTTGGAGGTGATGATCATGGAAGGGAAGGTCTATACCGGGCCTAAAGCTGCCAGAAAAGAACACGGAGAGCTCCAGCGGTTGACATCAATTCCCAAGCACTTAAGCTCCAATGTTCAAAGGGTGGTAAGTCCCTCAACAACACATCCAAGTTCAGAAAATTCTGCACTTTCAATCCGTTTTATGACTTCTTCTTCTCCTTCTTTCTTCAAGCCTCTTCCTGGCCCAAGATGCTACTCTAATCTGAAGTGGGTGGCTCCCATGGTGAAGGCCCTCCCTATAGAAGTTACATCAATCCTTAAAGCGTGGCACCTTCAACCCCTCTTGGTTTTAGGCAAAAATTTCCAGAAACTATCCTTAGATTGGCCAAGTATTTCAGCACTTGTAGAATTATGGCATCCACAAACTCATACCTTTATCTTCCCTTCCTTCGAAGCAACCGTCCTATTAGAAGAGGTAGAAGCCTTCCTAACCCTTCCTAAGATTAAGGTGGGGGATGAAGACCGGGTTTGCTATACAATAGAGCCCATTGATCCGTCCTTGATCTTGAGTGACTTTATTCATAATCCAAAGGACGTGAGAACCATGATCAGCCCTCACCACATTCACTTGATACCCTTAGCACAATGGATAGTGTCTCATTGTAAAAACAAGTGGGAGAGACATGAAGCAATAGCCAAGGCGGTGGCGGTTTGCTTGTGCGGGGTCTTTCTTTTTACCACGACCGACCACCTCTTAGACATCCAAAATCTTGGTATTATCAGCGGGCTGTGGCGGGGAATGTCTATTTCTCAAGCGGTCCTCTCATACCTCTATGAAGGACTAAGCTCGGCTTGCATAGGAGGTCCTTTGTTTGGTTCCATGATACTCCTTGAGTGCTGGACAGGAGTGAGAGTCAAATTCCTTCCCAAGGAAGACATAACTTCTGCAAGCCGGATCTTCGGGAGCCACCCTCTCTTCTTCATTGGAGGGGCATTTGGATATTCTTCTCAGGTGGAGTGCAGGACGGCGGATAAGAAAACTCGGGATGAATGACGCCTCTTTTTCAACACTTTGCCAATTGACAAGTTCATCATGCGACCAAGAATCCTTCGAAGCACTCTTCTCAAAATACCGCGGCGTCAAGGCCTGGACCTCCAGCTAGTGGGGAATACTACCATGGCGATCTACAACCCGCACCGATGCCATCTTCAGATCGGACTACCTCGAACCGGCATTTCTGCACTATCACACTACCCTCCCCTCCTACCTAGGAAGATGGGGACCGAGGAAGATGAACGAGCGGTCCGGAACGCGCTGATCATGTGGGAGATCAGCAAGGTGCGCCCGTGGCAAGCAGAAGTTGAAGAGAACGACGAAGCACGCCGAGATTATGTGAAAGAGTTGAGAAGAATCCGCCCTCTTGCGGATAAGAAATTGAATGTATCTTGATTTTCTTTTTGTTCATGAGAGATGTTATGTGTACTTGATCATCAGAGCTTGGTTTATCATGAATTATATTTCATTAAGCTTGCTTGAATGAGATGAAATTGTCTTAGTTGAATGAGCTTGAGTTTCGTGGTTTAAATGGCTGGAATGATGTGGACAGGCAGAGCCTCTGGAGATAGTAACGGATATGCAATGGGCCGCCACACGAAAATAACGGTCTTACGACAGGCCGTCAGAATGAGAGTAACAACAGAACCCTGTCTCTGAAGGATATGACGGATAGGCCTTGAGCCGTTATAAGAAAGTAACGGTATTCTCCAGACCGTTATAGTGATGATTAGTGAAAGGAAGAAGGCCCATGCCTGCCTGAAAATAACGGTCGCAGAGGGGGCCGTTATGTGACTGTAACGGTCCTATGTTGGCGCGTTACATACCTTGAACCTGCATAGCTGTGAACTTTTTGCTTTAAATCTTGCCCCTGCATTCTGCACACACACTTTAAACATGAATCAAGTTAGATCTGTTCTTGGACTCAACCCCTTGCCTTTGAAGCAAGTTAGATAATGACCGTTCCTTGATATTCGGTCAAGGGGTGGAGCCTTTATTAAATAGGCGAAAGCATAATGAAAATGCAATGCATGCTATGCACATGATGGTATTTTTGGGAGTTTTGGGAAATATTTAACGTTCTTGGATTTTTAGAGATATCTGTTTTGTTTTGGATTTTTGCAAATATTTGTTGTTTTTGGATTTTGAAATATTTGATATTTTTGGATTTTGAAATATTTGATGTTTTTGGATTTTGAAATATTTGATGTTTTTTGGATTTTTGAAATATTTGATGTTTTTTGGATTTTTGAAATATCTGATGTTTTTGGATTTTGAAAAATCGGTGCCTCTCAAGCAACGCGAACCCTTCCGTGTTTCAGATTGAGTCCCGAGATTGGCGTGCAGTAGTGTGACAACCCCTGGCCAAGACCTAATTATCATGACGGTGCTTCTACCAATGCCATACCCAGGGTACTCATCTTAGTCCTAAAAGAAAAAAGATCATGGGGTAAACTTAGGCCAGATATGGGAGTTTTTAGGACTTGATTTTCTCACCGCACAACCCTATTAGAGATTTGGTCTGTTGCGCCGGGGCCTTTTTTCGCGTCCGTCATCGAACCTTTGTCCACCCTAGGCATGCATGCGACCGGGCCCATAACGTCCCGCGGGGAACTGTACTGCCACTCTTGTCATGCCTAGATTTCTTTCCTCCTTGGAGTTTTTTTCTTTTAGAAATTCGGAATCTGTAGACCTTTGAGATAACGCTTTTGATTTTGTCGTAAAGAGCACTCCTTTTCTTTTCTTTTCCTTTCTTGCTTGTGGCGTCAGGTCATAACGGACTTGCCCCTGTTTGAGACCTCCTCTCGTTAGGGTGTTTGGATTGGTCGTCACCTCCTTATTCACTCCTTGCCCCTGGATTCAGCCGAAGAATGAAGCGGACAGGGACTTCGACTTTCCCCTAAAGCATGGCCAAGGAGAAACGGTGTCTTTTAAACAAGGAGCCCGACCAGGGATGTCGTGTGGTGTGTGATTGCCTTGCTCGGGACCTCTTCTTTTGAAGATAGGAAGGAAGATCTTGCTGCCGGGAAAGCACGTGGTTTAGACTCTAAGGAAAGAAACGCTTAAGATACAACCCATTCCACGGGTGAGAGAGCTCCTCACCTTCCGCATTTATTAAGCGATAAGCATTCCCTGGATAAGCTTCCTTTATTACAAACGGCCCTTCCCAGTTAGGTTGCAATTTAGACCTAGGACCTGCAGACCGAATGAATTTGCGTTTCAAAACAATATCACCCGTCATAAACTTACGTTCAATCACCTTCTTTTGAAAATAACGCGAAACCCTCTTTTGATAAACAGAAACGTGATCGGCCGCATTCATCCTCTTCTCATCCAAGAGTTCCAACTGGACTAGCAACGCCTCCCGACGTTCATCGAGATTAAGTTCCTTATCGAGCTGCACTCTAAGGGAAGGGATTAAGATCTCATATGGGAGCACCGCCTCCATCCCATAGGTCAGGGAATAGGGAGTTTGCCCCGTAGGGGTACGGACGGAGGTGCGGTAAGCCCACAGAGCTTCCACCAATCTTTCAGGCCAATCAGAAAATTTATGTGCTTCGCATGTTTTCTTGATGATTTTAAGAAGGGTTTTATTAGTGGCCTCGGCTTGACCGTTGCCTTGAGGATAATATGGAGATGAATGATGCAATGCAATATTGAACTTCTTACATAGGTCCTTAAGCTCTTGGGAGACGAACTGGGGTCCGTTGTCGGTGATGATGCTGCTTGGCACTCCGAACCGCGAGATGATATTCTTCATGATAAAGCGGCACACCGTTGTAGCTTTGATTTCTGCGTACGCCTCGGCTTCGGCCCATTTGGTGAAGTACTCAGTAGCGGTGAGGATGAAGGATTTTTGCTTGATCTGAGAATTAGGATCCCCGAGCGGGCCGACGACGTCAAAAGCCCACATAGAGAATGGCCAAGGAGCAGTCATAGGATGGAGAGACGAAGCTGGAGAGTGAATTTTATCAGCATGGAGTTGGCATTTAAGACACCTCCGGACATAGAGGGAGCAATCTTCCTCTAGAGTGGGCCAATAGTAGCCCTGCCTAAGGATCTTTTTCGCTAGAGCCTGGCCATTGACATGACCTCCACACTCACTAGAATGGGCCGCTTCAGCCACTTTCCAAGCTTCTACATCATCCAAACATCTCATGAGCATTCCATTAGTAGCGCGCCTATACAGTTCCCCTGCAATGATAGTGTACCTTGCGGCGGCTCTTCTTATTGCTTTACGCTGCTCGGCCTTTGCCCCTTCTGGGAATGACCCTTCTTTGCAAAACAACTCGATTTCATGATACCAAGGCAATTCTTCTTCGTCCAGAATCTCCTCTAGCTCTGTTAATGAAACTTCCTTGAGATCTTCCTTCTCAGCTCTTGCCTCTACAGATTTCCTGAGGTTGATGAACCAAGGATCTTGAAGAGAAGGTGCGTCCAATCTCTGGACGACGATGGTCTCAGTACTACGACTGAGAGGGAAAGATAAGGAAGAAGCAAGAGATGCCAAAGCATCAGCTAGAATGTTCAGAGAACGGGGAGTATGGATATAGATCAGCTTACGGAATCGCTTAGCAATGAGCGTGACCAAATCTTGATAAGGCTTGAGCTTTGGGTCACGAGTACGGTAAGTGGACAGAACTTGCCGTAGAACGAGCTGAGAGTCTCCTATGATGTTCAAGTAGCGCGCGCCTAGGAGATAGGCGTGCTTCAAGCCGGCTAGGAGAGCCTCATACTCAGCGATGTTGTTGGTAGCAGGAAATCGAAGTTGATAAGCAAAGGGAATGGTTACTCCTCTGGAGTAAGCAAGACAGCACCGATCCCTTGGCCTTGGGAGTTGAGTGCACCATCGAAGTGCAGAGACCAAAAGGGATGATGAGAAAGGACAGAGAGATACTCATCAGGGAAATCATCCTGAATAGAATCGGTGTGAGGAATAGGGAGATGTGCAAGATGTTCAGCAATGGCATATCCTTTGACTGCCTTCTGAACAACGAAGGTGATGTCGAACTGAGAGAGGAAGCTCTGCCAGCGAGCTAACCTACTAGAAAGGACGGGTTTTTCTAAGAGATAACGGATCGGGTCCATTCTAGAGATCAACCTAACTGGGTGGGCGAGAAAGTAATGTTTAAGCTTCTGAGCTACCCACACTAAGGCGGCACAAGTCTTCTCCATAGCGGTGTACTTGGATTCAGCTGGATTAAACAGTCGAGAGAGGTAGTACGCGGCCCGCTCTTTTCCTTCATCATCCACTTGTGCTAAGACCGCCCCTAGGGAGTCCTCAATAACCGAGATGTATAGGATTAGGGGTTTCCCAGGGACAGGAGGTTGCAAAACCGGAGGATTGGACAGATACTCTTTGAGGTCCTCATAGGCCTTCTGACAATCTTGATTCCATTCGAACTTGACACCCGCCTTAAGCAACTCATAAAACGGACGACACCTCTGAGAATGCTGAGATATAAATCTTCTAATGAATTGCAGTCTACCAATCAATCCTCGAAGTTCCGTAATGTTCTTTGGCGGAGGCATGTCCATGACGGCCTGTGCTTTATTAGGATCAATCTGGATCCCCCGTTTGCTCACTATGAACCCTAACAACTTCCCTGAGGAGACTCCGAATACACACTTCTTTGGATTCATCTTAAGCTTGTACTCCCTGGCTCTCTGCAGCACCTTAGCCAGGATAGAGGGGTGTTCTTCTTTTGTTCTTGACTTCACCAAGATGTCATCCACGTAAGCTTCCATGTATATGTGCATCATGTCGTGGAAAATGGCCATCATCGCCCTTTGATAGGTGGCACCTGCATTTTTCAAACCAAATGGCATAACTACATAACAATACGTGCCCCAGGGCGTGGTGAAGGAAGTTTTCTCTTGGTCTTCCGGTGCGAGACGGATCTGATTATAGCCCGAGTACCCATCCATAAATGACAGAGCTTCATACCCGGCAGTGTTATCCACTAGGACGTCTATATGAGGTAGCGGGAAATCATCTTTGGGACATGCTTTGTTTAGATCCCTGAAGTCAATGCATATGCGCACTTTTCCATCCTTCTTGAGAACAGGGACTATGTTTGCCACCCACTGAGGATATAAAACCACTCTGACGAACCTGGCCTTATATAGTTTGTCGACCTCTTCTTTGATCCTTAAGGCCATGTGGGGGTGAAATCTTCTTGACCGTTGTTTCACAGGTGTTGCCCCTGGTTTAAGCACGAGTCGATGTTCCACTAAGGAGGGGTCAAGACCTGGCATGTCCTCATAAGACCAGGCGAAAGAATCACTATACTCCCTTAATACTTTAATTAGATCTTCTTCTACCTGTGAAGGGAGATCAGCAGAAATAATGATGGGCCTTGGGTCTTCTTCTGTTCCCAAGTTGATTTCCTTTGTAGGTTCATCCACTGCCGTCGACGGCTGGTCGAATCTCTTTAGTCCTTGTGCATATAAGTCGGCAGTGTTATCTACATTGTTGTCTTCATCTATTGGATCCTTCTCATCCAAGACCTCATAGACACCTAATCCGTCGTCGCTCCATTCCCCTTCTATTCCCTCTTTATCCTCAATCACGATTGCTGTAGCGACGAATTCCGGACATTTCAAAAGAGCATGACACCGCTGAGCTAGGTCTTGCAAGAACCTATCAGGAACAGATCGGGAAGGATGCGCAAGCGAGCGCGGTTCAGAACAGGAAGGGTTGGACGACCCAGAACAAGACCCTACTTCTCTAGATCTAACGGACTCTACTCCTCTAGACTCGACGGACCCTAATCCTAACCTAGGGGACAGAAGACCTAGTGGAAGGGGAGGAGCAGGGGACTCGTGCCCTTGGGAGGAGGAGGATGGAGATAGGATAGCGTAATCTTCCACTGAAATCTCCGTTTCAAATTTGACGTTTTTTTTTGGAGATCAGCGGAGACTACACAGCAAGATGGAGGAGGTGGGAGCTGCATAGGGAACAGCTCGGGGAAGATGCAATCAAAGAAGGGATCAGAAGAAGAGAACCACATCTCGTGGAGCTGAGCGTTGGGAGGAGGAGGAGTAAACAAAGTGGATAGATCAATGCGTGGACATTTCCCGCAAGCACAAGGAATGAATAGAATCTCCGGTGGATCAATGAAAGATGAATTTATCATGACAGGAGGAAGGCGGGGTACGAACTCCTTTTGTTGAAAGATAGATTGGAAGCGTGAGAGAGACCAAGAACAGACAACTGGAGAGCTCTCCTCCTTCTGTAGATCAACAATAAGCTGCTTCTTCGGCCTCCACTGCATAAGCCGAACTTCTTGTTGCTTCCTCTGACATTCTTCCTCATAAAAGAGCCCCTGCAAGGCCTGACTGTAGTCGAGCATGTCATCATCTGACCCTCTTGGCAAGGGAGGCGGACTGGCAATTGGACAAACTGTATTCCTTTCTTGTTGAACCGGCTTTGGAGCTAATGTGCCAGGCTGGAGAGGCCCTTTGACAAAATGCTGACGATAATCCCAGGTGAGCGACCCAGAATCACTTATCATAGATAATGCTGTCTCCTTGTAGCCGAGACCTCTCCTACCCATTTTCTTCCCTTAGGTATAGGCTTAGTCATCCCTTGCAGTTGCGCACCGAGGCCTCTCCCCGGTTGATAGCCCAATTTTAATATAATGTGCCACCCCTTTGAATCTCGAATCTGCGGCTTTACTTTGACATTAACTGGAGTAGCGACGGGCTTAGGGGATGTGTAAGCCCAAGGAAAGTTCAAATCCAATACCGACAGAACGGGTCGGCTGCTTGGCCAAAGTGTGGGAAGAACCTGCTCTGAAATAGCCTTTACTGACTGTACTGTGGATAAGCTCTTAACTTTGACGACCCTCCCTTGGAAGGGGAATTTAATGCACTGATGTGCGGTGGAGGGCACGGCGCCGAGTGTGTTAATCCAGGGACGACCCAAGATAGCCTTGAACATAGGGTCGATATCAAGAACATAGAATTCCACGGCCATAGTAAGGGGCCCGAGCTCTGCCTGAATGGTGACTACCCCGTGACATGCTCGCCTTGAGTTGTCATACGCTGCTATAGTGGTGGGGGTCGGCCGTAGTAACTCTTCAGATATGTTGCATGCTCGGAGGGTGCTGAGTGGGCAAACATTAATTGAGGCCCCTGTGTCAACCAGCGCTGCTTCAATGTCGACTTTGTTCAGGGTAATTGTTATGCAGAGCGGCATTTGCCGAGCCCCCGGGGGTGCAAGCTCGGTTTCAGAGAACGTGATTGCCGGCCCTTTGGAGATGGTTGCCAGTGCCGTTGGTAGGCTATCAACTGCCATGTCTTCGCTAACCATTACCTTCTGTAGGAAATCCCTCAGTGCATCCTGATGAAGGGTGGACCTTTTGATCAGCTCCAGCACAGATATTTTGGCGGGTACTCGATCCAGATGATGCAGCAAGTCATATTGAGTACCCGGCAAAGGTTCAGTTTCTTCTTGCTCGGCCACCGGCTGAGAGGATTGGGGATTAGAAGTAGTAGCATAATTCCGATGGAACATCTTCCCGCTCCTCAAAGCACAGTTTGCCGCGGCATCTGAAGATAGTATGATGGGCCCTGCGGGATGGATGAATGGAACAGGTGGTGCGGGGGAGGCGGTTTGGTGGAGCGTAGGGTTGGTGAGGTTAATGGGCGGTGCGTGGATGGTGGGTGAAGGATGGGCGGAAGGCAGGGTGGTGATGAATGTTGATGCGGGTGGAGGGAAGGCTAGCGGATGGGTAAGAATGGGTGAGGGATTGGATGGTGGTGTGATGACGGTGATGGGAGTGGGTGATGGAGGGTACGATGGAATGGACAGTGGTAGAGGATTTGCTGGAGCGGTTGTGAATGGGAGGACGAGTTGAGAGGGCATCGGTTGTGCAGGGATGATGAAGGGAGGATTGCGGTGGTTATGGTGGAGGGCCATGACCTGCGGTGTGGCGCCATCATCATCAAAAGACCATCCGGCATTGGGGGCCGGTGGCTGGACCATGTTTACTTGCGCTGGTGCTGGCGGCTGCTGCTGAGGAGCGGGTGGATGATTCGGCATCGGGTTCTGATGGATGCCCAGGTCTTGTACTTGCTGTGGTTGCTGCTGTTGTGGTGGCTGCTGCGGCTGCGGTGCTTGATGCTGCTGCACTTGCTGCCCCTGCGGCTGCCTTCTCTTTTCTTTAATCTCAACAATGGCCCTATGCATTTCGGCCCAGTCGATTCTCTGCCCCTCATGTAGGTCATACACAAGATCTCGGAACTGAAAACATCCCTCTATGGTATGGCCTGGCTGCCGGTGGAACACACAATACTTAGTCTGATCGACTGCCGGGTTCCAAACAGGCCGTTCCGGAGGAAGTTGGATTGCATTTACAGACATGAGAGCCGAGAAGATATCTGTAAGCGTCTCTGGCAACGGAGGATACTGGGCTCTCCTGGGAGCCGGGCGCTTGCTATTTGGATTGTTGTTGTTGTAGCCGTTGGGTGGAGAGACGTTATGGTATTGTGGTGGTGGTGATGGCTGTTGTGGTGTGGCGAAGGTGTTTTGTGGAATGGTGAAGGCGGGGGGAGGGTTTTGTGGAGTGGCTTGGAAGTTTTGCGGAGCGGCGTTTTGTGAATTGCGGGGGTTTTGGTTGTAGCGGAAAGGTGCGGCCTGATATGAAAAGTAACGGCTTGTACTTGCTCATTTGTTTGGACTCCCTCAGTAACCGGCCCTTGTGGTTTCTTGTGGTACTTGGGCTTTTGGTTTTCGAAGAGGGAATGGATAGGGGAGTCCTTGAATTGAGTCTGGATGAAGCGCGCCCGGCTATAGAGTTGATGCATGTTGGCTATGTCATTCATTGCCAGGATGTTGCGGAAGGTCGGGGTGGCATTGGAAATCAGCAGTTTGACCTTCTCTTCCTCCGGAATGTGGCCCGGTACTCTGGCGGCCATTTGTCTCCACCTGTCTGCATAGGAGGCGAACTCTTCATCCGACTTCATCTTCTCGGCCACTAGATCTATAAACGAATATTCAGGGCCGACCCTGTCTTGGAACCGCTGGATGAATTTATCTTTTACTACCTTGAAACTCTCGGCCTCTTCCAGTGGTAGAGAATAGAACCATTCTAGAGCAACACTGTCCAAAGATCGGCGGAATAAGTACGCCATGAGGCGATCATCATATTGGAACTGCGCCGATTCATACAGAAAATCCCTCACATGGATGAATGGATTGCTGTTCCCATCGTACTTGCGATAGTTGGGGAGCTCTGATTGCGGAGGGAACCGGATATTCTGGAAGCTCGGAAGAGGAATATCGGCCAAGGATTGTGGGCCAACCCTTTTCTGGAGAAAGTCGAGTTGTTGCTGCATGGCGGCCCACTTATCAAGCAAGTCCTGCTCTCGGGAGGGAGCAGGGGTAGTGAAGGATGTTGATTGTATTTGAGGGGCAGACGAAATAGCTGTAGCAACAGGCGGGAGCCCGTAAGAAGGAGTGGAAGGATAGACAGTGGAAATAGGCGGCCCGTAAGAAGGATATTGGGCCTGAGATAGTCCCAGATTAGAATGATTTTGGGTCACCCCTTGCTGAGGGCGTAAGAAATCGGAAGGGTTCATAAGGAGCTGTGAAGCTACCGAACCAGAGTTGTGATGATCCACCTGGACAAAGGAAGGGATGGGTGACTTCCCTTTATCGAAAGATTGATGGGCTGAATTAGAAGATTGGCCCATCTCCATGCCAGCGAAAGTGATGGTCCGGGGTTGGACCGGAGTGAGATCAATCGGAGTGGGCTGAACGGACGGCCCAATAATAGAAGGATTAGATTGACCTTGGGTAGTGGCCGAGGGAGAAGTATTGGACCCTTGCATAGCTTGATATAAAACTTGGAGTTGGGTCGGATCCAATTGGGCCATCATATGAAGGACGGAGCCCGCGGAAGGAGTAGAGAGAGAAGGGGTACCTTGACTACCTTCCATAGAGGTGGAGGACGGGAGAGGGGCAGTCCCCTCTCCAGAGGAAAATGTAATAACCCTAGGGGGGTTTTCAAGGAGCCCTTGAGGAAGAGAGTCCTCTTGGGAGCGAGGAGGATTGAAGGATGCCATGGTGGACTCGAAGAGGGGATTAGAATAGAACGTGAAGAAGGAACCGACTTGAGAAGATGATTCAGACGGACGAAAACAACTCCACATGCAACGGACAACCTTGACAATGCGAAAACAACCAACACAAAAAGCACTCAATAAGCAACCAAACTTAGGTGATTCTAACAAGATGTAAGTGATAAAAGACGAAGACACTCAAAGATCAACCAAGTTGTTTAGGATGATGCAACAAGGTTCTTATGATTTCTCCTTTGGAACTTTAGTGAATTGATTGATATGTGCTTTCAACAATGGGTTCCTAGTAGGAGATGGATATGGGACTTGGTTTGACTCTAAGTGTAACCACTCCTTCACTTATGCAACCCTAGACACGGGGTGGGAAAGGTACAACCAGCCCGGCGTCCGTGTGGGAATCCACGGCTCGCGGGGACTTACGGAGGTCCCTGCTGTGATTTCCTAGTCGGCCCCAAGGAATATGGAGACGAGAGGTCCTCACAACAAGGTAGGAAAATGCAATCTAATGTATGAAAAGATGAATGACCCTATGTGCACTGGAGTGCATGCAAAGTCTAGCCTAGAATCTAACAATCAATGGTGCACACAATGATATGGAGATATGAGCAAAGCAAGAAGGAGGTCAAGTATCACCCAAGCAATAAATCACAGCAAAAACTGCGGAAATAAATGCACCTCGGATGTGTACCTGCCAGGCGAATAACGGTCGAAGGACCCTGCGTCAGAGCACAATAACGGTCAAAGGCCAGACCGCCAGATAATATATAACGCAGGGGGATGAGACCGTCGGATGAGCCAGGGAACCAAAACCAGACAGAAGTAACCGGAAAGCCCGTGGAAGCTCACACAGCAGAACCAAAGCGGTGGTCTAATGCCCCTGCGTCAGAAGACTGTGACGCGGGGACACCTGGCCGTCAGAGAACTCAGAAAACCAGAATGAGCAGTAATCAAAGGGGAAACCAAAGGCAACTCAACAAGCAGATGATGGCAGGTTTAAACAAGAATCAAAAGCACGATTGGCATAAGTTGTCCCACCGTGATCGCCAAAAAATTATCTGTTGATATTTATTTGTCTATCTTCTATCTTTCTTTTGAGGTTTGGGGAGTGGTATGGTAAGATAACAAACCAACAATCAAAGATCTACTCAAACCTATGAACATGTGATCATGAACCTAGGCAATCATAGCTAGCTCTAGCATGGGCATGCTATCTCAATCAAACTACGCTAAGGAAAAGGAAAACACACGCCGGAGCGTGGAGCAAGGAATAAATAAAAACACACCGTGAAGGTGGAACAAGAAAGGAAAATAGAAAGATATGATGAAGAAGAGAGTTAATGCCCAATACCAAGGAAAGATGTGATCGCCACCAAAGTAAAAACAAGTCAAAAAACCTGAATATACCTTGGAAATAGGTGGATGAAACACCCGCCCACGGGAGAGAAAACCAGAGAAAGCCTGCAGATTAACTTAGAAGTAACGGCCAGAACCCCGTGCGTCGCTTGGAAGTGACGGCCACATGATAGATCGCCGGACGAGAGTGACGCGCCTGCGCAAGACCGTCAGATAACATGCAGTAACAAAGCTTGAATTCTTTTAACTCCAACTCTTCCAGCCGACTAGAAGACCTGGGCCTCGTGTCAATAAACCTATAAACCTGCCAAAGATGTAGAAAGACCAAACACAACAACCTTAATTAGTCCTTTTCACAAGCATAGCATCAATTCTCAAAGGACTTAACATCATCAAAAGGAAAGGGGATTACCGGGGAGTTTTTGGTTTTTTAACCCCTCTGGGTGTTTTTAAAAGTTTGGGAAGATGTTTATATGCCTAGAGGACAGTGAAAAACGTAGAGAAGGAGGAGGGATAATGCTTTGATTGAGGAAAAACCAGGGAAGAACTCAAGCATGCAATGATGAACTTGAAAGACCAAAACCAAAGTACTCCCTTGATTATGAGATGGAGGGACGTGGGAAGCAGTTCCTCTTGGATGAAGATGGCTCCTGAGTTTGGCAGCACTTCATCGTGAATTCCAAATCTTCCTCCCTCGGGCCATGAAGTCAAGGGCTCTATTTATAGACCCTCAAACTCTCAGGTCGAGCAGAGGATAATTCAGCCAGATAAAGGGATAACTCTTAGCAAATCCTCAAAGATAATATCACCAAGAGTCCATAGGATCGAACGGGAGGTCCTGAGGATCAGATTTGAAAGAGATATCGTCAATCCAAAACCCTTACCTCGACCACGGAGTAGCAGAGAAAAGGCCTGAACTGTCAGGACTCTCTGGAGGAAGTAACGGCTGCACGACAGACCGCCACTTGGAAGTAACGCATCAAGAATCGTCTGTTACTATCAACCTTATCCCTAAAAGATAAGATCGACAGGAAGGAGTCCCAACAAGTTGGACTCTTCAAGGAAGCAACGGCCTAGGCATAGGGCGTCAGAATGAAACAACGGCTGCACGACAGACCGTTATTATCAACGTGGAATCAAAAGGATAAGCTTTTCAACGAGGCCTTAAGCCTTAGGACTCTTCAAAGAGTAACGGTCCAGATCCCATCCGTCAGAATGAACCAATGCGCCTGGTTCGGACCGTTATTACCATTGAGTTTCAAAAATAGCAATAAAGGGTTGCTAAGATTTATTCAATGAAGCGCCACCAGGAGCCAATTCTTAATCCAGGAATTAAGACCCAAGAAACAGGCCTCAACTGATCAAGAGACTTAATGAAGAGTGAACAACTCGGAGCACCATATAGAATGAAATAGGGAGATGACCCGACTTTTTGGGTATAAAACGGGTGTCAACAACCGGGATCTGACTTTCCACCCTGTATTAAAATTGTCGTCCCTCGGCAGACATTCGTACGGATTCGTCCCCCCGTTATCATCTCATTTTCCGTGTGAACTTCTGTCCAAACATGGAATGGTTCACCAGTGACCGACATAACCCGTGTATTCATACACTCCCCCCGGGCTCACCATGTGGCCTGACTACCTTTTTTCTTCTTGCATTAATTAGTATTTCTTTCGACCGTGGAGGCCTTATTTCTGGAAATTAATCAAGGGTATTTTCCTCTCCGAGGAGATGTAAATGACGTTGCGACCTTTACGGCACAACGGGTCTCAGTCCCGACACGAACCACACAATCGCCTGACTGAGTCAGATCGAGCGCACCATAGGTTCTTCGGAGCCCGAATAAATTGTCACTTTGTGACTGGCACGCCCACGCACCCGAATAAACGAACTACGTAATAAGCGAATTTTAGTGCGACCACAACCCATGCCGCAAGCTGATTACGCGAAAGTTCGTCGTTTAAAACACGCGTATAACAATCTTAAAACCGCACTCGTAAAAAATGATCAAAAGAGAATGTAGTATTAGGACAAGCACGGGTCGAATCCACAAGGAAGAAGAGATTTTTAGAGTTAAAAACTTTGGACTCCTTTGGAAAATATTTATGATTTGATTGTTTGAAGAAAAGTGATGAAACAAAGAACGATTCTAACACTTAATTAAAAACACCTATGATTATGCTCCTATGCTATAGAAATTAATTGCATGAAGTGAAAAGAAGAGATAGAAGAAGGGGGTAGAGATGGAAGAAGATCAAGAACTAGATTAAAAGAACAACTCTCTTCATTAACTTAAAAGAAAAGGTACATGAAGTGCAAGACAAGCTTACAACAAAGAGGTGACAAGATTACAATGAAGTAACATAACACAAAAGCAATGACAAAAAGAGGGGCCTGAGATGTGAAGATAGTAGTAGCAATGGTGATGACGTCGTCGTCTCCTCCTCGCCGAGCCTTGGAGAGGATCGCTCCGCCTTGAAAGAGATCGCCGTGTACACCGGGAGGAAGTCATCTTTGTCGTTGAAGTTGCCTTTGGAGGGTGAATAACTTTGAACTCAAGAGGAATTAGGTGATGCCCAAGAAGAAGAAGTTGAAGAGGAGGGAGATAGGAAGAACTTTGATGAAGAACTCAGATAGAAAAGAAGAGCAAAAGAGCTTCAAAATAGAGAAATAATAGAAACTAGCACATCGGATGAACAGTGAAATCACAGGATAGCAAGTTGAAAAATGAGAAATAACTTCAAAACCAGAAGGAATTAGAAGCTGAGCAAGAAGAAGAAGTTGTAGAACACGTAAACACAAAGAACTTTCATGAAGAAAGTTAGGTAGATGGAGGGTGGAGATTGTATCAAAAGGAGATGGATGACTGAGATTTAAGTGGAATATGATGCATGGGGAAGAGAAAAAGTAGGTGGGCACCCCCTTTCTTGGACTTTAGGCACCCCATTTCCCAAGGCTCATCATGTCTCTCCTTTATTTCAAACTTTGAATGTCATTTTCCTCCTTTCCAAACTTAAAGTTTAGATTCTTCCTTTTCAAACTTTGAATTTGAAATTTTGAACTTTCCTTTCCCTCCAACCAAAATAATTTGAATTCTTTATTTGACTTGGTCAAAATGGTGATGACCCTTTTGCCCCCGGCTTCTTTTATAATTACCTTCGGTGTCCTACACACACATAATTATACTTTAGTCCATAAAAATTACCATAATGTGCACATAAATCTCAAGTGCTCATGATTATGTAATGGAGAATTAATGCTCATGACCCTCAACTTTAATTTATTATTAAATAAGACAATTGAATTAATCAATTTACGTGAAAGCTCCAATTTAAATGCGGAGTTGAGGTTAACTATGAAATATGCATAATTGCCTAATTATATGCACATAAAATGGTGTTCATGCAATGAATTGTCATAAGAAATGGCCACTTATCACACCTCCCAACTTACTCATTGCTAGTCCCTTAGCAATGCCAATAAATTGCATTTTCGGACTAACAAGAGTTTATAAAATTCATGCTCTCATATCCAGTTATCCCTTCATAGAATCAACGAAAGATTAGGAATCTGGAATCATTAATGCACACTAGCCTTATGTAGGAACTTAATTGTACATGATTAAGAATTCAAGTTAAAGCTCAATAGCACTTGTGCATGTGTAACTACCAAATCCACAGCTTAGACAATTGCATCCCCCATTCGCTATTCCAAGTAAATGTCTTTCAACCCTGCACCTCTTAGATCAGAGCATTAAGCATATTAGCTTTTTGTCTGCCTTATTGTTTTGTCCCTTTGGGATCTTTTATACCACACATGATGCTGCACTACCCTTCACTGCTCAACGTGAACCTCGACTCTTGCCTTAGGAGAAGCAGGCCCAGTTTCACAGATCCAGGTTCCCTTTTCCGTTTTACGCGAACCTCAACACGTCTTAGGTGAAGTAGGCCCGGTTACTAAGATTAGAGGCATTTTTCACGGTGTTTTTTTTTCTTTTTTTTTTCATAGTGCCATTGCACTTATTTGATAGATAATTTGGCAGAAAGCTTTGTATAAAGATCTCTTTTTTTTAAGAAGTGCAGAATATCAGATAATATACCTAAAATAGCAGAGGGCTTGTCTTGCTTGTTTCATTAGTGTGTAATGTAATTTTTTTTTTTTTAGTGCACATGAACTTTAAAGGGATTCTTATATCAGTTTTCCATGGCTAGATTGACTAAATTTTCCATCATCCTTCTCCCTAGCCTTTTCTATTCCAGAATTACTTTTAATTTAAGCATGAATCATGAAACTCAAAATGGGGTTTACATCTTTTTACTTTCATGTAATGATGACATGCAAGAAAGAACTTCTATCAGGTTGTAATATATGCATCATGAAAAATTTTCTCTCCCCCCCAACTTGAATGACATTGTCCTCAATGGCATGTAAAACATGACAATGCATACATGAATGCTTGGAAGGAAAGGTACAACCTGGGGTATGCAGACATAACTATTTTGGCAGGCAGTTTTGTGAACGACTTCTTCCAGCTCCTACAAACACAAATGAAAATACTTCACTAGATTTTTGAAGAGAAATGGTTGGGTTGCCTCCCAACAAGCGCTAAGTTTAACGTCTTCAGCCAGACAACATTCTTGTATTTATCATGGGTCACTCAGTGGGATTGATTCCTTTGATGAAAGTTATGTGTTCTCCAAGTAGAGTTTGAGACGTTGACCATTAACAGTGAAAATTTGACCATTTTAAGGATCTAGAATTTTGACAGCACCATGATCAAAGGCTTTGAGCACAACAAATGGTCCGTCCCATCTGGATTTGAGTTTACCAGGGAATAAGTGCAGCCTAGAATTAAAAAGCCAAACCTTTTGATCAGATTGAAATGATTTTCTCACAATGTGTTTATCATGGAAAGCTTTGGTCTTGGCTTTGTAAATCTTAGTATTTTCATAAGCTTCATTCCTCAACTCCTCTAACTCATTTAGTTGTAGGGCCCTATGAGATCCTGCTTGGGCCAAGTCGAAATTGAACTGCTTAATAGCCCAATAGGCCCTATGCTCAAGCTCAACGGGTAGGTGACAAGCTTTCCCAAAGATTAACCTATATGGAGACATGCCAATGGGAGTTTTGTATGCTGTCCGATAGGCCCAAAGAGCGTCATCCAATCTTTCAGACCAATCCTTCCTATCGGGCCTAACATATTTCTGTAGGATATTTTTGATCTCCCTATTGGATGTCTCCACTTGGCCACTTGTTTGGGGATGGTAGGGAGTGGCAATCTTATGAGTGATCCCATATTTTCCGAGAAGACCTCGGAATTGGGCATGAGTGAAATGAGAACCTCCATCGCTAATGATAGCCCTCGGACATCCGAACCTTGAAAATATATTCTTTCGGACAAACTTCATGACAACTTTGTGATCATTAGTCCGGGTGGCAATGGCTTCAATCCATTTAGACACATAGTCGACTGCCACAAGAATGTACTCATGTCCGAATGATGGTGGAAAGGGCCCCATAAAATCAATTCCCCAAACATCAAAGATTTCGACCACTAGAATGGGGTTGAGTGGCATCATATCCCGTTTGCTCATGTTTCCAATGGCTTGACACCTAAGACAAGTCTTGCTAAATTCATAGGCATCTTTGAAGAGAGTGGGCCAGAAGAATCCACTTTGTAACACTTTAGCGGCTGTTTTCTTTCCCGCAAAGTATCCCCCACAACCTAAAGTGTGACAAAAGTTCAGAACGCTTTGTTGTTCCTCCTCTGGGACACACCTTCTAATTATTTGATCCGGACCCATGTAGAATAATTCAGGATCTTCCCAGAAATAGTGTTTGATTTTGGCAAAGAAATGTTCTTTTTCATGTTTAGACCACCCATTAGGAATTTGTCCCACAGCTAAATAGTTGACAATATCCGCAAACCATGGAACTTGACTATGGGTGATGGATAAGAGGTGTTCATCTGGAAATGAATCATGCAAAAGAGCATTATCAGTTGTGAGAATCCGAGAAAGATGATCGGCAACTTTATTCTCAGAACCTTTTTTATCTCGGATCTCAAGATCGAAATCTTGGAGTAAGAGGATCCACCTAATGAGTCTAGGCTTGGCATCCTTCTTGGAGAACAAATATTTGAGAGCTGAGTGATCAGAGTACACAATGACTTTTGCCCCTAAGAGATATGATCAAAATTTTTCAAGAGCAAAGACAACAGCTAACAGCTCCTTTTCTGTGGTGGTGTAGTTAAGCTGAGCATCAGCGAGGGTGCGACTTGCATAATATATCACCACCGGACACTTGTCAATTCTTTGGCCTAGAACTGCCCCGATAGCATAGTCGGAGGCATCACACATGATTTCAAAAGGTAAAGACCAATTGGGAGATTGGAGAATGGGTGCCTTAGTCAAAGTCTCTTTAAGGGTATTAAAAGCCCTTAAGAAAGCATCATCTAGATGGAATGGGGCATCTTTGGCCAAGAGAAGAGTTAACGGGCGGGCAATTTTAGAAAAGTTGCTGATGAACCGGCGGTAGAAGCCGGCATGGCCAAGGAATGAACGGATTTGCTTCACCGAGGTTGGAGGAGGAAGATTAGAAATGAGGTCAATTTTTGCCTTATCTACCTCTATACCGCGTTCAGACACAATGTGGCCCAAGACTATGCCATCTTGAACCATGAAGTGGCTCTTTTCCCAACTAAGAACAAGGTTTGTTTCAATACATCTTGCAAGCACTTTCTTCAAATTTTCTAAGCAATTTTCAAATGACTCCCCAAACACAGAAAAATCATCCATAAAGATCTCCAAGAATTCTCCTACCAAATCGGAGAAAATGGCCATCATGCACCTTTGAAAAGTGGCCGGTGCATTGCAAAGATCGAATGGCATTCTCCGAAAGGCAAATGTTCCATATGGGCAAGTGAATGTGGTCTTCTCTTGGTCTTCTGGATAAATGGCCACTTGATTGTACCCAGAATATCCATCTAGGAAACAAAAATATCTTTGGCCTGCCAATTTCTCCAGAATTTGGTCAATAAAGGGGAGTGGAAAATGGTCCTTTTTGGTCATGGCATTGAGTTTCCTATAATCAATACACACTCTCCATCCCGTGGTGGGCCTAGTGGGCACATCTTCTCCTTGTTCATTTTTGACCACGGTGAGTCCCGATTTCTTAGGAACCACTTGAGTGGGACTCACCCATTGGCTATCCGATATAGGATAAATAATTCCCGTATCGAGCCATTTGAGAACCTCCTTCTTCACCACCTCCTTCATGTTTGGGTTCAACCTTCTTTGCATTTCCCGACTAGGTTTGGCATTGTCCTCTATGTAAATGTGATGCATGCAAATAGATGGACTTATCCCCTTAAGATCGGCCACTGTCCAACCTATGGCACCCTTGTGAGTCCTAAGGACTTCTAGGAGAAGTGTTTCTTGGGTAGGGGTTAGATTGGAAGCTAAGATAACAGGAAGGGTTTGATCGGGGCCTAGGAATGCATATTTGAGGGAGTCCGAAAGGGGCTTAAGCTCAAGTTTAGGAGGGCTTTCAAGTGATGGAAGGGCTGGTTCATCTTGTAAAGCTGGAAGTGGTTCAACCTTATGCCAAATGCTACTATGATGTGGGGAATCTTGAAGAGCATTGACCTCCCTTATTTGACCCATGCCCAGATCATCCTCAATAATTTCATCATAGATGTCTATGAAGTGACATTCTTCATCTAGGTCCAAATATTGGGAGGCTTTGAACACATTGAGAGAAACTTTTTGACCTCCGAATGAGATGTCCATCGTCCCCGTAGCACAATTAAAGTTGGCTTTGGCAATAGCAAGGAATGGGCGGCCTAGGATGATTGGTGTGTGACTTAACTCCGAGGAGGAGGCCATGTCAAGAATGAGAAAATCAACGGGGAAGTAGCAATCATGGACTTTCACAATCACATCCTCTATCAAACCTCGAGGAGTCTTGACTGAGCGATCGGCTAGTTGGAGAATGACGGGGGTTGGCTTGAGTTCTCCTATGTCAAATTGATCATAAACAGAGGTGGGTAAAAGGTTGACACTAGCTCCTAAGTCGAGGAGGGCTCGGTCAAAGGTTACACCACCTATATCACATGAGATGAGGGGAGCACCGGGATCCTTCAATTTTCTAGGGAGATTGTTCATCAAGACCGCACTAACATCCTCGGAGAGCCAAATTTTCTTTGGGGTCGACTTGGGCCCTCTTCTTGGAGTGCAAAGCTCTTTGAAGAATTTGGCGTAGGCTGGAACATGTTTTATGGCATCTAGGAGTGGAATATTGATGTGAACTTGTGAAAAGAGTTCCATGAATTCCTCATTTTGGGCCGGCCTAGTCTTAGTGGTCTTGGGCTCTAGGGCATTAGGAAAGGGGACCTTAGGTTGATAGAAATTTGGATCTTCATGGGCCTTTCCTTTCCCTTTAGGATCTCCCCCCAACTTATCTTGAGTGCAATCCTCCTTGCTTGCATCCTCATTATCTTGATTCTTTTCTATGGAATCTTTCAACTCCTTTCCATCCTTGTATGGGTCATCTAACACCTTCCCACTCCTCAAAGTTGAAATAGCCTTGACATTTTCAAATTGTGGGCTTTTAGGTTGGGCTTGTGGGATGGGTTGAGGTAGGAGGCCCGGTTGTGGAGGAAAACCCGGGGGTTGATTTCTTGGGTTGGCCACGGGTTGACTTGGAAGTTGACCCACTTCTCTTCTCATTGTAGCTTCCGCCAATTGTCCTATTTGACTTTCCAACTTGGAAATGGATTGTTGTTGATTCAAGATGATTTGTTGGAGTTGATTGAATTTATCTTCAAAGTTGGATTGAGGCGGAGGTTGGTAAGTGGGTTGACCTTGATTAGATTGAAATTGTGAATAGCCCATAGGAAGGAATTGAGCTTGTGGACCTCTACCAAATGGATTGAAGTTGTTGGGTTGGGTTTGAAATTGACTTTGCATGGGTTGCTATTGGGCATGATGAATAGAGGGGTTGGTTGCTTGAGGTAGAGATTGTTGGGATTTCCAAGAAAAGTTTGGGTGATTCCTCCAGCCTGGATTGTATGTGTTTGAAAATGGGTCATTATTGGGCTTAGAGAATCCTTGGGCTGCAAAGACTTGCTCCTGGATGGTAGGGGGTAATTGAGCCGCAGTTGGACACTCCGTGATGTGATGGGATGGGCTTGCACATAGAGTGCATGCCTCATGTGGAGTGATAGATTGACCCGAGAAGGAATGGGATGATGGTTGGCAAGAAGGGTCTTTCAAAGTCAAGAGTTGGTCTAACTTTTGAGTCAGAGTCTCTACTTTATCCAACTTTTGAGTGATGAGACTTATGTCCAATCTTGGTTCAAAATCACCTCGGGCCTTGACCTCATATAATCCGGCCCGCTTGGAGGGCCCAATGGATCTCTCATAGGATGATAAAGAAGCATGATTGATAGAATTCTCACTCAGCATTTCAAACAAATCATACGCCTCATCCTCGCTTTTGCTCATGAATGCCCCTCCTCATGATGCATCTACCATTTGTCTAAATTGATCGGATAGACCCTCATAAAAAGCTTGGACTATTTGCCATTTGGACAACCCATGGTGAGGGCACTTCCTAAGCAATTCCTTGAGTCTTTCCCATGACTCATGCATTTGTTCCCCTGGAGTTTGGGTAAAACCCGTGATTGCCCTTCTCATGGTATTGGTGCGGCCTATAGGGTAGAACTTCTTCAAAAATTCTTGTTGCATCTCGGCCCAAGTTCTCATTGGCTTCCCTATAGTGCCTAACCAATATTTAGCCTTATCCTTAAGAGAGAATGGAAAGAGGGTCAATCTAAGGGCATCATCCGAGAAATTTTGGATTTTTACCGTGGAACAAATTTCCAAAAATTCATCAATGTGCTTGTAGGGGTCCTCATTGGTATTTCCATAAAATGAGGGGAGCATTTGAATTGTGCTTGACTTGATCTCATAATGGATGGCTTGATTTTGAGGAATGTAAATGCAAGATGGAGGTTGATATTGGTTGGGAATGAAGTAATCCTTCATTTGCTTTGGAGGATTGGGATTTCCGGCCATGATATTTTGGTGGTGAGGTCCTTGATTTTCGGCCATAAGATCTTCTTGGAGATCGTCTCTTGGATACAAGACTCTCTCAATTTCCTGAATGGGTCCTAGTAGGTTTGGATGTTGAGATCTTCTACCTTGCATGAACTAGGACAAAGAGAGAGAGAGAGATGACAGAGATTTTTTTATAATGATTTTTGTTTTGTTTTTTTTTAATTTTATTTTTCTCTTTTTTTTATTTTGATACAAACTAGGACGAAGAGAGAGAAGATGAGATTTTTTTATTTTTATTTTTTTTATTTTTGTTTTTGTTTTATGCAAACACAAACAAGTTATCACACAAATTACTTAATGCCCTAGATGTGACCTAGACCTACAAATTGGGTTTCACAAAATGGCTAAAGTGAAACTTAAGTTCACCCTCAATGTTTCCACCAGCCAGGTAAGGGGTGGGGTAGTGGGAGGTTCCCCCTACTTTCGTAGGGACCTAATTATGCCAAACCACTAGCCCGCTTAAGGCGTTTGTCGTCCGACCGTCTTGCCTTAGGTACCGGTTTTCACAAGAGGGTAAGCCTAAATAACACAAGAACCACAGTGTGAACCTAGGGCCAATGTCTACTGAATTTTATTTAAGGTCTAGGTCATGCAAAGATGCAAGGGAATTATGGTTTGTGGGCTAAGGAAGGGTGATGAAATCCCCACCTTATCTTGTTTATGGATGTTGCCCTTAGAATATTTTTAGAAATGATATGCAACAAACCAAGTTCAAACAAGGGGTTCTATGCAAGCATGGAAATGCATGAGCATGCTTTTGAAAAAATTAGAGTACTCACCTTGCCTCCCGCAATCTTCAATAATGCAATTAACAATAATTAAATAACAAGGAAAAATAAATTCTATCCTAAATGATGCATGACCTAAAACATGGAAGTGTGGGTTCTACTCTTGCAATGAACATTTTTATTGAAGTTCAAGTGATGCTTTTTTTTTTGTTTTTATTTAATGAACCTATCTAACCACAAGATATGAAATGTAGAGAAATGAAATTGAAATGAAAGAGAAAAAGTTTGGATACTTACTTGAAAAGTGTTCCCTCGTTCCTTTTTTTTTTTTGAAATGAATGACTAAATCACAAAGATGAAAGAAAGAAAGGCAAACTTACCTCTAATTTTTTTTTTAGTTTTCAAGTTGTTTTTTCTCCCCTTTTTTTCCTCTTTTTTTTTCTGATTTTTTTTCACCTGTAAAAAAAAAAGAAAAAAAAGAAAAGAGAACTTTATTAGTACACTATATACACAAGGAAAATAAAGTTCTTAAATCAAAAATCATCATTCTTCTCCGGTAACGGCGCCAAAAATTGATTACGCGAAAGTTCGTCGTTTAAAACACGCGTATAACAATCTTAAAACCGCACTCACAAAAAATGATCAAAAGAGAATGTAGTATTAGGACAAGCACGGGTCGAATCCACAAGGAAGAAGAGATTTTTAGAGTTAAAAACTTTGGACTCCTTTGGAAAATATTTGTGATTTGATTGTTTGAAGAAAAGTGATGAAACAAAGAACGATTCTAACACTTAATTAAAAACACCTATGATTATGCTCCTATGCTATAGAAATTAATTGCATGAAGTGAAAAGAAGAGATAGAAGAAGGGGGTAGAGATGGAAGAAGATCAAGAACTAGATTAAAAGAATAACTCTCTTCATTAACTTAAAAGAAAAGGTACATGAAGTGCAAGACAAGCTTACAACAAAGAGGTGACAAGATTACAATGAAGTAACATAACACAAAAGCAATGACAAAAAGAGGGGCCTGAGATGTGAAGATAGTAGTAGCAATGATGATGACGTCGTCGTCTCCTCCTCGCCGAGCCTTGGAGAGGATCGCTCCGCCTTGAAAGAGATCGCCGTGTACACCGGGAGGAAGTCGCCTTTGTCGTTGAAGTTGCCTTTGGAGGGTGAATAACTTTGAACTCAAGAGGAATTAGGTGATGCCCAAGAAGAAGAAGTTGAAGAGGAGGGAGATAGGAAGAACTTTGATGAAGAACTCAGATAGAAAAGAAGAGCAAAAGAGCTTCAAAATAGAGAAATAATAGAAACTAGCACATCGGATGAACAGTGAAATCACAGGACAGCAAGTTGAAAAACGAGAAATAACTTCAAAACCAGAAGGAATTAGAAGTTGAGCAAGAAGAAGAAGTTGTAGAACACGTAAAAACAAAGAACTTTCATGAAGAAATCAAGAGGAGAAAATGACTAGAAGGGTGAGAAACAAGGGGAAGAACAGAGAGAAACACTGGTTCACAGATAAACAGGATAGCACGGTGAAAAATACGAAATAGTTTGAAAACCAGAAGGAATTAGAAGTTGAGCAAGAAGAAGAAGTTGTAGAGGACGTAAAAACGAAGAACTTTTATGAAGAAAACAAAATGAGAAAATGAACTTACATGGGAGAAACCGGAGGCCTAAGGTTGGGAGAGAAAGAGGGAGAGTGAAAGATTGCTCAAAAAAAAGACTCCCCTTCTCCTCCTTGCCATGGGCTATTTATAGGGAAAGTTAGGTAGATGGAGGGTGGAGATTGTATCAAAAGGAGATGGATGGCTGAGATTTAAGTGAAATATGATGCATGGGGAAGAGAAAAAGTAGGTGGGCACCCCCTTTCTTGGACTTTAGACACCCCATTTCCCAAGGCTCATCATGTCTCTCCTTTATTTCAAACTTTGAATGTCCTTTTCCTCCTTTCCAAACTTAAAGTTTAGATTCTTCCTTTTCAAACTTTGAATTCGAAATTTTGAACTTTCCTTTCCCTCCAACCAAAATAATTTGAATTCTTTATTTGACTTGGTCAAAATGGTGATGACCCTTTTGCCCCCGGCTTCTTTTGTAATTACCTTCGGTGTCCTACACACACATAATTATACTTTAGTCCATAAAAATTACCATAATGTCACATAAATCTCAAGTGCTCATGATTATGTAATGGAGAATTAATGCTCATGACCCTCAACTTTAATTTATTATTAAATAAGACAATTGAATTAATCAATTTACGTGAAAGCTCCAATTTAAATGCGGAGTTGAGGTTAACTATGAAATATGCATAATTGCCTAATTATATGCACATAAAATGGTGTTCATGCAATGAATTGTCATAAGAAATGGCCACTTATCACAAGCTTCATGAGGTTGATTCCTTTTGTGGCCTTGATTTGGTTCACCATGTTGGAGCTTAGAATAAGGATTGATAGAATCACTTGTGCACTCATGCTCCTTGTCATGCTTGCCATCTTCTCTTCATCTCCTTTCTTCATCCTCTTTAAGCCTAGGAGCATCTCAGTTTCCTCTAAGAGTATGGTAGCTTCAAAGGTGGAGAATAAGAAAGTATGAGTGGTAGGGTGCCATATCTCTATGAGGGCTCCTATGGCAGCCCAATCTAGGTGTACATCATCATAGTGCTTTGCATGGGTTACTAATCCTAGGAGGTGCCATCTAGAGAGGTAAGCTCTCATGTCTAAAGAGAGTTTGGAGAGAAGAAGGGGTAGCCATTTATTCTTGGTGTATCTTTTTGCCCCCGGTATGTTTGGATAATCTTGAAGAAAATAAAAAAAGAGAGAAAAGAAAAAAAGGGAAGAAAAAGGGAGTATGATCAGAATTTAAGAGGGAAAAGGAAGGATAGAATAGAAGTCTAAATTCAAATTTCAATACTTACTTGGTTCATGGCAATCCTTCCGTTGATGTGGCCTGTAATATCCGATATTCTAGGAAATCCAATCTTGGGTTTCTTCAAAGGCCTTTGCATCATCATCCTATCCATCTTCTCCCTTTGTTAAAGAACAAAGTTGTTGTTCTTTGTTCTGTTGCGGTTCTCGGTTGAAGCCTCGACAGTCAGCTTCCAGTTTGATGTGTATTAGCATAGGAAGGCACCCCTTTTATAATGTTTGAAGCAATGGCAGGCAGACGAATAGCGCAAGTTGAAGTTTGATTAGAAGTAAACCTCTGTAGTTTTGTTTCCGAATAGGAAATAGAGCGCCGGAACTTACAGTCAATTGACGACGGAGCTTTTGGCATCATTTTATTGAATCGCGACCCACTCGGTGTTGTCATTTATTTAACACCCTCGATGCTGGTGTTATTTCCAGTCCGATTCTGAATTGAATAGTGAAGTTGATTGGCGACCCAAGGGCTGTCGTCATTTATGTTTCTAGCGCCTCTATGCGGGGTCGTCATTTCCTGAGCAATATATATTTGAATTATTTCATGGCTTTGTGGTTATTCGATGAACTTACATTTTATATCTTGATAAATTGATTATATCATGAGTTTGTTTGAGCTGATGATCTTTGAGCACAGAAAAGAACAGGTTATGTAGGTCTCGAGATGCTTGGATTTACCCTTGGTAACATCATTCCATCCTTTGTATCTCTCCCTATATGCATTGATACTATATGTTACATACTCTATCATAGCATATCAAGGACCTTGTGGTTCTTATGAACCTGGAATTTGAGTTCCCCTTCATCAAAAATAGTGATAATTCCAGGGGAGTCTTGATCACACGGATAGGCTGTTAGGTCATCTAAGGTTTGGGACGATAGTTCCACTTTCTGAGTTGATGCATGGATAAACGGGCTTTGGCTTAGTATCAGATTAGAGATCTGGATTCCTGACCAAGTCTGGATGGTTTAGCAATATTATCCTTGATTACTTTCTATTTTTAGTTTGTTTTAATTTTCTCTTTAGCCCAACATGCATCATGTAGGACTTTGAGCTTAAATGATGAAAAACCTCATATTAAGCCAGTAAAGAGGGCCGCTTGCTCCTGATTTGAGTTGATATGAGATGTTCCATTCAAAATCGAGTACTGAGTTCTCCTTGAAGCCGCTCAAGCTGATTCCTTGGAAGCATTCATTCGCTGGATTCCTATCTCACTTCACTTTATTTTTCTACAAACTCACCTTGGTTGTAACACGTCTACATTGGCTGGTAACCGCTCTCCAATGGTGTCTTTCCTTCCGTGCCCGAGTGCACACTTCGTTCATTAGCTTAGTTCTTTCATCCAGTCGATTGATGCTTTCTTGTGATCATCCAAGGTTGTTTCATTTAGAATCATGGAAAGATTTTCAACGCTTAGTGTCGAGGCGTGTCACATCACACCTTGGCATCTACTTTTCAGTCCGCTCTTTCTTCACTTCTGCTTGTTGCACTTTTACTTCATTCCGTCTCGCTCCCTTGCAAAGCAGACGCCAAGGCGGGGCAGCTGTAGACACGCTAAAATTGACACTATGTTGAGTAAATCTCATATCACCACGTGATACCCCAAACTGGACTTCAATATTGGCTTAACATGAAGTTTTTCTAATTTTTCTATCATTTTTATAATTCACGACCATAAGCGGGGCATCATTTAATTGACGGTGATATGGGTGGCGTTATTTTAATATTTAACGACTGTTCACGCATGCGTTATTTCCTGGTTTTTACGAATCCTAATCAAAATAAAATTCAAAAAATTAACGTCAGCTTTTGAGGCGCTGATTAATTAACGCCATTTCATGAAAGCGTCATTTTCTATTTTTAAATATGGAAAGTTATTTATTTCGATAAATTAACCCAGGAATTAGCGACTTTGTGGAGGTCGTCATTTCAATTAGCGCCCCCCATGATGGCGTCATTTGAGCTTCCGTCTCCGTTTCGTCTGCTACCTTCCCGTGAAGCGTCTTTCTTCATTTTAACACCATATATCGATTGGGGAAGGGAGATCCTTGCTGGAGGATTGCTATCCTTATTTTAATCCTATTGGAATAAGGATTTTGGCCCTATAAATACCGATAGCTTCATGCGCGCGCGAGAGAATATATACACGCATACACACACGGACGTACAAAGAGAGAAGAAAGCTTTTTTCTGTTAACGATCTTTCTGCAGGTTGTCTTCTTCTTCCGGGTTTTCTTCTTCCTCTGGCGGTGGTTTTTCTTTGCTAGTTGCAGCTGAAGCACCTCTCCCTCTCCTTTACTGCTACTAGCCACAGCAGAAGGGTGCCCCTCCTCCTTTTAGTTCTTGCTTATTATTAATCTCATCTCACGCATCCCTCTCTCTAGCTATTTTTGCTAGAGACATTCTCAGTATATTATACTACGTGCTTGCATCTCTAGCATATATATCTCCTACCTTTCCACTCCTCTTAGGGGTTTTAAACAAACACACAAGGTGTGTTCATGCTTATGTTGCATAGTTTTATTTCTTTAGAGCATTGATACTACACTTTGGCTAATCCATATTGTGTGTTTGTTGTTTGTTACTTGTCTTGCAAGGATAATAAAAGTAAAAACCCCCTTTATCGGCCGACCGGTAGAAGGAGGAAGGAAGAACTCACACTCACACCCGCTTTTCACAAGGTACATGTGATCATCCCTTAGTTTTGTTTGAGGTAACCCCTCTGACGATCACCCTCCCTTAGAGCATCACATGCTCCTTTTATCTTCTTTCTCTTTATTGCCCACATATCATCATGTTTAGCTTTCTTTCTTTTTAAATGTCTTTGTGACATGTTCACATGCACTAGTTAAGGCAGTCTGTGCCACAATTCATCACTACCTAGTCATGTCGATGCAATGAAGAACTACCTCAATGCAGTAGACCTTTTAGTGGTAGACTCTCACATATTGCACTGACGAACCTACAACTGCTTCGGTGTGACTATGGCCAGCTTAACAGACAAGATCAACACGATCAAACATTCTTTAGCCAGAGACAGGTCGATGCAAGGGTTAATGCATCAACGCTTCAGAACAAACAGTTCCTTGAAAAGGTCGATGTAGCATCTTTAGTGAGGTCAATACAATAAAGATCACCATATAACTCAGGTCGATGCATCCGTGCCCAAATAAGTCATCAGGTCGATGCAGACCCTCTAATCCTTAAGTCAGAATCCGAACTTCTTAACCTGGATCCAGACCCGATTGAGAAACTCGCCTCAGCGATAATGAGGCACGTGATCCGAGAAGATCTGGCACGCTTTTCTCAGAAGCCTTCAATGGAAGAATACTTCATTGCCAGCGATAATGGGTGATAGATGAGTTACTAAGGGTGACAAATGTATTAGTAAGGGTGACAAATAGCTCATATGGGTGACAAATAGGTTACTAAAGGTGATAAATAGCTCATATAGGTGATAAAATGAGTTACTAAGGATGACAAATGGGTCATTGGAAATAGGGTAACATATAGATGACAGGGGTGGGCTCAGTCGACTCCATGACAAATGGGTCATAAACGTTCCGCGGTGACAAATAAGTTGACAGGTGATGGTGATATTTATGAGTTTCTTATCATTTATGATATATATTTTTCTATCATTTTTATCATTTTTGTTAATGTTGTATTTATTAATTGTAATTTTTTTATGATTTTCACAATTATTTTCTTATGATGGTATTTATTGGTTATGAATTTTATGATTTTGTGTCATTTTCACAATTATTTTAGTATTGTTGTATTTATTGATTATCATTTTTATGGTTTTTTTAATTATTTTATCATTATTATATTAATTGAATATCATTTTCATGGTTTGATTGTTATTTTCTTGCTTATGTGTCAAATTATTGTATTTATTGATTATCATTTTTATGAATTTTTAATATTATTATATTTATTTTCTCTTTTGGGTTCACCTTCCGTATGTGAGAGCAGCATAGTAAAATGAATGACAAGGGTGATGAATGCATATTATTGGTGACAAATAAGTTGACAGAGGTAACAAATGCACATTAGTGGTGACAAATAGGTTGACAGGGGCGACAAATGCGTATGAGGGGTGACAAAAGGCTCTTAACGGTGAAAAATGCACAAAGGTGATGGCTCCTAGGGGCAAAGACGACGGCTCCTGCATGATAAGAGTGAAAAATGCCTATTAGTGGTGACAAATAGATCAATAGGGGGGCAAATGCACATGAAGGGTGACAAATGGATCCTAACGATGAACTATGAGCATGAAGATAAGCCCAACTAATATTAGAACCATCGACAAACCCTGCTACTTATAGGGGAAGAACTCCCTTCGTAAAGGTAACCCCTACCTGCGATAGATGGTATCCTTCATTTGACGGTAACCACATCACATAAAGATCAAGCATCTATCATGCAAAGAAAGGTTGCAGAAAAAGAAATTATATTGATAGGGGAAGAGGGTACAAGCGGTTACTCGTCCTCTTTGGGACGGAACCTGTCAAGTTGGAGGCTCAACACCCCCTTGTTACAAAATAGGTGGTCCACCTTCGCCAAGGCGTCCTGCCACCCTTGCAGGTACCCCTTCTTGTATTCCTCCGAAACGTCGCCGCCGCTACTTTCCCCTGATGGCTGGTCTAGCATTGGCAGGGCTTCCTTTCGGAAGTACAAATGTTTGGCGAGAACCTGCTTTGACGAAGAATCTGACTTCTCAGACGACGACATCTTCACGAGAGTGTGTTTGACTGCCAAAGGAACTCAGGATGTCCTTTGGGTTCCCCACAGAGTCTCTATTTATAGGAAGGAGACGAAACCCCCAGAGGGTAAAAGAGTCTTCGTGCCTCCCCAACTTTGTGGAAATCGAAGCGATGGGACCTGCGAAGATTGTTCCATCTCCCCCAACTTTTCTGACTCTCGATCATGAGATCCCTTGGACCGAGGTTCCTTTCGTCCGGATACATCAGCCGTAGGCTATTTCTCTTAGACATGAAGTAGACGAGAGGCCGGAGAGAGATACTGCAACGACTAACACCGCATAGTGGTGACAAATAGTCATCAGTGATGACAAATAGGCTTCAAGGCTGATAAATATCTTGTAAGGGTGATAAATGGATAATAGATGTCACAATATGTTATGAAGTGAAACAAAGGCGACGCCTAGCGAGCGATAAGGGTCAAATAGCTCGTTATGAGTAACAAATAGCCGTTAGAAGTGACAAATAGCTCTGTAACGGTGACAAATACCGACGTAATTTTTCGACGACAATATATCCGTCAGAAAGATAAATATTTTTCTTTAGATATGGATAATATTGAAATACAAATAGCTCTAAATCGTATTTATTTTTTCAGATACGGATAATATTCAAATTTGAATCGGAGCGGATACGGATATTATAATATTCGTTTCATAAAATATCCATTCATAATATTAAATATCATATAATATATATATTTATATATAAAAATTTTAATAATATATTATAAAATATATAATATAAAAAATAAAAAATATGATAAGATGGAAGATTGTTACACTTCCCAAAACTGTAATAAATACCCCATTTTAACTATTTGACTTCTAAAATTAAAACCAGCTGTAGTGAGACCCTTCGTCTTTAAAAACCTCAAATCATGAGTAGTTGGCAGAAGTTGGGAGAGACCCTTCGTCTTCCACCGACTTTAGGTCTTCCATCACCTTTAGTAAACAAATACGAATACTTTAGCAGCAGCAGGATGCAGAACTATAGGAGGGAGAGACGTGTGCCAGGAGCCACCATTTTTTCTGTTTGTTAATCTCTCTCTCTCTCTCTCTCTCTCTCTCTCTCTCTCTCTCTTCATTTATCACCACTACAAGCTATTTTTCACATTTAGACACCCATTTATAACCCTTAAAAGCTATTTGTCACCCTTAGGACCTATTTGTTACCCTTAGAAGTATTTGTCACCCTTACGATCTATTTGTCACCCTTACGACCTAATGAGAGATCCTTAGAAGCCATTTATTTTTCCCCCATCCCTTGCTTTTCCCCCCTCGCCGCAGACCATCGCCACCTTATCCCCGTGTGCCCACGGGTGCCCTGCGCACCGTCCCTGTCCTCCGTGAACCAGCACCGCCGTGAGTGCCGGCCAGCCCACCGTCGCGCTCCCCCTTACAGCCACGCCGGCAGAGCACCGCTGCCCCTCCGGTGCCATGCCGTGGCAACCGACTGATGTTCCTGTCGGACCCACCCACCAACTGCCGTCTAGCACCACTATAGCCGCTGTCGTCGGCCGCCCATCGCCATTCTGCCACCGCCCCCCGCACAGGGCCACTATAATATCACATCCAAGGTGTGACTGCCATGGTTTAATCCCTCATGTCATGATTCCTAATTTCATCTCTTAGTTCACATGTTGGATGTATTTTTATTTTGTTTAATATATTTTTTCAGGATGTACAAAAGTGAAAAATAGTTAATTTTTAAGGGAGATGCTGTCAAAATTTTTTAGAATACTTGCTCCATTCAAACCACAATTTTAAAATAAGCTCTTTTCTGAAGCAGATATCATGATCTCTCTCTTCTGGAGAATCAGCAGTGACCAGTCTATATGTGTAAACCTTCTTGGTATGTCCTGGTCTAAAAGCAGGACCAATGGCTTGGCGAGATACCAAAGCTATTGTTCGTGCTTTTAGACTAGGACAGACCAAGAAGGTTTACACATACAGGCTGGTTGATGCTGATTCTCCAGAAGAGAGAGATCATGATACCGACTTCAGAGAAGAGCTTCTTTCAAAATTGTGGTTTGAATGGAGCGAGTATTCTAAAAAATTGTTGTCTCAGAGGATTCTAGTGCCGAAACTTTTCAATCAGACGAGGGTGACACTGCAGAGTTGGTTGCTTCAAATCTTCGTCTGATCGAATCTACCGAGCCACTTCGGTTGTGTATAGAGGACGAAGTGGAAGAAGTCGATCCAACTGAGCTAAATGAAGTAATTGTTGGGCAGGAGGAGTCGTCTGAGAGAGGGGATTCTTCTGCAACTGGTGATGGTGGAGGATGATCCAACGGATATCTGTTGATTTATAATTATAATTGTAAAAAATGACACATTTGAATTAATGTAATTGTAATTTCTTTTATTCATTGAGTTATATGTTGTGTGGATTTTATCGGGGGATGTGTGTTTTATGTTGAGTTGTGTAGGTTGTGTGTATAATTATAGTTTTAAAGGGTGATACATGGATAACAGAAGTAAAAGATATGTTTTGAAGCAAAACAAAGGCGACGACTGGCGAGCGATAAGGGTGACAAATAGATGTTGTGAGTGACAAATAGCCGTTAGCAGTGACAAAAAACTCTGTAACGGTGACAAATATCTCATGGCAGTGAAACTTAAGAAATTCAAGTTCGTTTGAAGGGTTTAACCGTGTATGGGTTTCCTAACTCTACCAACACGGATCTGAAACTTTCCTAGTCATCAAACGACACTGATTAAACTCATGTAAGATCAAGAAATGAGATTTACCTCCCAGTTCTACTAAGTTACAGTGGGATCAAGCCAAGTCGTTGACAATGAGTAAAATGTCCAAGTACATTATTTCCCTACGCAGATAACAATAGTAATAACAAAGCAACTAATATGAAGAGGAGCAACACTACTAGAGTACATAATAGAACAACAACAATACAAGGCACATTTGACATTTGTGTAGTCTGCTAGCGTAGTGCCTAGTTCCTTGAATCATAGTCAGGACCAGGACTTGCATGATATGTAGGCATGGGCCTTTCCTGTAGTTGAGGATGATCAGCATACGTATGGCTACTATTGCCAACCCCATTTATAGCAGCATGTGCTTCCTCTACCGAGTGAAAACCCTTATAACGAGCTCCAGGGTATCCATTCACTTGGACAAAGCATTCGGGCCAACTATAATATACACCGGGTTCACGACCAACCCACACTACATAGCATTTATACCTTCTCATTTTCTGAACCTCAATTCCTGCATGTAAGGTGTTATAAAAGACAATAGGTATGACAGATATAATAATTGCAGTAAATTTAATATGAAGTCCAATCCATAAGAGCAAATTTGTAGATCAAAAAGCATTTATTTAACAATATGGTGGAATAAAATTTGAACATATTTACATGCTTTCCTGGCAAGTAATAACAATATGGAAGTCTATTTTCGTGTGCTCTTATCAAAGCAAGGTAGATGTTAGGCCCAACAAAAAATAATACATGTGCAGAGGTTAAGAACAAAACAACCACTGCATCAGTTTAATATGAAGCTACCCAGAGCATATCATATACGAACATATGAAAGGCCTGTAAAATGCATAAACATGGAAGAGGATTTAAAAAAAGGAAGAGGGCATCTGCAGTAGGAACCAGTGACGACGAGGGACCGAGAGGAGGACACAAAGGAGATGGACTCGTTGCTAGAGAAGCCACCGCTACGCGCACTGATGAAGGGGATGACATTACGGAGGAGCCTTAAGAACTTAAAATAGAAGAGCGGGTGCGACTGTAGGGTCACGAGCGGATCGGTGTGTCGATTTAACACATTGCTACAAATGGCGGTGGTAACACAGCCCCTCGGGAGCTGAAAAAAGGGGAACGTCGAGAACCCTAGCTGAACGATCGTCGCTCGATCGGAGCGTATTATAGAGGTGATTGGACAAGGAGGGTGTAGGCATAATTAGGTTCCCCAACCACCCTTCTGGCATTGCAATATACCGTGACGGTCGCCGTTGACGTTGGCCCCGAGAACGCACATCCACTATGACGGCGAAGGCGACAAGCTACACCAAGACTGGCGCAGTGAAGCGGCAGCGAGAGTGCGATGGGGGAGGACGGCGTCGAGGGTTTCACGAGTGGAGAAAGGAGCATAAGGGTGTTATGTAACCCACATGGGGTACCCTGGTTTATACCGCGGTTTGACGACAGGTCAGTGGCGACGGCGAGTATAAGGGTGACAAATAGTTGCCTAGTGCTGACAAATGCCCGATAGTAGTAACAAATAGTTGCCTAAGTCTGAAAAATAGCTTGCAGCATTAAAATTGTGAAAACCTTAGAACGTCGACGCATGCAGCAAAGGCAGTGGATAAGGGTGCAAATACCCTATCAGTGGCGACAACTAGATCTGCAGAGTAGACAAATACATTGGTAAGGGTGAAAAATAGATTCTAGAGCTAACAAATGAAAAGCAGAAGGAGCTGAAAGAAGGATTCAAGTTCACAGGAGGACAAAAATATGAACAGTGTATCAAGAGTTTCTACAGCAATCAGAAGAACAACGAAGGGACTTGGTCAATGCCAAGATAGTCAATGTTGACTGGTCAAGGTCAACGCAAGTCAAAGAAGTCTCCAGCCAAGCTCAACTTTTAGTTGAACAGTTATGAAGTCCCTGATGTGTGGGAATGGGGGATCTAGAAGGGGGGTGAATAGATCAGCCCCCTTTTTCAAAAATAAATGCAGCGGAATGTAAAGGATGCTAATACATAGGAAGATCCACAAGGATGGAATCAATGAACGTTATGTTGATGGCCTATGCATCCATCTACCTTTCACATGTGCATAAACCTTGTAGTTCGCATGTGCACAGACCTTGTAGTGTTGAAGGCAAAACATGCACCGACCTTTCACATGAAGACTTGAGGTGCATCTCCCTTTCTTGTAAATGTGCATCGACCCTTATGAACATAAATGCAGATGTGCACCGACCTTAGTTCAGCATGTGCACAGACCTTCATTCTGCGGAGGCTCAATATGCACCGACCTTCATTCTGCACAGGCTCAATGTACACCGACCTTGGTCTCGCACCAGTTCGATGTGCATCGACCTTAGCTGTGCATTGGTCATGATGTGCATCGACCTTAGTTACTGTGCTTCAGTCGTGCCTAGTCGATGTGCATCGACCTTAGTCTTGTGAATAATGACATGCTCAGACCTTGGTCTTCAGGCTAGCGAGAGGTGCATCGACCTTTGTCTTGTGAACAGTGACATGCTCAGACCTTGGTCTTCAGGCTAGCGAGAGGTGCATCAACCTTTGTCTTGTGAACAATGACATGCTCAGACCTTGGTCTTCAGGCTAGCGAGAGGTGCATCGACCTTTGTCTTGTGAAAGAGTTGACTCTCAATTGATCAATAGCGTTGACCTACTGTTAGTTCTTGAACAGTGGCGTTGACCTACGTTGACCTGTGTTGACTTTTGAAGGCATGTTGGACTAATGGATCTTCATTGATTTTGGTTATCATAAACACTATATGAAGCTCAAGAATCAAGACGTATGAAACTCAAAGAGTAAAAAACATATGAAACTTAAGGTTCACTGACATGTAAAATTCATGGATCAGCAACACATTTGAAATGCCATTTTCAACAGTATGATCAACAATATGTATGACTCATAGTTTAAACATCATTAAAACACATTGAACGTATTAAAGCACAGGGGCACAACAGTCCCAGTCAAAGTCCAAGGTCAATGAATAGACTAGTCACCACTATGCTCCCCAGACAAAGCCAAGCAGGTAATGAAGAGAAGAGAAGGCAACGGCTGCTCATGTAGTCATGTGGTAAGAGTGATACATATGTAGTAAGGGTGACAAATGCCACTTTAGTGGTAACAAATACACAACTAACGGTGACAAATGGCTAAGGCGATGGCCAAGGCATTACGGTGACAAATGACTAAGCCCAGTTCCTTAACCAAACTTGAATCTCTCTTCAGAAAATTCATTGATATTCATGAATTAACATTATCAAGCACACATTAAAAACATTAAAACATATGAAACTTTGAAGATCCAAATGTATGAAAAAAGAAATATCAATCAACACAGGTATGTCACATTCTAAGGTTTGAGACGTGAAATTGTTTAAGATCTTCTATTTCCAAAGTTAATGAGTTGGGCCTCAAACCGGGCTCTTATCATATTACAATCACCCTCATCAAATGTCCATGATGTCTCCATCTTGCTTGACAATTCATCAACATATTTCAGTACATAAATAGCACAGTTGAGGCTTCCATCTGCCTGTTGGGGACATTCGTTGTCGAATACAAGATCACATTTCTCAACTCCCTCAAATGTCCCATAGTCCTTTAGAAACCCCCGTACAACTACAGCCTTCAAAAGAAATATTTGACATTATTAAGGAATAATTAAAAGATACATTATAAATATCTTTAATACAGGTACATTGATAAGAAAAAGTACCCAATTTCTTGTAGTAGCATCATGGATGGCCATGCCTCTCATGAAATTGTATGAGACAAAGCGGCGATTCTCTGTGTTAACAGCAAGTAGATGCCAGTGATTTGATGAGTGTAACACGAAGAATAAATATTTGTTCTTATGCAGTTCTGATAATTCAACATTCTCGAAGGCGCATTCCAACAAGTTGTTGGATTTTGCGGAGTTGGCCACTATCAATCCGTTGATGTGATTCACTAAAATGGTGGAAAAATAAATCAACTGATGAAAGATGTCAGATTCATTGCATCTTGATTGGAGGAGGTACATCATGGCGTCGATCACCTGCAAATTAACAATCACGATTCTATTAGTAGTAGAAACACAAGTTCAAGGTAGGGCGAGACATAAAATTGCACAATTAATGAAAGAAAGTACCGTATCATCTATCATCCGGCCGTATAATAGATCAATGACATGATGACGTCTCAAAACAATCCCGTTCTATAATTAAAATATGGGGCTACTATATTGGACAAAAATTTTCATGGTAGTCAGAGTAAGGTGAATCAGAATAATTATAGAAACTATAAGAGGACAACTTACTCAATATCCCCCGAGACACAAGTATCAATGAATTCATTCACAGTCTTATTATCTGGCAGCTTCAACTGGCCTTTGCCGATCCAATCAGTACTCTGTAGGAGCTTTCTGATCTGGTCGGCTTCATCTCCCTCTTACATTTATGCCAATATACTAATCTTAGATTCTATACTGTAAGAAGTAGGAACAACGCAGACTCACCTTCTTCTTCTCCCGTCCTGTTTTCTTTGCAGGTGCTCGCCATTTCCTCACGGGCTTCTTGTCCCATTGATGAAGGGACTGAGAAAAGACACCTGGACGATGGTCACCATGCCCATTGGTTGCCTCCACCTGAGCTTGGATATCACCTTGCACATCCTCTTCAGGGGCTGCCTTACATGGCACAGTATCATCCGTAATTTATTGAAGGGGCCTTGGAGCTGGGACATCGGCGGCAATGTCCACCAAAGTTTGACATATATTTTCCTCAACATTTTCAGCCCCCTGCACTTCCTCTCCAGGGTGTGCCTGCGGTCGCATGGCATCATTCGTACTTTATTGAAGGGGCCTTGGAGCTGGGACATCAGCGGCAATTTTCACCAAAGTTTGACAGATATTTTTCTCAACATTTTCAGCCCCTTGCACTTCCTCTCCAGGGGGTGCCTATGGTCGCATGGCAGCATCCGACACCTGTTCAATGGGGCCAGGAGGTGCTACATCAGCGACAATGTGAGCCCCTTCCACCCTAGTCAGGAAAGAAGGCCCTCATTTCCTCAAGTAGCCGCTGATGGATCTTCAATGTAGTGCAATATCCTGTAGCACAGGCATGTATGGAGCTGATGAGGATGTCTCCTCATCACTGGGTCGGGTCATCATCTAACCACCGTACACCATCACCCTTTCACTTGGCTCAACAAGGAGCTCTTCGATCACCTGCATTTCAAACCACATCACTTCGGTTATTCATTAATATTGAATGACAAAGAAGAAGTTAATTTTAGTACTCATAATACTTGTTTATCTCGCAGGGATCCAATGGAGAATTTTAATTTCCTATCTACAAATGGCCCCCACCTAAATAGTCGGGGAAATGCCACCTGCCTTAGTGGCTACCCCACCCGCGTGTGCTCAAAAAACCAGACCTGTAATATGAAATATATTAAGTTATTTTACAATGCAGTAGAATTAATGATTGAGACATTATTACACAAAAAAAATAAAAAAACTTATAGCAAGTGCGGCAGAACAACCAAATATAAATGTATGGGCTTGGGATGCATTCCCGGCTCTTCTCTTAGCATGGTTAATTGTACCTGACCGTCGTTTCTGGACTGCTGACACTAATTCCTCAAACATGTGCATCGTTACCTGTTGCACGGCGGCTGCCCAATTGTAATCTGAAACTCTCTCAATGTCATCTAAGCATGACAACATCTGTTGTGGATAAGAATGCGTCGACCGTGGGCAAAGGAAAGTGGACAGTAGGAGTACAATCTATAACCGGACAGTGTCGGCCACATCCTACTCTTCATCGGACCCAAAAATTTACTGGATGAGAGAGCACACTTTCTTCCGGTCAAATGTTGCTGCAAATCCAAATCGATGCTGTAACTTCGACTTCTATTTTGCGGATCCATAATGTTGAACTGGCTTACCGGAGCAAGGTAATCCTAAAATTATGCCCACATCTTCCACACTGAATGTGACCTCCTTACTACCCATACGGAAGTAATTTCCTCCACTATGGTCGCAAATAATCTCCTCCAATAGTGTCATGGTGAAGGTGACGGGAGAAGCATTGTCAACATATGGACCAAAGGGTGTGGTCCTCATCAATGACTTGTGGCATTCCCGAAATACCATCTGATCCCTAACCTTCATGTAAATGTCCATAGAACACCGGGCCGAGATGACCTTTGTGTTCACTAGATTCAAAAAAATGTGTAAACAAGAAATTCAGTTAATTGACTGATCAAGAAATACAAAAAATATTAAGAGTAAGACAATGGTGACAAATGTATAGACAAGGGAGTTTAGGTGTGAAAAATAGGTGCTTAAGGGTGACAAATGTATAAAATTTGGTCACAGGTAGGTCTAAATCTGACACAAATAGGTAGATAAGCGTGACAAATAAATAGGTCGATAAGGGGGACAAATAGCTATGTAAAGGAGATAAGGAACCACACTACCTGTAACTTATTGTCCTGAAGTGGAGGCCTTAGAAACCCTAGGTTCCTCAGATGTTTCTTCTTCGGCCGTAGGAACCGATATAATTTCCTAAGATGCAGGTGGGACATCTAGTTTACGGCGGACGGAGCGTTGCATGGGTGTCTCCTTCGGCTCCCTTGCTGAGAGGTCGCAAATGGCACCGCGAGGAAGACGAGACGCTGAGCACGGTGGAGAGACGAACCGCCTTCTGGTAGGTTTTGTAAGAGCCAAGACATGGGGGGAAGGGTATATAAGGAATTGGGGATTTTTAATTTTGAGGTCCAGTTCGGCCCTTCGGCGTCATCATTTCTATTGATGTGGCCTGCGGCGTTGGATCGGCGGCAATACGAGAACAACACCTATGCGTGTCCGACGTTTCCCGTTTTTCACGTGGACCAATTGGAGGTTATGGGTGACAAATGTGTCTACACGGGTGACAATAGGTTAGCAACGGTAAACAATACCCTGCTAACGGTGACAAATAGGGCTCAATAGAGACAAGCCCGACATGCGGCTTTCAGGCAGTGTAGGAGTAAGGGCGACGGCTTCTGGACTTTAGTGGTGACAATTTGGTGAGTATGGGTGACAAATGCTCAACTGGAGTAACAAATAACTTCACATTGGTAACAAGTGAGAAGGACACTGAAGGTGAAAAAGAACAGAAGAAAGAGGAATTGGAGGAGAAAGAGACGTGCTCACTAGAAGACAAAGGACCTACAGTTCTCAGAAGAAGACAAATGTGAACAGTGATCCCAAGGGCTCTAAAGCAATCTGAAGAGCAAGCGAGGGCTGACCACAATCGTCAAAGTCACGCCAGGAGAAGGAAGGGTCTAGTCAACTTCAACTTTATGTTGACCCAATGGACCAATACTCCAGGCAAAGTCAATAGTCAAAGTCAAGAATTGCAACTTTTGACGTCCAGTCAAAGCACGGTCAAGCTTCGGCCAGTGATAGTGGACACAGAAAATGACAAACGTGGAAGAACAACGGAAGAAGACTGAAGGTAACTAATACTCTCCTAAGGGTGACAAATGAAGTTCAGTGGTGACAAAGAGATGTATAAGGGTAACAAATGTATGTTATGGGTGACAAATGTGGAAACAATGTTGAAAATTTTCAAGGCAGCATCGACAAATAAGTCGCTAAGGGTGAAAAATTAGTTAGGGCAACGGTAATGTTGCAGCACAGAAAATGCTAAGGCGACGGTTATCAGTCGTAAGGGTGACAAATAGATGTTAAGTGTGACAAATAGCCGTTAAGGCTACAAAATGGGTTTGCAAGGGTGAATAATGGCTCAGCACGTGAAACGTCGAGCGGGGGAGAATAAAAAATAGTTTTTAATAATGGCTCCCGTTAAGTGTATCGCTGTTAATCGTGAGGTGCCGAGTTCGAAGTGGTGTTATGCCGTGTTTTCATTTACTTTTTTGAATAAGTTATACTCAAAAATATTATGGAAACAATACGCTGAAGCTAAGATTCAAACCCGGAGAAACCCGTTTAAATGGCAGAACAATTAATCAAATGATACAACCTGTCATTTCAAATAGTTTATTCCATTATATATATTATTATTATTTTCCATATCGGTACGCAATGCACCATCCCATCTCGAGCCATGGCTGGGACGACCGTTCGGTAGGGACAGCCACACATGCCCCGAATGATGTGCATGTGACTCAAGGAGGTTGGCACAAGATCCGAGTGCTTCCACGTGGCAATCCCTGTGAGGAGCCCTAGCTCCCGAAAATTCATTCTATATAGACGTGATAGTAAATTCACAACACATGAGTTTGAGGGGGCACAGAATGATAAGGAAATGGTCAACATGTGACCGATACGGCTCTGAATACCTTTTCGCTCACACCCCAATGTGGGGCTTTCAAGGTAGCTAGGCTTTTCAACACGTTCTCTCTTCTTTTTATATCTAGGAATCGACTTATCGGCCATGTAGCCACATTGCTTGGCGATTAAGCAAACATTTTCCTGTCTTATCATCGTGATCAACCTTTATGGCACGGCGGGTCGCCAGTCCCGACTCGATGCCCACCATCGTCTACTTAGTGATCAGAAGGAGCGCACCTTCGGTTAGTCCATACCATCCCAGTCTTGGAACCTGAACACATTGTCACACACGTGATTGGCATGCCCTATCATGAGTAAAACTGATAAAAGGTACAATGATATTTGATTATTATCATGAGTGCTTCCACGTGGCATTAATATTCTCCGCGCGCGAGGAGCTGTGGACACTGAAAAATTCTCACCCCACGCTTACGTGCAGGGAAATGAAGAAGAGGAGAAAGCAGAAGAAAAGATGAGAAGAAGAGAAGAAGAAAAGAAAACCACATTGATGCCTCCAGCGGCACACTTCAAGTGCCCCTCTAGCGGCACGCTTCTGAACGGCCTTTTAGCGGCACACTTGGGGTGGCCTTTCAGCGGCACGCCCCTACTAGCCCTCAGCAGCACACTCCTTCAAACGCCCTCAGCGGCACGCTCCTAAGTTGCCTCCAGCAGCACACCCTTCATGCCCTCCAGCGGCACGCTCTTAAACTTTCAAACACCCTCAGCGGCACGCTCCTAAGGTGCCTCTAGCGGCACACCCTTCATGCCCTCCAGCGGCACGCTCTTAAACCCTTAAAGGCCCTCCCAGTGGCACAACATTTTGCCCTTCCAGCGGCACGCCCTTGCAGTCTTTCAGCGGCACGCCCCCTGGGCCTTCCATCGGTGCAGCCTGCTGGCTCCTCAGCGGCACGCCCTAGCAGAGCAAACGTGATGCCCATCCCCTATGATCCATTGACGCGCAGTGGACTTGTTGAGGTGTCACCTGGAGAGGAAGGCATGCAGCCTACCCCTTCTGCCACCCAGGACAAGGGAGTCAACTCCCATTCAATGCGCGTCGAATCGTTCCCGCCCTCGGACGCCCTTGCCGCTGAAGATATTAAAGCCTCCGTTGCTCCAAAAAAGGGGGAGAGGCAGACGCAACAGAGAGACGGGAAGAGGAGAAGAAAAAGAGAAGAAGGGAAGAAGAGAAGAAGAAGAAGGAGAGGGGAGGCTCCAGCTCCCCCGTTGCTCTGTCCACCGCCCCTGCGCGAAGAGAGAAAAGAAGAGAAGAAGAGAGGAGAGTTTGCTGCTCCACCCACCGCCACCTGAGCGAAGAGAAGAGAAGAAAGGGAAAGGGGTTACTTCCCCCCCCCCCCCTTTTTGCTGCTATCCTGTCCACCACTGTCTGTGTGAAGAGAGGAAGAGAAGAAGAGTGAGTGAAGAGAGAGAGAGAGGTCCAGGAGGGGAGGGGTCCATGCTCCGTTCCCCCCTCACTGTATTTTCTTTCTTTCTTCCTTTGTCCTCCTTTTTTTTTCCTTTCCGTCGCAATGTATTAGCTCCCTTGGGGCACTCCTTTTGTGAGAGTAAAAGTAGAAGGCTTGCAACTATTTTTGGACGTCCTTCCGAGACATTTCTTCCGTGCTTGCACCCCTCAGTGTTTCACACCCCTTTCTTTTTCTTCTTTTCTTTAGGGTCTTCTTTCTTCCGGGCATTTTGGCCTTAGTTCACCCCCAGCCGTGCCCCAACGACACACCCAGCTATGCCCCAGCAGCACACCCCTGAAGTGCCCCAGCGGCACACCCCAACCAGCCCTTACCGGTACACCCTTGGCCTGCCTCTACCCGGCACACCTGGCCCTCCCCCTTCCAGTCAGGGTATCCTTAGACTGCATTAGCCCAATGTTTCCCGTCCGTCGTTTCCTCCAAGTTGTCCGATGTTTTATTAAGGTGTTGCCACTCTCGGGCGTCCACCTCCAATTATCGGGTTCCGCCACTCCATGTGGGCGCATTCCCTGTATCTCCCTTACGCCCTGGGTCAAGGGGAGATGCTGCCGAATTTTTATTAAAAGTAATGCCATGATAAAATACAAAGTGAAGTAACTAATGAACGAATAAATAATGATAAGACATCCTAATCAAAACAATGGAACCGTACGAGACTCAGAGGATTGGGCAGCCAAACATGGCCCCGGACTTAACCACCCAATGAAGGATTGAGAACCTAGCTACCCAGAACTCCTCCACCTGAACTTCATATGCCAAAAGGGACCCTTTTTCAGCCCTCTCCTTTAGCCTCCAGCGGCACACTCCCTTGGCCTTCAACGGCACACTCTCCTTTAGCCTCCAGCGGCACACTCCCACTCCCTTGGCCTCCAGCGGCACACTCCCTTTAGCCTCCAGCGGCACACTCCCTTGGCCCTCCAGCGGCACACTCCCACAAGCATATGCTATTTTGTTTTGATGATAGCAACACAGTGAGAGTATCACAGTGAGTCAGTCATTGTGTTTAGCATACATTGAATTTGTTCACTACTATATGCATACACTGCATCGGTGCATTCATCAGTCGCACACACACAAGTCTATACATTCCTATCTTTACCTATGTTCACTGTTTTAGCATGAACACATTCAAAGTCCATACATTGCCTGTAGCATGCACAAACTCAAGTCTGTACATCGTCCAATTTCTCATGACGTCTTGGCTAAGTCTATACATTGCTTCGTCTCACTTAGCGTCTCATGCTAAGTCTGTATATCGCATCGCATGCACCGTCTCACTTAGCGTCTCATGTTAAGTCTGTACATCGCATCGCATGCACCGTCTCACTCAGCGTCTATGTGCATAAATCAAAGTATGTACAGCCAGTGCATCCTGCGTCTCACTCAGCATCTCATGTGCATACACAAAGTCTATACAGCCAGTGCATCCTTTGATTTAAAGTCCATACATTATCTGCCTGCAAACACAAGTCCATACGTTGCTTTGCAGCATGCACGCATGCAGAGTCTATACATTCTCTGCTGATATGTTTATGCTGTAGTTCAGCAAGTCTGTACATCGTCAGCACTCTTCAAACGGCATAGTCCATGCATTCATCTGAAGTCCGTACAGCCTGTGTCATCGTTCATGCACCGTCTCACTTAGCGTCCCACCCAGTGTCTCATGCAAGTATGTACAGCCGTGTGAGCATCAAGTCAGTGCTTGTTAAGCTGCATCTCACTTAGCGTCTCTGTGCAGTCAAGTCAATACATTGCATCATGTCTAAAGTCTGTACATTGATGCATGCTATCAAGTATGTATAGCCCGTGTTCTTCATTCATTTCATGTCTGTACATTCTTCAAGGGCATAGTCTATGATTCAATGTGTAGACTTCCCTATACATCATCTTCTCGCATTCACGCTAAGTCCATACACTATGCATTGTGCATCGTTCAAAACAAAGTCTGTACATTACTTTCTGAATTAACTCAGTGCATCCTCATCTGTTCTAACAGGACTGTTGGTCGAGGAACTTAAGGAGGGCACGAGATCCAAGATGGAGATGGCTCAGGATCGTGACACGTGTAATCCAGCAGGCTGAGATGCTGCCACGTGGTCAAGGCGATTGGGCGGGAACTGTGGAGAGCACACGCCCTACCTGCTGCTGCTATATATACTATGCTTCTTCCTCAGAAGGAGACTGATCGAAGCTGTGAGAGCTGAAGCAGAAGAGCAGAAGCAGTGAGTGCCTACACGATCCAGAAGAAGAGGAAGAGAAAGAAAAAGAGTGAAGAAGAGAAAGAGAAAGAAAGAGAGACAGAGTGATCGGAAGAAGAAGAAGAGTAGAGAGGAGAGTAGATAGTAAGAAGAAAAGAAAGGAGGGGCAGAGAGAAGCTTCATTCGAAGATCTGTCCTCACTAGACCGTGGATCAAATCCAAGCCAATCAGCTCTGTTGAGAGCCATATTGTTTGTGCTTCATTTTTAGCTTTCAGTCGTTGATTGTTTCCTATTTTGTGTTTTCTTTTCAAACCTTTCTTCAAGCTGTTTGCCAGCAGTGCAAGCTGTGATGCACAGCGGCGAGGTGGATACCTCGGATGGCTAAGCTGTATTGCCCAGCGGAGCTAAGCTATATTGCTCAGCATTTGCAGTGGAGGATTCCACTGGTCGGGTTAAGCTGTAATCCCCAGCGGTCAAGCTGTGAGTCAGCGGATGGCTAAGCTGTATTGTCCAGCGGAAGTAAGCTGTGATGCTCAGCGATTGTAGGCAAGCTGTGAGGCCCAGCGGTTCAAGATGTTAGTCAGCGGAATCCACACTCTGGTTTGAGTGTGGGGTGGATGTAGGTCTGGAGGACCGAACCACCTAAAAATCCTCTTGTCTACTGTGGTTTGATTTCTTATGTGAGTTCGCTAGATGAATGCATAGGGATGATATGGTTTGATTACACATTGTGTGTTTGATTGTGGTATTGAGAGTCCTTTGACATTGTTCCTAAGTCACAAATCAGTTCATCTATAAGCATATCAATTGACTTAGTGAATCTGTAAATTCAGAAATAGTTCATTAGCCTTCTGTTAGTATCGGGAAGAATTTTTAATTGAGCAAAAACCTTTTAAAAGATTCATTCACACCCCTCTGAATCAATCGCACCGAACCCAACAAACTTCATATGCCAAAAGGGACCCCTTTTCAGCCCTCTCCTTTAGCCTCCAGTGGCACACTCCCTTGGCCTTCAACGGCACACTCTCCTTTAGCCTCCAGTGGCACACTCCCACTCCCTTGGCCTTCAACGGCACACTCCCTTTAGCCTCCAGCGGCACACTCCCTTGGCCCTCAGCGGCACACTCCCTTGGCCCTCAACGGCACACTCTCCACCAGCCTTCAACGGCACACTCTCCACCAGCCTCCAACGGTACACTCCCCACCACCCTCTCCACACACGTGCCGAATGCAACAGATAATAATAATAATAATAATAACAGACTCATAATAAAAAGGGGGTGAATAGTAATGATGACGAACTCAATAAATAAATAATAATAAAGAAATAAGTAACAATAACGATGAGCTTAACAGTAATGATAATAAACCTAAAATATATGTACATATGATAATAATGAATAATAAATGAATAAACAGTAATAATAGGGAAAAATATATAAATAAGTAATAATAACAACAAATTCACTCCAAAAATTATGTAAAATAACAAATAATAATGATAAAATTTTTAAATAATAATAAAATGATGAGACCCGCTCCGCAGTCTCATTCTCCTCGAGACCCGGTATAAAGGGAACATTAATGCCGCCTCCCCAATTCGGGTTCGGACCTTGGGAGCCATTCCAATATGACCGTAATCCGACATTGCTCTGGGCCGATAGTTTGGCAAACCGGACTCGTTCTCATTGGGATTCGTTTCTGCTCTTTCATTGAGATTGCCGTAAACTCGGCATACATTTGTACAGGTTTATTTCCTTTTACGTCGTGCCTTCAATACGGACTTTGGTCCGAACATAAAGTGGTCCATGAATGACCGACAAAAAACCGAATGGAACGAGACGGTTCTCGTCATCTCCAAGCCCTACGCATGGGAATATCAATAAGACCTTCGTGGGTCGCGCTTAGACCACGGGTTCGCCCTAATCATGATCATTGTCTGACCCACATCCTCGGCCTATAGCCAGCTGTCTCTGTACACGTTTTTCGTTTTAGAATCTAGTCCCGGGACTCTTTCCCGTTGCCCTTCAGCACCGGACATATTAACGATGCCCACGCAAGCCCCGTTTGGACCACGGGAGGCGCCCCCGGAATGGTCCTGACTCGATCTCGCACCGGGCCAATAAATTCACCGGTTTCCTACTACACTAACAGGGATTTAACCGAATGTTTTCAGTTCCTCGGAATAATAAATTTGCCGTACCCCGGGCATACATATGTTCCGGGTCTGCCCGCGACGATTGCGATATTCTGAAGTCGGACACCCGTCTGAATATTGAACGGTCCCCCGAACAACCGACATGTTCTGAATGTTTACTTCCCTAGACATAGGGCTTTCTAGCTGATTTAAGGCACACTCTCCTGTTGCCCCTTGGCACCGAAAATATTAATGATGCTCATGCAAGTCTTGTTGCGACCGCGGGGAGCCCACCGCAGTATGGTCGCAGCTTGATCTGGCACCGGGCCGACAAACTTATCCGTTTCCGACGCTCTAACCGGGATTTAACTGAACATTTTCCGCACCTCTGAACAATAAATTTGCCGTATCCCGGCATACATATGTTCCGGTCTTCCCGTGACGATTGCGCTTTTCTCGAGCCGGACATTCGTCCGGACATTGAATGGTCAGCACATGACCGACATGATCTCGAATGTTTTCTTCTCACCCGCGTACGGGGATTTGAATACTTCCTAATAAACCTTTCATGCAATTAATTCTCTGGCCATGAGGCCCTGATTCCCGATGATTAATCAAGGGTGTTTCCCTCTCCGAGGGGATGTAAATGACGCCATGACCTTTATGGCGCGGCGGGTTTTGGTCCCGACACGAACCACACAATCGTCTGATTAGTCAGATCACGCGCACCCGTGGCTCTTCGGAGCCCGAACAAATCGTCACTTTGTGATTGGCACGCCCGCGCACTTAATAAACAAACAAACCCACCGAATAAATCGACTTGAAGAACAGACAAAAGATCTTAACGAAAAGTGCGTCCACAAGTCTGGCACGCCCAGTGGGACCTAAACCACCCTTCATCTCTTCACCGGGATTTAGGTCCTCATGGCCTCCTAATAAACAATGTTTGCCTGCTTTGATGAATTGCAGGTGCTGTCTTCGCCAGCCCTATGGGGAGAAAAGCCGGACTAGGTGCAACTGCCTTTGTGGCCTCGAGGACGCTGCTCCGAAGCAAATGCAGCTTCTAGGAATCATGGGGGCTGTTATACAAAAGGAGATAAGAGAAAGAGATAAGAAGGGAGGGGAAATCAGACCCCCTTTTCCGCAATAAGAAAGAGAAGAAAAGAAGAAAGAAACAAAAAAGGGAAGAGAAAGAATCAGCGAGAGAGGGTTGTATGGCCGCATCCATCGACACTCGTGCTGAACAAAGATTACATTGTTGGTTGATGCGGTGGAGCGAACCACTCATCCCCTCCCTGAGGGGGTGAGCGCTCTTCTGCACACCCACCTTGGTCTATTACACAATAGAGAAGAGAAGAAAAGAAAGGACAAGAAGAGAAAGATTGGCAAGCATCGCCGACCAAAAGGACAAGAATAAGCCCGGCATCCCGCCCGACTCTCGGAGGGTCCAAGTCCGTGGTGCAGTGCACCGGTCTGTTCCGCCTTCCCGCTGCCTCTATCTGACATAAGACGGCCCCTCGAGTGGCTGTCAGAAGATCCAACAAACCACAATTGTAGCTTGATGAATTTCTGCCCGCTGTGGGGAATGCTTTATAGCAATAAGGCCAAGCACGGCCACCACTCCCGAAGAAAGCATGCATATACCCCGCCACGGGGAATAAGAAGAAGGTATGTACTCTGCCATGGGGGCATAAGATGCAAGAAAAAGATACACCCTGACTCGAGGGCACGCGAGAAGAATCTACCCTGACTTAGGGGCATAAGAAGGAACGGAGTTGCGCCCCGGCTCAGGGGCATATGAAGAGGAGTATACCCCGGCCTGGGGGCACACAAAGGAAGAAACCCACCCCTGCTCTAGGGGCATATGAAGAGAAGTTCACCCCGGCTTAGGGGCATTTGAACAAGAACTATACCCCCCTGTAGGGGCATGAGGAGCAAAGACTATACCCCACCTGGGGGCACACAAATGAAGAAACACACCCCGACTCGGGGGCATGTGAGAAGAATCTACCCCGACCTGGGGGCATAAGAAGGAACAGAGTTGCACCCTGGCCTGAGGGCACATGAAGAGAATCCACCCCGACTTTGGGGCACATAAAGCAAATGTTACCCCCCCCTCCCCCTGACTTAGGGGCATTTGACGAAGAAATGTACCCTCGCCATGGGAGCATAAGAAGCAACAGAGTTTCACCCCGACCTAGGGGCATAAAGATCAAAAGAATGCACCCTGGCTTAGGGGCTTTTGAAGAAGAAATATACCCCTCCATGGGGGCATAAGAAGTAGAAGACATGCCCGGCTTAGGGGCGTACGAAGAGAAGTACACGCTCCGCCCGGGGTGCATAAGAAGCAAAACACAACCTGACTCGGGGGACATATGAAGAAAAGAATACACCCCGGCTTAGGGGTATTTGAAGAAGAAACACACCCCGCCTGGGGGGCATAGAAGCCATAAAAGATACACTCCGCCACGAGGGCATATGAGACAAAGAATACACCCCGGCTTAGGGGAATACGAAGAGAAATATACCCCACTCTGGGGCAGAAGAAGCAGAAGAATCTACCCCATCCGGGGGCACAACAAGCAGCAGAGTTACACCCTGACCTGGGGGCACATGAAGAGAAGTATATCCCGCTATAGGGGCGTGTAAAAGGAAAGAGAGCAAGAATACACCCCAGTCTAGGGGCACAGAAGTAAAGAGACCCACTTCCCGACCTGGGAGCATATGAAGAAAGGTATACCCCGCTTAAGGGGCATTTGACGAAGCAACTTACCCTGTCACGGGGGGCATGGAAGCCATGAAGAATTCACCTCGGCTTAGGGGTATTCGAAAAATCTACCCCAGCTTAGGGGCGCTTGAAGAAGAAACACCCCGACCTGGGGGCATGAGATGAAAGACTATACCCTGTTTGGGGGCACACAAAGAAAGAAGCACCCCCCGACTTAGGGGCATTTGAAGAAGAAACATATTCCGCCATGGGGGCATATGGAGGAAAGCATACACTCCGTCTTGGGGGCACAAGAAGTAGAAGAACTCACCCCGGCCTAAGGGGTACGTGAAGAAAGAAACACGCGCCCTGCCTTGGGTGCACAAAAAGTGAAGCACACCCCGGTCTGGGGGCATACAAAAAATACACTCCGCCCAGGATGCACAAGAAGCAAATACACCTCGCCTGGGGGCACATAAGCAAAGAAGCAGAATCCACCCCGGCCTGGGGGCATAAGAAGCATGAAGTTACACCCCGATTCGGGGGTACGCAAAGAAGAAACACATCCTGCCTTGGGTGCACAGGAAGCCAGAAATACACCCCATATGGGGGCATACGAAACAAAAAAGAAGCACACCCCGCCATGGGGGCACACGAAGAAAGAAACACCCTCTGCCCGGGGCGCATAAGAAGCAGAAAAGTCTACCCCAGTCTAGGGGCATAAGAATCAAGAGTACACCCCGAGCTAGTGGGAATATAAAGAAAGAAACTACACCCCGCTCCGGGGGGCATATGAAGAGAAATACGCCCTGCCTTGAGGGGTAGAAGAAGTAGAATCGACCCCGGTCTAGGGGCGTTAGAAGCAAAATGCACCCCGCTCTAGGGGCATAAGAAACGAAGAACACACTCTCGCTCTAGGGGCATTTGAAGAAGAAACATACACCCCGCCTTGGGGGCATGGAAGCCATGAAGAATTCACCCCGGCTTAGGGGTGTTCAAAAAATCTGCCCCGGTTTAGAGGCATTTGAGGAAGAATTACACCCCGCGATGGGGGCATGATAAGCAAAGACTATACCCCGCTTAAGGGGCATTCAAAGAGAAATATACCCCGCTCCGGGGCATAAGAAGCAGAAGTTACACCCCGTCTGGGGGCCTAGAAGCCATGAAAGATACACCTCGCTTGGGGGCACAGAAGAAAAGTTACACCCCAAGCTGGGGGCACATCAAGAGAAATACACCTCAGTCTGGGGGCACTAATGAGAAAGGAAGAGCGGAACAAAAGAACAGCCATGGGGCAGACATGGTCTTTGAACCCGCCTCTTTACAAAAAAGAAGAAGAGAAGAAAAGGAAGTGAGCCTTAAGGCAGACATGGTCTTTCCACCTTTAGCCTTTGGCCACCCAACAAAATCAAGAGACCTTTCCTTTTGTCGGCACCATGACCTTCTGTATAGGCCGATGCATCAACACATTGTCAGCATCATGACTTCTTCGTCTAGGTTGGCTCATAAACCCATTGCCGGTGGCACTCTCGCCATCTAAGCCGACAAATATCTCACCTTCGGCCTTTGGGCCACTAAAAAGAAGAATAAACCTTTCACTCTGGTTCGGATCCTTCCCCGACCAGAGAATCAAAGAATAAACTTTTCACTTTGGTTTGGATCTTTTCCCGGCCAGAGAATCAAAGAACCAACCCTTCACTTTGGTTCGGATCTTTCCACTGCCAGAGAATCAAAGAATCAACCTTTCACTTTGGTTCGGATCCTCTCCCAGCCAGAGAATCAAAGAATCAACCCTTCACTTTGGTTCGGATCTTTTTCCGGCCAGAGAATCAAAGAATCAACCCTTCACTTTGGTTCGGATCCTTTTCCGGCCAGAGAATCAAAGAATCAACCTTTCACTTTGGTTCGGATCCTCTCCCGGCCAGAGAATCAAAGAATCAACCCTTCACTTTGGTTCGGATCTTTCCCCGGCCAGAGAATCAAAGAATCAACCCTTCACTTTGGTTCGGATCCTTTCCCGGCCAGAGAATTAAAGAATCAACCTTTCACTTTGGTTCGGATCCTTTCCCGACCAGAGAATTAAAGAATAAACCTACCACTTTGGCTCGGATCCTTCTCCGGCCAGAGAATCAGAGAATCAACCTTCCACTTTGGTCCGGATCCTTCCCCGGCCAGAGAAATAAAGAATAAACCTTCCACTTTGGTCTGGATCCTTCCCCGACCAGAGAATCAAGGAATCAACCCTTCACTTTGGTTCGGATCCTTTCCTGGCTAGAGAATCAAAGAATCAACCCTTCACTTTAGTTCAGATCTTTTTTCCATCCAGAGAATTAAAGAATCAACTTTTCACTTTGGCTCGGATCTTTTCCCGGCCAGAGAGTTAAAGAATCAACTTTTCACTTTGGTTCGGATCCTTTCCCGGCCAGAGAATTAAAGAATCAACCTTTCACTCTGGTTTGGATCCTTCCCCGGCCAGAGAATAAAAAGTGGCCCTTCTCTTCGGCTCTCACATCCCGCAACTTGACGCCCTTCGGCTCAGCCATTTCGGCCTAGGCCCACTATCAGGATTGATCCATTTGTCCCACCACGTTCTCTGATATTTTTCAGCTTTATAGCCTACTTCTAAAATCTCTCGGCCTGTCAGCACGCTCCCAATATCCCTTGATTTTTTTAACCTACTTTTCAGTATCCTTCGGCTCTTACGGCCCGATTTCCCAACTTTGGCTCTTACAGCTTGCTTCCCTTTGGCTTTTATAGCATGCTTCCCAACTTTGGCTCTTGCAGCCTGCTTACCTTTGGCCTTCGTGGCCTGCTTCCCAACTTTGGCTCTTGCAGCCTGCTTACATTTGGCCTTCGTGGCCTGCTTCCAAACTTTGGCTCTTGCAGCCTGCTTCCCTTTGGCTTTTATAGTCTGCTTCCCAACTTTGGTTCTTGCAGCCAGCTTACATTTGGCTTCTGTAGCCTGCGTCCCATAACTTCGGCTCTTGCAGCCCGCTTCCCAATATCTTTGGCTCTTGCAGCCTGCTTCCAAGAATTCGGCCTTCACGGCCCGCTTCCCAGAATTTGGCCTTCACGGCCCGCTTCCCATAACTTTGGCTCCTGCAGCCTGCTTCCCAACTTCGGCTCCTGCAGCCTGCTTCCCATAATTTGGCTCTCGCAGCCCGCTCTCCTCGATTTTTGGCTATTGTGGCCTACTTCCAATATCAACTTCGGCTTTTATGGCCCGCTTCCCCAATTTTCTTTCGGCCCTTCGCGGTCTCCTTCCTCGGCACCTTGGCCGCTGCTTTGATTCTATATGCACATACAATATACATATACGTAACGACAGTATGTTCTTACGCAAAAAAAAAGAAGAAAAAAATAATAAGAATTTCTTGGCTACCCTACTTGCATGTTTGCTTAATATAGAATAATGCACCTCCTTGAAATTTTCTAGGACCTTGTTTCCTTGCTAAATAATAATGCCCCGATTCCAGATGCACGCGCGTCACGACATACGCTCGAAGGGAGCCCACTTATGGCGGGTGCACACGTCAAGGGGAAGAGTCATGGCTGAATTGCTAAGCCCAACTCACAAAATAAACCTGAGACAACTCTCCTACTCCACACTCAATGTGTTCAATGGTCTTCGACCATAGGGATTGCCCGACTTTCTTCTTAGCACTCTACGGATGCTTGAATTGCCGCACTCGCGTGAAAGGTAACCGTGAGGAAAAAGTTGCCTACCCCCACTAAAAAAAATGATAAATGATGCAAAAAAAGAGAGGGAAGTGGAATCGAGTAGCCGGGAATCCCCACTGAAACAAATGAGGAGACTCGCGTGAAATGGTGAAGCGAATCACAATAAAGACGAACCCTAGTAGCCGGGAATCCCCATTGAGACACATGTGGAGACTCGCGTCGAACGGTGAAATCCGCTACCAAAATAAACAGATGGGGGCTGTGTGAAGCTACCGAAAGTCAAAAGCCTGAAACCTATGTGTAGGCGCTAAAGCGATCCTCGAGTGTCACTAAGAAAACCTGCATATCCCTATGGTTAGGGCCCTTTGTTCGTACATTTGCACTGCCATGCCACAGAGAATTGCCTCGGGTGAAATGTGTGAATTTAAGCTGTGCATGCAAGACATGCGATATCCACTTGACGGGTGCACCACCGCTCAATTGTGCCTTCTGGTCCGCACCGTGTCTGTGAATTATGAGCAATGTTCCTATCCCCTCCCTTGTAGAGGGGGCTACCTTACTTATACTTATGTTATGCCTGCTAACGAATGCCTGCATGCTTGGATGAAGAAATGAATAATAATGATAAAAAAAAAATCAATTTCGGCTATCATAGTCTGCCTTCCCCAATTTTGGCTCATGGTGCCCAATCTTGGCCCCCATGACCTACCTCTCTTCCTCGTGGCTCGTTAATCTCCGAACTTCGACTTCTACAGTCCGCTTCCCCGATTTCAGCCTTCACGGCCTACTTCTGCAACATCGATTTTGGCCCTTGCGGTCCACTTTCCCGGGTTCGGATTTCACGGCCTGTACTCCCGGCGCATTGAAGAACATAAGATCCTTTCACTCTAGATCGGACCTTCCATCTGGCTAGAGAATAAAGAGATTCCCTTCACTTTGGTTCGGACCCGCCGTCCAGCCAGAGAATAAAAAAATTATTTCCACTCTAGATCGGATATTCCGTCCGGCTAGAGAACAGAAATTTCTCTCCACTGTAGATCAGACCTTCTGTCCGGCTAGAGAATAAAAGACGCCTTTCACTCTGGTTTGGACCTTTCGTCTAGCCAGAGAATAAAAAAGACCCTTGCTTGGACACTCACCCTGTGTCCATGAATGAACCACGTCAACTCCCGACAGTCCGTTGGCATTGGTGAATAAATTTGTAACTCCTTTCACTCTAGTTTGGACCTTTCATCTAGCCAGAGAATAAAAAAGACTCTTGCTTGGACACTCACCCCGTGTCCATGAATGATCCACGTCATCCCCCGACAGTCCGTCGGCGTTGGTGAATAAATTTGTAACTCCTTTCACTCTGGTTTGGACCTTTCATCTAGCCAGAGAACAAAAAAGACCCTTGCTTGGACACTCACCCCGTGTCAATGAATGAACCACGTCAACTCTGGTTCGGACCTTTCGTCTAGATCATTAAATGAAACAAACTTTTCTCTCCGTCCCTTCGGGTGACGAATATCCCTTTGATTTGGACCTCCCGTCCATATCATTGAATAAATGAACTTTTCTCTCCGTCCCTCCGGCTGACGAATATCCCTTTGATTAGGACCTCCCGTCTAGATCATTGATTAAACAAACTCTTCTCTCCGTCCCTGTGGGATGGTGAATATCCCCTTTGATTTGGACCTCTCGTCCAGGTCATTGATTAAACAAACTCTCCTCCCGTCTAAATCATTGATTAAACAAACTCTTCTCTCCGTCCCTGTGGGATGGTGAATATCCCCTTTGATTTGGACCTCCCGTCCAGGTCATTGATTAAACAAACTCTCCTCTCCGTCCTTGTGGGATGGTGAATATCCCCTTTGATTTGGACCTCCCGTCCAGGTCATTGATTAAACAAACTCTCCTCTCCGTCCTTGTGGAATGGTGAATATCCCCTTTGATTTGGACCTCCCGTCCAGGTCATTGATTAAACAAACTCTTCTCTCCGTCCCTTTGGGGTGGTGGATATCCCCTTTGATTTGGACCTCTCGTCCATGTCATTGATTAAACAAACTCTTCTCTCCGTCCCTTTGGAGTGGTGAATATCCCCTTTGATTTGGACTTTTCGTCTAGGTCATTTAATTAACATACTCTTCTATCCGTCCCTTCGGGTGATGAATAACCCTTTTGATTTGGACCTGTCGTCCAAACCATTAAAGGAACAAATCCTTCTCTCCGCCCCTGTGGCTCACCTTGCCTAACCTTGGCTTTCATAGCCCGCTTTCAAATAACTTCGGCTTTTATGGCATGTTTCCCAGATCCTGGCCTGCGTGGCCTGATTTCTTGACCTTAACCCCGCTCCGCAGACCCGTTCTCCTCGTCATGTTGATGAATCCCTCAGTTGGGCGGCACCCGCAGGTCCCGCTCTCTCGTTCCTCTCTCGCGCCGTCCGCGACTGGGGGGCATTTGTGGACACTGAAAAATTCTCACCCCACGCTTACGTGCAGGGAAATGAAGAAGAGGAGAAAGCAGAAGAAAAGATGAGAAGAAGAGAACAAGAAAAGGAAACCATGTTGATGCCTCCAGTGGCACACTTCAAGTGCCCCTCTAGCGGCACGCTTCTGAACGGCTTTTCAGCGGCACACTTGGGGTGGCCTTTCAGCGGCACGCCCCTGCTAGCCCTCAGCGGCACGCCCCTGCTAGCCCTCAGTAGCACGCCCCTGCTAGCCCTCAGTAGTACACTCCTTCAAACACCCTCAGCGGCACACTCCTAAGGTGCCTCCAGTAGCACAGCCTTCATGATGAGGGCATCACACCACATACCCTCTGGCTTGGCACTTCTCTCCCTCCCGGAGGCAGCTAAGGAGCAGCCCTTCTTCAGACGGAACATTGGTGCTTATCATCCTATTACATTTTCCTATTTTCTTGAGTCATTTTGATGTATTTGCCTATGTTTTGAGTCATGTTACTAGGTTATCATGTTATTTACTTATGCTTGTATGTAGGCTAGTGGGCTAATGGGGCTAGTAGGTCTTATTGGGCCATTTCTTTGGTCTGGCCCATGGGCGCCCCTCTCCCCACCCCTTGGTCTTCCGTCATTTGTCCATTTCATGAGGACTTCTTTGTAAATTGGGTTTTCCTATATATAGGACCCCAAACCCCCTCTTTTGAAGCTAATGAAGTATTAAGCAAATTTGAGCCACTTAAGTGCATCTCTCCCTCTCTCTCTAGCTCTTTTCTCTCTCCTCTTCCCTCTCTCTCTCTAAATTTCGAAATTCACTCTCTCTCCTCCCTATTCTCCCCTAATTAAGACCCCTCCCCCTTCCCCATACCTCCCATTTAATCCCCCTCCAACCCCTAGGTGGAAGCCCCTCTTCCAAGGCACCCCTTGGCATTCCCCATACACCCCCTCACTTCCCTAAGCATCCCCTTCACCCCTCCCAAGCTAAAATTCGAATTCTCCTCCCTTTGGGACTGCACCACATTCATTCCCAGCCCCCCTCACCTCCCTAGGTCGCAGCCCCCAACCCCCCTTCCCATTGTTCTTCCTTTGGCCAACCAAGTTCTTCCACCCCTCTCCCCCCCTTTGATCAGTCTGCAGGTGGCTGAAGAAGGTACGACTTGCAGAAGCTTCCCCGGATTCACACGGTGACATCCAGAGGCGTACCATACCTTTCTGGAAAGGGCGTCCAGTCATCTTCGCAGGCGAGGTGATCCCGTCCCGTTCCGAGTTCGGGGCTGTCCGGGAGAGCCAATCTCCCCCGACTGCGCAGAGCTCCATCAGCAGAGCTCCTGAACCCGGTTCAAAGCTGCACCACGGCCGACAGTGGAAGATTCAAGCCGCGAGTTCTTCTGAAAATATCTTCCTCCACCAGTCCTCTTTCTGGATCAAGAAGCGGAAGTGCATTCGGCATCCGGAGGTCAGAGTTTTGGTCTTTCTTCCACGACTGGTCGGGTCTGTCTCCCACAGGTGGCAGTGACCTGCCTCCACTCATCGGCAACCCCCAGTCCACCCCGACATCGGACGGCTTCCCCGTCAGTTTTTCAGCACAGAGGGATCGTCCACGGTTCCAGCAACTCCGACGGTTCGAGATTCGGCATCCGGGAGCGGCCGGGACAACTTCTGCAATCCACTGTTCCTATCTGGTAGTCGCTGCGGCCAGAACCTGCAACCCAGTTCGTCGCCGCACCACGACTAACCGTGAAGGAATCAGACCGAAGTTCCTTCCTCAAAGATCTTCCTCCCCCTGTTCCCGACCAGGAGCAAGAAGCAGAAGTACATTCGGCATTCGGGAGCCCCAGTTCTGATTTTTCTCCTTCAGTCACGCAGGACTGCCCTCACCAGTCTTCTGCGACCAACAGTCACTCATCGGCGTCCCCCAGGACACCCCGACCTCCGGCAGCCTCCCCGCCAGTTTTGCTGCAACGAGGGCTCGACCACGGTTCCATAACTTCTGACGGCTTGAGATTCGGAGCTCGGGAGCCCAAGGTACAACCTCTGCATCCTACTGCCTCCGATCTGAAGCCGCCAGCCCCAGATTCCTTCATCCTGTTCGAGCCTCCACCACGACCAGCGACGACGTCAGAAGAATTCGATAAAATTCAGAGGTGTCCCAGCCCCTGTTACGAAGAAATCCCCTCTGGTTTCGTCGCCGGAAAAATTCCTGAGGACGAACTACGACTGCAACAGCGGCATCCTGTCCCTTCGCACAGCAAGTGGGCAGATCCACGTCGGCTTCCGTTCCGTCATCCTTGGCGAGTTTCCCCCTCCTGCCTGGCCGGCTTAGCGCCCCTCCCTGCGTGGAGGTAGTGTTTGATGTAAGTTTAATTCCCCCACCCTCCATCCAACCCTCCTGCGTGAGGAGTAGTTCATGTACTAAACAGCTCAAGCTTCATCGGCGCAGTGTGCGGGGAACCCACACTTCCCCGCTCGCCCTCGTCTCCGACCGGGGTTGGTTTCCTCAAACCAACCAGGTGAGCCTCCTGCCCTTGCCTCCTTATACTTGTTTATTTAATATCTGCGAAACATATCGGCCGGTAGGAGAGCGAGTGCCCGATCCCGGCGCCACCTTTCAGTGTGGTCACCGTGGCTATAAGTGAGCGAGTGACCCCGTGCCTTTAAGGCATCCGGCCGCCCTTGTTTGTGGGCTTTCAAACCTTCGGGAGGGCTAACTAAAGTGGTGCTGGTCCTCTAACCAGTCAGGGGCTATCTCCATCACCTCGACTCGGCATCACCGGGTCACCACGGGAATCGTGTGCGCACGGTGCGTTGGTAGCTTTAACATATTCTCGGCGCCTTGTAATTGTGATTGCGAATTAGGTCCAAGGAATCAAAGTCTCCGCTGCATTTGGTGTCACATCAAATTGGTATCAGAGCAAGTTCTAGACTTGTCTCTACTAAGTCTTGTCCTAGGGCATTTGCATTCATCACCCGATCCTCATGCATACCCCTCGCTGGTCACATGGTCCGATTGACCCCCTCCACATGGACTACATTGTAGATGAGGACCTTCATTTTGATGGAATTTATCCTCATGCCTATCTTAGGTGGGAGAATACCATGGAAAGGGACTTTGAAAGTACTTGGGTATATGGGTACGAGAGAGTCCGCAGGGCCAAGGCACGACTTCGGGGTCTAGCTAAGAAAATGTGGGAACACAAAGAGAGATTCAGAAGGGTTTGGGGACAAGAGCCCATCCACTCATGGGAAGAGATGAAGAGTGAGCTCAGGAAGATCTACGCTCCCCGACCGTCCCACTCCTACCGTGAGGACCATAACCCGAGGAGCACTCCCACTCCCCCTTTTCCTCCCAGTCAACCCAAGGCCTCCATTAGGACCCAAACCCCACCACCCAAAGGACCCCTAGATTCATTGGAAGAGATAAGGGTTGAGATCAGGAAGATCTTCACTTCCCTTAGGGCCCAAACTCCACCACCCCAAATGACTCCTATCCCGATCACCACCACCATTCAAACCGAATTGGCCACCACCCAACCCAACATTCCCCATCAAACCCACACCCCACAAGCTTCCACAAATCCTCATCCCACCCATTTCCAAAAGGAACTTACGGAGGTGACCGAAGACTATAAGGCTCCCCTAGATTGGGAAGAAGAATATGAGGCCCAAATAGGTCAAGAGAACTCATTCCTACCCAAAGAAGACCCAGTGAGCCAAATGGGGTGCACCCTCCCCCATGAGTTACAAGATGCCCAACCTAGGCCTCCACTCCTACCCCTCCCCATCCTATCCCAAGTCCCCCATTACTCACCACCCCAAAAGAGCCACATGCCAGTCATCATCACCCCACAAGCAATGGACTTACTCACCTCCTTGGTGAAGGAAACCATGATCCCCATACCCAACCCCATAGTGGTGAGTACTCCGGACCCAACCCCCGCCATGGAGATCACCCATGTCCTGGAAGAAGAAGAAACTTCACATGGTGGACTTCACCTTACACCACCCTCCCTAGTAGGGGCCGAGCTCATCTTAGGAGAACCCCTTTCACGTTGGCTAAAGGAGAACCCATTTAGAGATCTCATGGCCCATGTTTGCCCTCCTATGGAACAAAACCTCCTATAGTACCCTTACCCACCTACCACACCACAATCCAATCATCCTATCAGTGGAGACACTAGGGGACTTTCTTAAGGGTATAGCTTGGCAAATGGAGCTAACTGACCTGTTGACCACTGTAGCCGACCAACCTAGGAGCCTTGACCTCCTACACTTATGTGTCGGATCCATCTCCTCCACTTACACTATGGGTTGCTACACTAGTGACCTTCTGTTATTCCTCCCTCCACCCGAGGAGCCCGATGCTCTCCACAAATTAGAGTTGCTTATTTCGGGTAGGATGCCAAGCCCTCCATTCATGGCCAACCAACCCGCCAAGGACTTCGGTTCAAATACCACATTTGAGGAGGAGGACTCACCATCATTTGAAGACCTTGAGGAGATAGAATACCCCTTCCTTGGTAACACATTCCATGACCCCTTTGATCCCTCCCTATGGAAGACATTGAACCCATGGGACCTAGCCGCCTTACCCACCACCCACTCCCTCCTACCCTCATCCACCATGTTGAACCCAACCCACCCATTCCACTACTTAGTTCACACTATGAGAGCCATGACCGAGGGTGACGTCCACCTAGGAAATGAGGAAGTGACCTATCCCAAAATGTCCACCTTCTTGGACCCCTTCGACCCCTATGAGTGGAAACCCCCAAATCCACCCCCACCTAAAGATGGGACCATCTTGATTGTAATGCATGGGCCACAACATTTTGCCCCACCTGGTAGGGATAGTCATCTCATTTGTGTCTCATACACACTAGGTCCGGTGCATGACAGGTTCACATTTGGATATGTAGGTCCACCCCCATTCATCGTCCATCTTATGCATGATAGGAGTCTACATGGAAGTCCAGGTCCTCCGGCATTCATTGCACCCATACCTGATAGAGCCACATTTGGACATACTGGTCCTCCCCCACTCTTCATCCACCTCAGGCATGATAGGGCCATTTGTGGCTGCCCCGGTCCACCTAAGTGCATCAAGGTCCACATGACTCCTAAGCATGATAGGTTTACATTTGGTTGTCCAGGACCCCCATTATCCACTAGTGAATCAACATTCACAGAGTTGCATGGAAACATTCGCAAAAACATCAACAAGAGCAACGAGATTTACAAGAAGTCTGCTGACTCCCACCGCCGCCACCAAGAATTCCAGATTGGTGATTTTGTGATGGTGAGAACTGAGAGGTTGTTCCCTGGGAATACTTCGAAGTTGAGGTCGCGTGGAGCTGGCCCCTTCCAGGTGCTGAGACGCCTTGGCACCAATGCTTACGTGTTGGACCTCCCTGAAGAGTACGGAGTAAGCCCCACATTCAATGTGGTTGACCTGGTGCCCTACAAGGGCCCCACGGTGACACCCGGTGAGGAAATCCAGCCTACTCCCTCCTTTGAGAGCGCCCCCACACCCCAGAGAGCTCAACCCCATTTGAGAAACCGGCGTGATGAAGTGGAGCAGATATTAGATGAACAGGTTACCATCACAAGGAGCAAGGCGTATGAGCGCTACCTGGTCAGGTGGAAGGGACGACCACCCTCGGACGATACCTGGGTGAGCCGGGAGGATCTCCAGCAGCTGTCCCCCGATCTCCTAGAGCAGTACCGCAGCAGGGAGGGCCTTTACTCGACAGAGTCGAGCTCTTCGCCGCCCGGGAGAATTGATGAGGGCATCACACCACATACCCTCTGGCTTGGCACTTCTCTCCCTCCCGGAGGCAGCTAGGGAGCAGCCCTTCTTCAGACGGAACATTGGTGCTTATCATCCTATTACATTTTCCTATTTTCTTGAGTCATTTTGATGTATTTGCCTATGTTTTGAGTCATGTTACTAGGTTATCATGTTATTTACTTATGCTTGTATGTAGGCTAGTGGGCTAATGGGGCTAGTAGGTCTTATTGGGCCATTTCTTTGGTCTGGCCCATGGGCGCCCCTCTCCCCACCCCTTGGTCTTCCGTCATTTGTCCATTTCATGAGGACTTCTTTGTAAATTGGGTTTTCCTATATATAGGACCCCAAACCCCCTCTTTTGAAGCTAATGAAGTATTAAGCAAATTTGAGCCACTTAAGTGCATCTCTCCCTCTCTCTCTAGCTCTTTTCTCTCTCCTCTTCCCTCTCTCTCTCTAAATTTTGAAATTCACTCTCTCTCCTCCCTATTCTCCCCTAATTAAGACCCCTCCCCCTTCCCCATACCTCCCATTTAATCCCCCTCCAACCCCTAGGTGGAAGCCCCTCTTCCAAGGCACCCCTTGGCATTCCCCATACACCCCCTCACTTCCCTAAGCATCCCCTTCACCCCTCCCAAGCTAAAATTTGAATTCTCCTCCCTTTGGGACTGCACCACATTCATTCCCAGCCCCCCTCACCTCCCTAGGTCGCAGCCCCCAACCCCCCTTCCCATTGTTCTTCCTTTGGCCAACCAAGTTCTTCCACCCCTCTCCCCCCCTTTGATCAGTCTGCAGGTGGCTGAAGAAGGTACGACTTGCAGAAGCTTCCCCGGATTCACACGGTGACATCCAGAGGCGTACCATACTTTTCTGGAAAGGGCGTCCAGTCATCTTCGCAGGAGAGGTGATCCCGTCCCGTTCCGAGTTCGGGGCTGTCCGGGAGAGCCAATCTCCCCCGACTGCGCAGAGCTCCATCAGCACAGCTCCTGAACCCGGTTCAAAGCTGCACCACGGCCGACAGTGGAAGATTCAAGCTGCGAGTTCTTCTTAAAATATCTTCCTCCACCAGTCCTGTTTCTGGATCAAGAAGCGGAAGTGTATTCGGCATCCGGAGGTCAGAGTTTTGGTCTTTCTTCTACGACTGGTCGGGTCTGTCTCCCACAGGTGGCAGTGACCTGCCTCCACTCATCGGCAACCCCCAGTCCACCCCGACATCGGATGATTTTCCCATCAGTTTTTAAGCACAGAGGGATCGTCCACGGGTCCAGCAACTCCGACGGTTCGAGATTCGGCATCCGGGAGCGGCCGGGACAACTTCTGCAATCCACTGTTCCTATCTGGTAGTCGCTGCGGCCAGAACCTGTAACCCAGTTCATCGCCGCACCACGACTAACCGTGAAGGAATCAGACCGAAGTTCCTTCCTCAAAGACCTTCCTCCCCCTGTTCCCGACCAGGAGCAAGAAGCAGAAGTACATTCGGCATTCGGGAGCCCCAGTTCTGATTTTTCTCCTTCAGTCACACAGGACTGCCCTCACCAGTCTTCTGCGACCAACAGTCACTCATCGGCGTCCCCCAGGACACCCCGACCTCCGGCAGCCTCCCCGCCAGTTTTTCTGCAACGAGGGCTCGACCACGGTTCCATAACTTCTGACGGCTTGAGATTCGGAGCTCGGGAGCCCAAGGTACAACCTCTGCGTCCTACTGCCTCCGATCTGAAGCCGCCAGCCCCAGATTCCTTCATCCTGTTCGAGCCTCCACCACGACCAGCGACGACGTCAGAAGAATTCGATAAAATTCAGAGGTGTCCCAGCCCCTGTTACGAAGAAATCCCCTCTGGTTTCGTCGCCGGAAAGATTCCTGAGGACGAACTATGACTGCAACAGCGGCATCCTGTCCCTTCGCACAGCAAGTGGGCAGATCCACGTCGGCTTCCGTTCCATCATCCTTGGCGAGTTTCCCCCTCCTGCCTGGCCGGCTTAGCGCCCCTCCCTGCGTGGAGGTAGTGTTTGATGTAAGTTTAATTCCCCCACCCTCCATCCAACCCTCCTGCGTGAGGAGTAGTTCATGTACTAAACAACTCAAGCTTCATCGGCGCAGTGTGCGGGGAACCCACACTTCCCCGCTCGCCCTCGTCTCCGACCGGGGTTGGTTTCCTCAAACCAACCAGGTGAGCCTCCTGCCCTTGCCTCCTTATACTTGTTTATTTAATATCTGCGAAACATATCAGCCGGTAGGAGAGCGAGTGCCCGATCCCGGTGCCACCTTTCAGTGTGGTCACCGTGGCTATAAGTGAGCGAGTGACCCCGTGCCTTTAAGGCATCCGGCCGCCCTTGTTTGTGGGCTTTCAAACCTTCGGGAGGGTTAACTAAAGTGGTGCTGGTCCTCTAACCAGTCAGGGGCTATCTCCATCACCTCGACTCGGCATCACCGGGTCACCACGGGAATCGTGTGCGCACGGTGCGTTGGTAGCTTTAACATATTCTCGACGCCTTGTAATTGTGATTGCGAATTAGGTCCAAGGAATCAAAGTCTCCGCTGCATTTGGTGTCACATCACTTCATGCCCTCCAGCGGCACGCTCTTTAACCTTCAAACTCCCTCAGCGGCACGCTCCTAAGGTGCCTCCAGTGGCACACCCTTCATGCCCTCCAGCGGCATGCTCTTAAACCCTCAAAGGCCCTCCCAGCGGCACAACATTTTGCCCTTCTAGCGGCACGCCCTTGCAGTCTTTCAGCGGCACGCCCCCTGGGCCTTCTAGCGGTGCAGCCTACTGGCTCCTCAGCGGCACGCCCTGGCATAGCGAACGTGATGCCCATCCCCTATGATCCATTGGCGCACAGTGGACTTACTGAGGTGTCACCCGGAGAGGAAGGCACGCAGCCTACCCCTTCTGCCACCCAGGACAAGGGAGTCAACTCCCATTCAATGCGCGTCGAATCGTTCCCGCCCTCGGACGCCCTTGCCGCTGAAGATATAAAAGCCTCCGTTGCTCCAAAAAAGGGGGAGAGGTAGACGCAACATAGAGACAGAAAGAGGAGAAGAAAAAGAGAAGAAGGGAAGAAGAGAAGAAGAAGAAGGAGAGGGGAGGCTCCAGTTCCCTTGTTGCTCTGTCCACTGCCCCTGCGCGAAGAGAGAAAAAAAGAGAAGAAGAGAGGAGAGTTTACAACTCCACCCACCGCCACCTGAGTGAAGAGAAGAGAAGAAAGGGAAAGGGGTTACTGCCCCCCCCCCCCTTTTTTTGCTGCTATCCCGTCCACCACCGTCTGTGTGAAGAGAGGAAGAGAAGAAGAGTGAGTGAAGAGAGAGAGAGAGGTCCAAGAGGGGAGGGGTCCATGCTCCGTTCCCCCCTCACTGTATTTTCTTTCTTTCTTCCTTTGTCCTCCTTTTTTTTCCTTTCCGTCGCAATGTATTAGCTCCCTTGGGGCACTCCTTTTGTGAGAATAAAAGTAGAAGGCTTGAAAATATTTTGGACGTCCTTCCGAGGCATTTCTTCCGTGCTTGCACCCCTCGGTGTTTCACACCCCTTTCTTTTTCTTCCTTTCTTTAGGGTCTTCTTTCTCCCGGACGTTTTGGCCTTAGTTCACCCCCAGCCGTGCCCCAACGACACACCCCAGCTGTGCCCCAACAGCACACCCCTGAAGTGCCCCAGCGGCACACCCCACCCAGCCCATACCGGCACACCCTTGGCCTGCCTCTACCCGGCACACCTGGCCCTCCCCCTTCCAGTCAGGGTATCCTTAGACTGCATTAGCCCAATGTTTCCCATCCGTCGTTCCCTCCGAGTTGTCAGAGGTTTTATTAAGGTGTTGCCGCTCTCGGGCGTCTACCTCCAATTGTCGGGTTCCGCCACTCCATGTGGGCGCGTTCCCTATATCTCCCATACGCCCTGGGTCAAGGGGAGATGATGCCGAATTTTTATTAAAAGTAATGCCATGATAAAATACAAAGTGAAGTAACTAATGAACGAACAAATAATGATAAGACATCCTAATCAAAACAATGGAACCGTACGAGACTCAGAGGATTGGGCTGCCGAACATGGCCCCGGACTTAACCACCTAATGAAGGATTGAGAACCTAGCTACCCAGAACTCCTCCACCTGAACTTCATATGCCAAAAGGGACCCCTTTTCAACCCTCTCCTTTAGCCTCCAGCAGCACACTCCCTTGGCCTTCAATGGCACACTCTCCTTTAGCCTCCAGCGGCACACTCCCACTCCCTTGGCCTCAACGGCACACTCCCTTTAGCCTCCAGCGGTACACTCCCTTGGCCCTCAGCGGCACACTCCCTTGGCCCTCAATGGCACACTCTCCACCAGCCTTCAACGGCACACTCTCCACCAGCCTCCAACGGTACACTCCCCACCACCCTCTCCACACACGTGTCGATTGCAACAGATAATAATAATAATAATAACATACTCATAATAAAAAGGGGGTGAATAGTAATGATGACGAACTCAATAAATAAATAAATAAATAATAATAATAAAGAAATAAGTAACAATAACTATGAGCTTAATAGTAATGATAATAAACCTAAAATATATGTACATATGATAAAAATGAATAATAAATGAATAAACAGTAATAATAGGGAAAAAATATAAATAAGTAATAATAACAACAAATCACTCCAAAAAATATGTAAAATAACAAATAATAATGATAAAAATTCAAATAATAATAAAATGATGAGACCCGCTCGCAGCCTCATTCTCCTCGAGACCCGGTATAAAGGGAACATTAATGCCGCCTCCCCAATTCGGGTTCGGACCTTGGGAGCCATTCCAATATGGCCGTAATCTGACATTGCTCTGGGCCGATAGTTTGGCAAACCGGACTCGTTCTCATTGGGATTCATTTCCGCTCTTTCATTGAGATTACCGTAAACTCGGCATACATTTGTACGGGTTTATTTCCGTTTACGTCGTGCCTTCAATACGGACTTTGGTCCGAACATAAAGTGGTCCATGAATGACCGACAAAAAACCGAATGGAACGAGGCGGTTCTCGTCATCTCCGAGCCCTACGCATGGGAATATCAATAAGACCTTCGTGGGTCACGCTTAGACCACGGGTTCGCCCTAATCATGATCATTGTCTAACCCACATCCTCGGCCTATAGCCAGCTGTCTCTGTACACGTTTTTCATTTTAGAATCTAGTCCGGGACTCTTTCCGTTGCCCTTCGGCACCGGACATATTAACGATGCCCACGCAAGCCTCGTTTGGACCACGGGAGGCGCCCCCGGAATGGTCCTGACTCGATCTCGCACCGGGCCAATAAATTCACCGTTTCCTACTACACTAACAGGGATTTAACCGAATGTTTTCAGTTCCTCGGAATAATAAATTTTTCGTACCCCGAGCATACATATGTTCTGGGTCTACCAGCGACGATTGCGATATTCTCAAGCTGGACACCCGTCTGAATATTGAACGGTCCCCCGAACGACCGACACGTTCCGAATGTTTGCTTCCTAGACATAGGGCTTTCCAGCTGATTTAAGGCACACTCTCCCGTTGCCCCTTGGCACCGAAATATTAATGATGCTCATGCAAGTCTTGTTGCGACCGTGGGGGCCCACCGCAGTATGGTCGCAGCTTGATATGGCACCGAGCCGACAAACTAATCCATTTCCAACTGCTCTAACCGAAATTTAACTGAACATTTTCCGCTCCTCTGAACAATAAATTTGCCGTACCCCGGCGTACATATGTTCCGATCTTCCCGTGACGATTGCGCTTTTCTCGAGCCGGACATTCGTCCGGACATTGAATGGTCAGCACATGACCAACATGATCTCGAATGTTTTCTTCTCACCCGCGTACGGGGATTTGAATACTTCCTAATAAACCTTTCATTCAATTAATTCTCTGGCCATGAGGCCCTGATTCCCGATGATTAATCAAGGGTGTTTCCCTCTCCGAGGGGATGTAAATGACGCCATGACCTTTATGGCGCGGCGGGTTTTGGTCCCGACACGAACCACACAATCGTCTGATTAGTCAGATCACGCGCACCCGTGCCTCTTCGGAGCCCGAACAAATCATCACTTTGTGATTGGCACGCCCGCGCACTTAATAAACAAACAAACCCACCGAATAAATCGACTTGAAGAACATACAAAAGATCTTAACGAAAAGTGCGTCCACAGGAGCCCTAGCTCCCAAAAATTCATTATATATAGACGTGGCGGTAACTTCAAAACACATGAGTTTGAGGGGGGCGTGGAATAGGGATGTCAATAGGCCGGGCCCGGGCAGGGCTTAGGTCGACCCGGTCTAGTCCCAACTTATCAACATTAAGGCCCAAGCTCGGCCCGGGTCTGACCTATGTCAGGCCGGGTCGGGCCCGACATTATGTTAAAAATGCAAAGCCCGACTAAGGCCATGCTCGGCTCGATAATTTAAATAAATTAACAAATATTAATAGATTTAATACTATAAAACTTATAATCTCACTAAATTAATTAACCTTCTGATGTTAATTACATAATTTGTGTGAAAAAAAGAGTTTTAAACTTTCTAATTAAATAAAATAACATAATTTTAACAAAATAGTTTTAAATTTTGAAGTGAGAATAAAAAAAGAGAACGGGCCGGGGCCGGGCGGCGAGCCGAACTCAAAGTCCGAGCCCGGCCTGCGATTCTAGTCGGGCCAGGCTTTTAGGCCCGACATAAAGTCTGCGGGCCGAACAAGACCTTGAGGCCCGGCCTAAAATCGGGCTAGGCCAGCGGGCATATCGGGCCTGCCCGGCTTATTGACACCCCTAGCACGGAACAATAAAAAAATGGTCAACATGTGACTGATAAGGCTCTGAATACCTTTTCACGCGTACCCCGATGTGGGGCTTTCAAGGTAGCTAGACTTTTCAACACGTTCTCTCTTCTTTTTATAGGAATCAACTTATCGGCTATAAAAAAGTTAAAATTTTCTAAATTACAGATCTTCGATCTCTAAATAATAAATACTAATTTTTTTAGATGTAATGACATTTTTTACTGAGAGAGATTTTATCCTATTAGAAGAAATGAATGAATGATAAACTGTCACGAATGAATGAATGAAAACATGGTGCCAAATGAAAATATGGCGCCAAATACAAAGAGACAAGAATTAGAAAAGACGTCCCCTCTATTTCTGTTGACACCCGTTTTATGACCAATAAGGCGGGTCATCTCCTTGTTCATTTTATATGATGCTCGAGTTGTTCATTCTTTATTGAGCCTTCTTGGTCAATTTGAGGTCTATTTCATGGGTCATGTCTCCTTGGTTGGGTCTGGTTCCTTACCTCTTTCCGCTGGACGAAGCTTAGCAAACTTTCATTTCATTTGCGCTCTAGTGTTACTAACGGTCCTTTGAGGGCGTGTTACAATCCTCTAACGCATCTGCCTTGGTCCGTACATCATCTCAGAGTCCTCAAGCTGAAGGCTTCTTTCAAAGCTTATCCATTAGCCTATCCAGTTGGGTGTGACGGTTTATCGTGCGGCCGTTACAGCCATTGTGACGCGTCTACCTATGACCGTTACGTTCCTGCAGAGTCCTGAGTTCGTCAACTTCGCCTGTTGATCTTATCTTTTAATGGATAAGGTTGTGTGACGGTCTCTTCTTGCTACGTTACATCATCGTGGCGGTTTATCGTGCAGCCGTTACATCAAACAGAGAGTTCTAGCAGAACTGCTCTTTCTCTGCTACTCCGTGGTCGAATTAAGAGTTTGATTCCTTGATTTCTCTTCCAAATCTGATCCTCAGAACCTTATGTTTGTTTCTATGGACTCTTGGGAGTATTATCTTCAAGAGTTTGCTAAGAAACGTCCTACTTTCTAGCTAGATTATCCTCTACTCGACCAGAGAGTTTAAGGGTCTATAAATAGAACCCTTGACTTCATGGCTTGAGGGGGGAGACATCTGGAGTTCGCGTCGAAGTGCTGCCGCATCCTGGAACTAGAACCAACCAAGGAGAGCTGCTTCTCATGTTCATCTGCTTCCAAAGTCTAGGGAGTATTGTTTCCAAGGGTTTAGTTCAGTCAAGTTATCATCTTAGTGTCTTTTCCCTCTTCTAAGCATCATAGCATTGTCCCTCTTCCTCTACCACGTTCTTGCATCTTCTGCATCCATTTAAAACATCTCCCATCTTTTAAAATGCCCCAGAGGGGTTAAAAAACCAACCTCCTCGGTATTTCCCTTTCCTTTTGCATGTTCTTAAGTTTCTTTGATTTATTGATACTACTTTGTCTAAGGGCTAATCTGGGTTGTTTCTCTTGTGTTTTACACTCTTTTGCAGGTTTACAGAGCCCATAGCACGAGGCCCAAGCTCTCTGGCCGGATGGAATGCTTGGAGATCAAAGATTCCCAGTTCTTATTCTGCAGATGCTCTGACGGTCTATCAGAGGCGCGTTAGAGTCTTGTAGCGGTCTATCGTGGGGCCGTCACACGTCCTGTGGCGCATCAGTCTTCAGCCGTTACATCTGACGAGCTGCAGTTTCCTGGTTGTTTTCTCTCTCCCGTGGGCGGGTGCATCATCCTCCTATTCTAAGGTATTTATCAGGTCTTTGCTTGTTTTTACCTTAGTGGCGATCACGTCTTTCCTTAGTTTGGGCATTAGCTTTCTCTCTCATCATATCTCTTCTTTATCTTTGCTTGCTCCACCTACATGGTGTGTTTTCCTTTATTCCTTGTTCCACGCCCCGGCGTGTGTTTTTCTTTATTTGCTTAGCTTAGTCTTGATTGAGATAGCATGCCCATGCTAGAGCTTGTGCTGGTTGCCTAGGTTCATGATTCACATGTTCATAGGTTGAGTGATTTCATCATTGGCTCATATTTTGATCATAGTTGGCATCATAGCCCATCTTGCAAAAGAAGGGACACATTAAAACCAACAGAAATTTTCTGGCGATCACGGTGGGACATCTAGTGCCAATCGTGCTTTGAATCTCTGTTAAACCTGCTCCCCTTTGTTTGCCCTTGTTGCTCTGGTTTTCCCCGGATTTTCCTTTTATTTCCTGTTATTTCTGGTTCTCTAGCTCTTCTAACGGTCTCCTGTGCACGCGTTACGTTATTGTGACGGCCCTTTGACCGTCACACTACTCTGACGTAGGTATTATCGACCGTCACACACTCTAGATAGGTACACATCCCGAGGTGCAGTTCAGTTCCATGATTTCTGCTATGATTTTTATACTTGGGTGCTATTTGATTGTCTCCTCAGTTGTTTTGCATATTTATCTTATTGTGTGCATATTTTATTGCTAGATTTTAAGCTAGAATATGCATGCACCCCGGTGCACATAGGTTCATTCATATATTCACACTTTAGATTGCATCTTCCTACCTTGGTGTGTGGACCTCTCATCTCCATATTCCTTGGAGCCGATCAGGAAATCACATCAGGGACCTCCATAAGTCCCCGTGAGCCGTGGATTCCCACACGGACACCGGGCCGGTTGTACCTTTCCTACCCCATGTCTAGGATAGCATAAGTGAAGGAGTGATTACATTTAGAGTCGACCAAGCCACACATCCTTTCCTATTAGGAGCATATTGTGGAGAGCACATCTTAATCAAATCACTAAGGTTCTAAAGGAGGAAATCATAAAAATCATGTTGCATCATCTAAGCAACTTGATTGAATTTGAGTGTTGTCATCTTGTTTTCACTTACATCTTTTTTAAAAAACATCTATGTTTAGTCACTCATTGTGTGTTTGTTGTGTGTTATTTGCATTGTTTCAAGGTCTTCCGTTGCATGTGGAGTTGTCTTCGCCCATTAGAGTCATCTTCTAGGATCAATTCCTTCCCCAAACTCTATTCCAATCCGCTCTTTGAACCCATCATGGCTTCTTTCAATCCTCCCCGTTCCAAAGAGGATTCTCTTCCTCAAGGGCTTCTTGAAAACCCTTCTAGGGTTATCTCATTCCCGTTTGGAGGGGGGTCTGCCCCTCTTCCGTCCTCCGTCCCTATGGAGGGCAGCCAAACCACTCCTTCCTTTTCTTCTTCTTCTGCTGGCTCCATTCTCCAAATGATGGCCCAGTTGGATCCGGCCCAACTCCAGGCTGTCTATCAGGCCATGCAGGGGTCCAATACCACACCTCCCCTGATTACGCAAGGCCAATCTAATCTTTCCATCGACCAGTCTAGGGTTGATGGGCCCTCCATCCAGCCCACTCCAATTGATCTTACTTCGGTCCAACCTCGGACCATCACATTCTCTGGTATGGAAACATGCCAATCTTCTGACAAGGGAAAGTCTACTCTCCCTCCTTTCATTCAGACGGATCATCACATGTCCAGCCCATCGGTGCCACAAGTCCTCATTGGCCCTTCAGATTTCTTGCGCCCTCGGAAAGGGGTTCCCCAAGTCCATTCTAATCTGGGTCAGTCTTCGGCCCAATATCCGTCTTATGGGCTTCCTACCTTGTACGTTTATCCTTTTGCTCCCTCTTATGGGATTCCACCTCCTTCAATAGTCTATCCTTCTCCTCCTCAATTTCAACCTTCGTCTTTCACTACCCCTACTCCGTCTAGGGAGTAGGAACTACTTGATAAGTGGGCCGCCATGCAACAACAGCTTGATTTCTTCCAAAAATGGGTTGGGCCACAATCCTTGGCAGATGTTCCAGTCTCGAGCTTCCAAAACATCTGATTCCCTCCACAATCTGAGCTCCCTAATTACCGCAAGTATGATGGGAACGACAATCCCTTCATCCATGTGACGGACTTCTTATACGAATCGGCTCAGTTTCAGTATGATGATCGCCTCATGGCATATCTATTCCGCCGGTCATTAGATGGGGTTGCACTAGAATGGTTCTACTCTCTGCCACTAGGAGATGCTGAGAGTTTCAAAATAGTGAAAGACAAGTTCATCCAACGGTTTTAAGACATGGTTGGTCTAGAATATTCCTTCACAGACTTGGTGGTCGAGAAAATGAAGCCCGGTGAGGAATTTGCAACTTATGCTGATAGATGGAGACAGATGGCCGCCAGGGTGCCAAGCCACAATTCGGAGGAAGAGAAGGTCAAGCTACTCATCTCTAATGCTACCCTGACCTTCCGTAACATCCTTGATATGAATGATATAGCCAACATGCACCAACTATATAGCCAGGCACGGTTCATTCAAACACAGTTCAAAGACTCCCCCATCCACTCGCTCTTTGAGAACCAAAAGCCAAAATATCACAAGAAACCTCAAGGGCCTGTCACCGAGGGGGTCCAGACCAACGAACAAGTTCAAGCCGTTACCTTCCCTTTCCAAGCCGCTCCATTCCATTTTTCGCAAAACCCCCGCACTCCTCAAAACCCCAATCCACAAAACTTCCCACCCATTTCACAAAACCCTACGCCTACCTTCGCCGCTCCACAAAACACCTTTGCCACTCCGCAACAACCTCCACAGCCTCCTCAATACCATAATGTCCCTCCACCAAATGGCTACAACAACAACAGTAAGCGCCCGGCTCCGAAGAGAGCATAATACCCACCTCTGCCAGAAACCCTTACGGATATCTTCTCAGCTCTTATGTCCATTAATGCTATACAACACCCTCCGGAACGGCCCAATTGGAACACGGCCGTTGATCAAACAAAGTATTATATGTTCCACAGGCAACCGGGACATACTATTGAAGGGTGTTTTCAGTTCAGGGATTGGGTCTATGACCTCCATGAAGGGCAAAGGATTGATTGGGCCGAAATGCATAATGACATTACAGAAATTAAAGAGAAAAGAAGGCAGCCGCCTAGGCAGCAAGTGCAGCAACAACAGGCACCGCAGCCGCAGTAGCATCCGTAACAGCAACAGCAACAGCAACCGGTGTAAGATTTGGGGATCCACCAGAACCCAATGCCAAACCATCCTCCCGCTCCACAGCCTCAGTCGCCGGCACCAGCCCAGGTCAATGTAGTTCAACCCCCGCCCCCGACACCGGGTGGTCCTTTGACGATGACAGCTCCGCACCACAAGTCATGGCCCTCCACCACAACTACCGTACTCCTTCCGCTCCCACCATCCTCACGCCCACACACCAAAACCCTCCTTCGCCTGCTAGACCACTCATCCTTTCACCCGTTTCTACTCCACCGCCCGTCTCTCGCGCATTACTCACCCCCGCTATCACCACACCTCTATCTAACCCTCCACTCATTACATCTCTACCTACCATTATACCCTCACTTCCGCTCACACCCGCTACTGCCAACCCTTCACCCATCATCCTTTCCACCACACCCTCTTCCGCACCACTCATCCACCCCACCGGGCCTACTAAGTCACTTATCCTAAGCCCATCCGAGGCCGCGGGAGCCTATAACTTCACCCTACGGAGCGGACGCATGTTTCACCGCAATTATCCTTCTACCTCTAATCCCCAGTCTTCCCAACCGGCTCTTGAGCAGGAAGAAGCCGAGCCGTTACCAGGTACCCAAGACGATTTGCTGCATCACTTGGATCGAGTGCCCACCAAGATATCAGTGCTGGAGATTATAAAGAGATCTACCGTTCACCAAGATGCTCTCAGGAACTTTCTTCAGAAGGTGATGGTTAGTGAAGATGTAACAGCTGATAGTTTACCTACGGCACTAGCGACTATTTCCAAAGGACCGGCAATTACGTTCTCTGAAACCGAGCTAGCACCATCATAAGCTCGGAAAATGCCGCTTTGCATCACCATTATCTTGAATAAAGTCAGCATTGATGCGGCATTAGTTGACACAGGGGCATCAATTAATGTGTGCCTGCTCAGCACTCTCAGGGCCTGCAATCTGTCAGAAGAACTTCTACGACCGACCCCCACTACTATAGCTGCTTATGACAATTCTCAGAGGGCATGCCACGAGATTGTTACTATTGAACCTGAGATCGGGCCTCTCACCATGCCCATTGAATTCTATGTGCTGGACATTGACTCTATGTTTAAAGCTATCTTGGGTCATCCGTGGATTGATACTCTCAGTGCCGTGCCCTCCACCGCACATCAATGTCTTAAATTCTCTTTTCAAGGAAGGGTGGTTAAAGTAAAAAGCTTATCCGTGGTCAAGTCTGTCAAAGCTATATCAGAGAAGATCTTGCCTACACTATGGCCCAGCAGTCAGCCTGTTATCTCGGTATTGGATCTAAACTTTCCCTGGGCTTATGCACCTCGCAGGTCCGCCACTACACCCGTTGACATCAAAGTAAAACCCCTGATCCGAGATTCCAAGGGTTGTGATATTATATTGAAATTGGGCTACCAACCGGGGAGAGGCCTCGATGAACAGTTACAAGGGCGAACCAAGCCGGTGCCCAAAGGAAGAAAAATGGGCAGGAGAGGTCTCGACTACCGAGAGTCTGCACTCTCAATGATGGGCGATTCAGGGCCACTTACTTGGGACTATCGCCAGCACTCTGTTAAAGGTCCTCTCCAGCATGGATGCTTCAGCCACCGTCAGCACAGTCAGAGAAGGAAGATACAGTCTACACAGTTGACAGCCCGCCTCTACTGCCAAAGGGGCCTATTGATGATATGCCAGATTTTAGTCAGTCATTTGCCAGAATGTTCAGCGAGCCAGATGGTTATGGTCAGAAGAAGAATCAAGAGGCACGGCTTGTTCAATGGAAGCCGAAGAAGCCAGTCGACTGTCCACGGAAGAAGGGGAGCTCGCCTATTGTCTTTTCTTGGTCTCCCTCCCGTCTCATATCTCTTTTTCAACAGCTAGAATCCATACCTCGCTCACCTCCGATCATGGTTGATTTGTACTTCACGGAATTGCCAACCGAGGTGTTAATTATACCTTATGCATGCGGGCAATTCCCACCCATTGATCTATCCACTTTATGGACCTCCTCCTCCAATCTTTTGGACATGTGGTTCTCCTCTTCTGACCCATTCTTCGATGTGTTTTCCCATCTCTTTTCCCCCGTCAACTTCCTCCTCCACCATCTCCTCCATCCTGCTTTGTGATCTCCACTGATCTCCAAAAAAAATGTCAAATTTGAAACGGAGATTTGGGTGGAAGATTACGCTATCTTGTCTCCATCCTCCTCCTACGGGCACGAGTCCCCTGCTCCTTCCTTTCCACTAGATTTCCTTTCTCCTAGGTTAGGCGTAGGGTCCGTCGAGTCTAGGGAAGTAGGGTCAATTAGAACTAGAGAAACATGGTCCTCTTCTAGGTCGTCTAATCCTTCCGAGCCTGAGCCGCGCCCGCTTGCGCGTCATGCCAAATCCATCCCTGATAGGTTCTTGCAGGATCTGGTTCAGCGATGTCATGCTCTTTTGAAGTGCCCAGAGTTTGTCGCTACGGCGATCATGATAGAAGATGAAGAGGAAATAGAAGGGGTGTGGAGCGATGACGGACTGGGTGTATATGAAGTCCTGGATGAAAAAGACCCGATTGATGATGAGGACAGCAACGTAGATGACACTGTCGATCTGTATGCGCAAGGATTAAAGAGATTCGACGAGCCATCGTCGACAGTGGATGAACCTATAAAGGAAATAAATTTGGGAACTGAAGAAGACCCAAGGCCCATTATTATTGCCGCTAACCTTCTTCCGCAAGTAGAAGAAGATCTAATCAAGGTTCTAAGGGAATATAGTGATTCCTTCGCCTGGTCTTATGAGGACATGCCGGGTCTTGACCCCTCTTTAGTGGAACACTGACTCATACTTAAACTAGGGGCAACACCCGTAAATCAGAGGTCTAGAAGATTTCACCCCCACATGGCATTAAGGATCAAAGAAGAAGTTGATAAGTTATATAAGGCCAGATTCATTAGAGTCGTCTTATATCCTTAGTGGGTGGCGAACATAGTCCCTATCATCAAGAAGGATGGAACGGTGCACATTTGCATCGATTTCAGGGATCTTAATAAAGCATGTCCCAAAGATGATTACTCGCTGCCTCATATAGACATCTTGGTCGATAACACTGCCGGGTACGAAGCTTTATCATTCATGGACGGTTACTCAGGCTACAACCAAATCCATCTCGCTCCTAAAGATCAAGAGAAAACCTCCTTCACCATGCCCAGGGGCACGTATTGTTATGTGGTTATGCCGTTCAGTCTGAAGAACACAGGTGCCACTTATCAGAGGGCAATGATGGCCATTTTCCACAACATGATGCATATCTATATGCAAGCTTACGTGGATGACATCTTGGTGAAGTCGAGAACCAAAGAAGAACACCCCTCTATTCTGGCTAAGGTGCTGCAAAGAGCTAGAGAGTACAAGCTCAAAATGAATCCGAAGAAGTGCATTTTCGGAGTCTCTTCAGGGAAGCTGCTAGGCTTTATAGTTAGCAAACGGGGGATCCAGATTGATCCTAACAAAGCAAAGGCCGTCATGGACATGCCTCCGTCAAAGAACATCACGGAACTTCGAGGATTGATTGGAAGATTGTAATTCATTAGAAGATTCATATCCCAGCATTCTTAGAGGTGCCGCCCATTTTATGAATTGCTCAAGGCGGGGGTCAAATTCGAATGGAATCAAGATTGTCAAAAGGCCTATGAGGACCTGAAGGAATATTTATCCAATCCCCCGGTTTTGCAACCTCCTGTCCCTGGGAAACCCCTAATCCTATACATCTTGGTCATTGAGGACTCCCTAGGGGCGATTTTAGCACAAGTAGACGATAAAGGGAAAGAGCGGGCAGCTTATTACCTCTCCAGGTTGTTTAACCCGGCTGAGGCCAAATATACCGCTATGGAGGAGACTTGTGCTGCCTTAGTGTGGGTTGCTCAGAAGCTTAAACACTATTTTCTAGCCCACCCAGTTAGGTTGATCTCTAGAATGGACCCGATCCGCTATCTCTTAGAAAAGCCTGTCCTTTCTAGTAGGTTAGCTCGCCGGCAGAGCTTCCTCTCTCAGTTTGATATCACCTTCGTCATTCAGAAGGCGGTCAAAGGATACGCCATCGCTGAGCATCTTGCACATCTCCCCATTTCTCACACTGATTCTATTCAGGATGATTTCCCTGACGAGCATCTCTCTGTCCTTACTCATCATCCCTTCTGGTCTCTGCACTTCGACGGTGCACTCAATTCTCAAGGCTGGGGGATAGGTGCTATTCTGCTCACTCCGGAAGGAGTGACGATTCCTTTTGCTTATCAAATCCGATTTCCTGCTACCAACAACATCACCAAGTATGAAGCTCTCCTAGTCAGATTGAAGCACGCCTATCTTTTAGGTGCGCGTTACTTGAATATTATAGGGGACTCTCAGCTCGTCCTGCGGCAAGTTCCGTCCACTTACCGCACCCGTGACCCTAAGCTCAAGCCATATCAAGATTTGGTCACGCTCCTTGCTAGGTAATTCCGTAAGTTGATCTATATCCATACTCCCCGGTCTCAGAACATTCTAGCCGATGCTCTAGCATCCCTCACTTCCTCTCTATCTTTCCCTCTCAGTCGGTTGAGACTATCGTCATTCAGAGATTGGATGGACCCTCTCTTCAGGATCCTTGGTATGCCAACCTTAGGAAGACTGTAGAGGCGAGGGCTGACAAGGAAGAGCTGAAAGAAGTGTCTTTGATGGAGTTAGGAGAGATCCTGGAGGAGGAAGAGTTGCCTTGGTATCATGAAATTGAGTTGTTTTACAAAGATGGATCATTCCTGGAAGGGGCAAATGCCGAGCAGCGTAAGTCAATAAAAAGAGCCGGCTCAAGGTATACTATCGTCGCAAGAGAACTATACAGGTGTGCTACCAATGGGATGCTCATGAGATGTTTAGACGACGATGAAGCTTGGAAGGTGGCCAAAGCAGCCCATTCTAGCGAGTATGGAGGTCATGTTAATGGCCAGGCTCTAGTGAAGAAAATCCAGGCAGGGCTACTATTGGCCCACTCTAGAGGAAGATTGCTCCCTCTATGTCCGGAGGTGTCTTAAATGTCAACTCCACACTGATAAGATCCACGCTCCAGCTTCATCCCTTTATCCTCTATCTGCTCCTTGGCCATTCTCTATGTGGGCTTTCGACGTTGTCGGCCCGCTCGATGATCCCAATTCTCAGATCAAGCAAAAATCCCTCATCCTCACAGCCACTGAGTACTTCACCAAATGGGCTGAAGCTGAAGTGTACGCGGTGATTAAAGCTACCACGGTGTGCCGCTTCATCATGAAGAAAATTATCTCGCGGTTCAGAGTGCCAAGCAGCATAGTCACCGACAATAGACCCCAGTTCGTTTCTCAAGAGCTCAAGGACCTATGTAAGAAGTTCAAAATAGTATTGCATAATTCATCTCCATATTACCCACAAGGCAATGGCCAGGCCGAAGCCACTAACAAAACCCTTCTCAAAATCATAAAGAAAACATGCGAATCTCACAAATTTTCTGATTGGCCAGAAAGATTAGTGGAAGCTCTATGGGCTTACCTTACCTTCATTCGTACTCCTACGGGGCAAACTCCTTATGCTCTCACTTACGGGATGGAGGCGGTGCTCCCATATGAGATCTTGATCCCTTTCCTAAGGGTGCAGCTCGATAAGGAACTTAATCTCGATGAACGTCGAGAGGCGTTGCTCATCCAGCTGGAACTCTTAGACGAGAAGAGGATGAATGCAGCAGATCACGTATCCGTTTATCAAAAGAGAGTTTCACGTTATTTTTAAAAGAAGGTAATTGAACGTAAATTTCAAAAAGGTGATATGGTTTTGAAACGTAAATTCATACGGTCTGCAGGTCCTAGGTCTAAATTACAACCTAACTGGGAAGGGCCGTTCGTTGTCAAAGAGGCTTATCCAGGGAATGCTTACCGCTTAGTAAATGCAAAAGGTGAGGACCTCGCTCACGCTTGGAATGGGTTGTACCTTAAGTGTTTCTTTCCTTAGAGTCAAAACCAGTGCCACCCCGGTAGCAAGGTGTCCTTTCCCTTCTTTACGTGAAAGAGGACCCTGAGCGCGGCAATCACATACTACACGTCCCTGGTCGGGTTTCCCACTTTGTAGACACCGTTTTCTCCTTGGCCATGCTTGGGGGAAAGTCAAAGTCCATGTCCGTTTCTTTCTTCGGATGAATCCAAGGGCAAGAGGTGAATAAAGAGGCAATGACCAATCTAGGCACCTTGACGAGAGGAGGTCTCAAATAGGGATAGTCCATTATGACCAGACTCCACAAGAAAAGAAAAGGGAAAAAAGAGCAAAGAAAAAAAGCAATCTTCTTGACAAAAGCCAAAGTCTATCTCGAAAGTCCATCAATCATAATTCCAAAGCTCCGAAAAGAAAAAAGAAAAAGCTAGGCATGGCAAGAGAGGCAGTATAGTTTCCCTGCAGGACGTATGAGACCGGTCGTATGCGTGCCTAGAGTGGACAACGGTTCGATGACGGACGCAAAGCCCCGACACAACAGACCGAGTCTCTGAATGGGTTGTCTGGAGAGGAACTCAAGCCCTGAAAACTTCTATATCTGGCCTAAGCTTACCCCCCGCATTCTATTTTTCTTTTTCAGGACTAAGATGAGTACCCTGGGTATGACCTTGGTAGAGCCACCGTCATGCGAGTTAGGCCCTCGCCAGGGGTTGTCACCTCCATTGCACGCCAACCTCGGAAACTCTGAACGGAATAGGGAGGACCCACGTTCCTAGGGAGGCACTGATATTTCAAAATCCAAAAAAATCATATATTTCAAAATCTAAAAAAAATCAGATATTTCAAAATAAAAAAAAATCATATATTTCAAAATCTAAAAAAATCATATATTTAAAAATCTAAAAATCATATATTTCAAAATCCAATAAATCATATATTTTAAAAACCCAAAAACATCAGATATTTTCAAAATCTCACAAAAATCCAAATATTTACAAAAATCCAAAAATACCATCATGTGCATCGCATGCATTGCATTGTTTCCATTATATTTTTCGCATATTTAATAAGGCTCCACCCCTTGACCAAATATCAAGAAATGGTCGTTCTCTAACTTGCTTTAGGCAAGGGGTTGAGTCTAAGAACAGATCTAACTTGTTTCTTGTCTAAGTATGTGCAGAACGCAGGATCAAGACCAAGGTTCAGATTGCAAGCTCACAAAGCCCACGAGGTCTGTAACGCTCCAGTATCTGACCGCCACATAACTGTAATGGTCATCATTCGATCGTCACCCTCTCCCGAAGGTTGAAACTCATTGGCTCTCAGCAAACTCTCTCTGACGCGTCCAGATTGGACCGTTACCTCACTCTAATGGCCTACTATTAGACCATTACATCCTCCCGAGAACAGAAACTCGGTTTTCTGAGTTCACTCCTTTTGATGGCTCATCGTAAGACCGTCAGGATTGACGTGACGGCCCTGTATAAGACCGTTATAGATTCCAGAAACTCTATTGTTGGGCCAAATCAAGTAACAAACTCATGACTTCATCAACTAAAGCACTTTTATGTCATTCCATTGAATTTCATGATACATAAAACTGATTGGTAAACTTCAAATTCATAAATGTCATAAGAAAGCTCAAGCTACATTCATTTTTCTATCCGCAAGAGGGCGGATCTTGCGTAATTCCTTCACAAAGATACGGCGTCCCTCGTCGTCTTCTTCCACTTCTTCTTGCCACGGGCGCACTTTGCTGATCTCCCACATGGTCAGTGCGTTCCGAATCGCCCTCTCATCCTCCTCAGTCCCCATCTTCCTAGCTCGAAGGGGAGGGTAGTGTGCAAGAGCAGGAACTACGGTGCGGGGTGACCCGATCTGAAGATGGCACCGATGTGGGTTGTAGATCGCCAAGGTGGTGTTCTCCAATAGCTGAAGATCAAGACCTGGTTGCCGGGGTACTTTGAGCAAGGTGTTCTGAAGAACTCTTGGATGCATCATGAACTTCTCTATTTGCAAGGTGTTGAGGAAGAGGTGCCAATCATCCCGTGTTTTCTTGACCGCTGTCCGGCATTCAACCTGTGAAGAGAACCCAAAGGCACCTCCGATATAGAACAAAGGGTGGCTCCCAAAGATCCGGCTAGCTGAAGGTATGTCTTCCTTGGGTTGGAACTTGATTCTTACTCACATCCAACACTCAAGGAGTATCATTGAGCCGAATAGAGGTCCTCCTAAGCAAGCTGAGCTAAGTCCTTTGTAAAGGTATGAAAGGACCGCTTGAAAAATCGACAAGCCTCGCCACAACCCACTGATGATGCTAAGATTTTGGATGTCTAGGAGGTGGTGGGTGGTGGTGAAGAGGAAGACCCCGCATAAGCAAACCGACATGGCCTTGGCAATGGCTTCATATCTCTCCCACTTATTCTTGCAATGAGAGATTATCCATTGAGCCATGGGTATCAAGTGAATATGGCATGGGCTGATCATGGTCCTCACATCCTTCGGGTTGTGTATGAAATCACTTAGAATCAAGGATGGGTCAATAGGTTCAACCGTATGGCACACTAGATCTTCATCCCCCACTTTAGTCTTAGCAAGGGCTAGGTAGGTCTCTACCTCCTCCAATAGGACTGTAGATTCAAAGGAAGGGAAGAGGAAGGTGTAAGTTTGTGGATCCCATAGTTCTATGAGGGCTGAGATGCTTGACCAATCTAAACATAATTTCTAGAAATTCTTGGCCAAAACTAACAAAGGTTTGAGGTGCCATGCCCTACGGATTGACAAGACTTCTAATGAGAGTTCTTTGACTATGGGAGCCACCCACTTTAAGTTGGAATAAAACATTGGGCCAGGCAAAGGCAAGAGAGAAAAGGAAGAGAGAAGGAGAAAGAAGGAAGAATCATAAGTAGCATGGAAAGTGTAGAAATTGATGAACATTTGAATTCAATTGGAACTTACCACTCTTTGGGCACTTGAGCTCAGATGCTTGGGGATGAATGTCAATCTTTGTAGCTCCCCATGCTCCTTCTTGGCTGCTTTGGGCCCGGTATAGACCCTCTCTTCCATGCCCATCTCTCCAAAGATTCACTTCATGATGTTCCTTTCTCTTTGATGGAGTTTTCAACCCTTGTAGAAGAGAATTAATGAAAGCTGTGATTTTTGGGCTTGTTCCTAGCTTATAAGGGCTTGATTCTGGTTCTAGAGTGATAAGATTTGGGTTAGAAAGCCTTATCCTAAGCCTAGGAGGGTTCTAGTAGGGATTACGGTCTCCTTGCCCTGAGTTTGGGCTCTCATGGCAGAATCCGTCTCAGAGTATAGTTTGTTCTCTGACGGTCTATCGTAAGACCGTCACATCTCTCTGACGCTCCATCTTTGGACCGTCATATTTCCTGCTACACGTTGTTAGCTCAATTTCGCTCTGTCATGTCTGATGGCCTAACCTTGATGCGTTAAAGATCTCTAACGCTCCATCACTGGACCGTCACCTTTTCTGCAACAAGTTTTCAGTCCAGTTTCGTTCTGTCATCTCTGACGGCCTAACCTTGATGCATTACATGGCCCTGACGCCCCACCACTGGACCGTCACACCTTCTGCTGTAGGGTTTTGTCCCTCCTTCTTCAACCCTCTTTGGTCTGACCTACCGGACTTACACCCTGTCTCTACTTAACCTGTTCATTCACACATCCATTCACATGTCCATTCATGCATTCACACATTCATTGCATTCATTGACATCCACATTCACACATCCATTTCATCAGCATAAACAAAACACAAAAAAGGGATTTTCATTCCATTCCTATCAGTCTATTCTATTCATTCACATAAGTCATGTACAAGTGTGGGTGTCACAAGAAGAAAGAAAATGCAAGTCACTCGGCCGGTCTATCTCCCAGGCCGTCACTATCACAAGTGCCCTCATGCCGCTTCGCTGGTGGCTCCTGGACGTTGCTCTCCTCCCCCCGCTGCCATCTCCGGTCTGCCTCCTTGTTCCTTCGGTGGCCGGAGGAACTGGTGAAGTAGTCTCGAAATCCACTGCTGGGTGCAACGCTCTAGCTCCTGTTACTAGTCCCTGACTTCTTCCCTTGAAGTCGAAGGGCCTCCTTCATGCCCGCAATCATGCCCTTCATCTCGATGGTCTGCACTCGAAGCTGATCTCGCTCGCCCCTCAAACGCGCGACATCGGCTCTAAGTCGCTCCACCTCCTCATCATCCGCACGCCAGCGGGTCTCTCCTGCGCTCAGTCTGGCAACCTCCGCCCGGAGATGGGCAGCCTCAGCTACCGCTGCGGTCAGCTCTCTCGCCTGCATTTTGCATAATCAGTCCATTAGGCATTAGGCATTTGCAAGCATTTAAGTCTAAAGGAGCATTTTAAATTCTTACCCGCTCCGCGAGGGTGGCCTCCGCCTCCTCGGCCCGAGCTACCGCTCGAGCAAACTCTGCATCCCGCTCAGCTCTGCCCCCGGCAGGCTATGACGATGAGGACGGATCGTTCGGTCCTGCTCTTTGGGCTCCCTCGGCCCGCTGCATTTAGAAGGTTAAAGTTAGTCATTTGCATCATAAGCATTTAAGTCTTAAGTGTAGAAGCTCACCAAAAGCTGCAAGGCAGCCCGGTACTCATCCCGCTGCTAGATGGTGGCATGAAGGAGTACCTCAAGTTCGGCTATGTGTCCCTGTGGGTCTAGCTACATTTAGAAAGCAATGTCAGTGCATATAGAAGTTTAATAGGCAAGAGTTTTGAGTTTAGAAGTTCATACCGGCCGCCGGGTGCCTCTGAACACCTGGTCGCCATACCGGTGGAAGTAAGCCTTGAGGTAGGCCTCATCATTATCTGCCCGATCCTTTACCGCCCGGCCTCTCTTGTTCCAATCGTGCACATATTTTTCTTTCCGGGCGTACCAATCCACATCTCCGCTAATGCCCTTTGAAGATTTGCCCGGGCGCTCGTCATCTCTGCGGGGGAATGTCACCTTTGGCTGATGAAGTCCCCGTGTCCTCAGGATCAGGCGGTAATGCAGCGGCTCGATCACATTGATGCAATGTAGCCAAACATCTTGCCCACTGTATGCCAGGGACGCCTTGACCCATGGCTGCCCCTCATAGCCCTCGTCCCGGTATGGTGTCCAGTGCACCTGAAAAGGCAATTGAGTCCATGTCAGCATTTTAGAAGCATATAGAAGCATTTGGAAAGCATTTAACAACATTTAAGAGCATTTAGAGAGGTTTAAGTTCGGAGTTTACCGATGTGTGTGGGAATGAGTCAAGATCATCCTGGATGGCCCGGGTCAGCCTGTTGATCGATCCCGTGTCCCTCGCTACCACCCATTACCTCGCGATCGGAATCCGCTCGGGATGCAGCTGAGTACCTCGCCCGATCCCTGGAAGGTACACGAAGCTCCAAATCTGCATTTAGAGTCAAGTATCAACATATAAATTGCATAAGGGATCAGAGAAGCTGGGTGGTGCTGCTCCTTCTTTGTCCTCTATGACTGATTTCAATGCATTTATTTGTTCGGCTGGGCTTTGTGATGCTGGTTTTTCTGGAGAGGCTATGACCTGGAATAATAATAGAACTGGCTCTGCTAACATCTTAGCTCGCCTAGATAGAGTTTTTCTTAATAGTTTTGGGCAAAATGATTTGACTCAGCTTTTGGTGAAACATCTTCCCAGAGGGTCTTCTAATCATGCCCCATTATTGGTGGATGCTGTTAGCCAATTATCTAGACCTTCCAGATTTATTTTTCAGAAGATGTGGTTGTCTCATGATTCTTTCAATCAGACGGTCTCAGCTGCGTGGAGTCAATGTCAGGTTGAGCACCCAAATGCTATGGTCAGTTTTTTCTCTAAGCTGAAGAATCTTAAAGTTGTTCTGTGTAAATGGAATAAGGATGTTTTCGGTAATGTTACTAACAATGTTAAACAAGCTGAAGCTGACTTGGAGCTAAAACAGATGGCTTATGATTTGCTGCCATCCCCTGATAACAGAAGTAATCTGAATGCTGCTAATGCCAATCTTCGGCAGGCTCTGCTCAGGGAAGAAGTCTTTTGGAATCAGAAATCTCGCCTGGACTAGATTGAAAGCAGAGACAGGAATACCTCCTTTTACCATTCAGTTGCTCAGTGTCATCGTAGGAGAAATTTCATCCGGAGTCTTAAAGTTGGAGATTCAGATCAATGGTGTGAAGACCAGCTTGTTCTTCAAAATCAGGCTGAGCTTTATTTTAGAAATCTGTTCTCAACTGAACCTCACCTTATGGATATGTCTCTGTTTGACTGCATTCCACAATCTATTACTGAGGAGCATAACAGAATGCTTTGTTCTATTCCAGATGCTGAGGAAGCCAGAGCTGCAGTCTGGTGCTTGAAAAGCTCCAGTGCCCCTGGTCCTGATGGATTCTCGGGTCATTTCTATATCTCTGCTTGGGAGGTAATTGCCAATGATGTAGTTGCAGCGGTTCAATGTTTTTTCAGGGGTTTCCCTATTCCTAGAGGAATGGCTGCTTCTATTATTACCCTTGTCCCCAAAATACAGGAACCAAGATCCTTTAATGACTTCCGCCCAATCAGCCTATGCAATTTCTCCTTTAAAATCATTTCCTTTCTCATTGCAAAGCGGTTAAGTTTGATTCTGCCTAGTATAATCTCCAATGAGTAAGGAGCTTTTATTAAGGGCCGGAATATCATTGATAATGTGGCTCTTGCTAAACAGTTGGTGCAGGACATTGGTAGGAAGGTCAGGGGACACAATGCTATACTCAAGATTGATATGGCCAAGGCGTATGATAAAATGGAATGGGATTTTCTTTTGATGACACTAAGGAAATCTGGTTTTTGTACTAGGTTCACTTCTTTGATTGGAATGATTCTGTCCAATTGCTGGTTCTCCGTTAATATGAATGGTGTTCTTGCTGGATTCTTTAAGTCCAGTAGGGGGATCAGGCAGGGAGATCCCCTAGCCCCCTACCTATTTGTTTTGGCTTCTGAAGTCCTCAGTCGAGGCTTGTCTAATCTATTTCAATCTGGGTCTATCAAAGGTTTCAATGGTCCAAGGAATCTACCTCAAATTTCTCACTTATTGTATGCGGATGACACTCTTATTTTTATGAATGCTTGCAAGCACAACCTGAGGACTTTCCAGCAGTTTATTGCCAGGTATGAGTACAGTTCAGGACAAAAGGTTAATGCTGGTAAGAGCAGTATTATGATTTCAGATAAGGCCCCTCTTTCTTTCAAACAGTCCCTTCAGACTCTGACTGGGTACAAGGTTTTTTCTTCTGGCTTTGTTTATCTTGGAGTCCCTATTAAGAAGGGCAAATACAAATGCTCGGATTTTAAATATATTGTTGATAAAGTGGTGCAGAAGCTAGAGGGATGGCAGGCTAAGCTCCTTTCCCAGGCTGGGCGTGCCATTTTAATCAACTCTGTGCTTCAGAGTATCCCGATCTATTTGGCCACTACCTGTTTCATTCCTAAAGCTATCATCCATACTATTGATAGATTATGTGCCAATTTCTTTTGGCAAGGATCTGAGACTTTAAGACATCATCATTGGGTGTCTTGGTAGACTATTCAGAAACCCAAGCTGGAAGGGGGCCTGGGTATCAGAGATCTTAAATCAGTACAGGCTGCACTGGCTTTGAAAAGTTTATGGTATATTCTGCATGGTTCCTCTCTCTGGTCTGTTTATGCCCGGCAAAGGTTTATTAAAACCTGTTTTATGATTGCAGCACCCCTTTTCCAGCTGGTATGCCGTCTAGTCTGTTTCAGCAGGCTAAAGACCTGATCATTAACAACTGCAGATGGTTCATCAAAGATGGCAACGAGGCTGATTTCTGGAAAGATAATTGGTCTGGTAGAGGTCCACTTATCTCTTTTGTTCGGCAGGTTTCTGCTAGTGAAGTTTAGGCTCTCCCCAGGACCTCAGTTAGGGATGTCTTTCAGGATTTACACCACACTACCAGGTCTTTTTTGGATAATACTGATCTCCTTTCCACTTTTCACTTAGGCAGGGGGGCTGATATCTGTGTGTGGACTAGTACTTACACAGGAGAATTTACGGTGAAATCGGCCTATAATCTAATAAGGTCTAAAGGTGTTGAGAGAAGACCATGGGCAAAGCTCTGGCTCCCTTCAATTGCTCCAAGGGCGGCCCTTTTCTTTTGGAAACTCCTTGATCGTGCAATTCCTGTGGACTGTAGGGTGGCTGAGTGTGGTGTCCCCTTGGCTTCTAAGTGTGTGTGCTGCAAATTCCCAGCTCAAGAGGATCTAAATCATCTTTTCCTCAAGAGTGACATGGCAGTAGTTTTATGGAATTGGGTCTCTCCTCTGCTTAGTGAGAAGATTGGTCTGAATGACCAAGTATCTATTCGATGTTGGGAAATTTTATCAAAGTCTAGCCTGCATTCAGCCCACTCTTTTACTGGAATGTATGCTGTGATCTTGATTATATGGGAAATCTGGAAAGCCAGGTGTGCTCTAAAATTTGAAGGGGCTGCTCCAAATATTAACAGTGTTAAAAGGAAAATCATTACTGCTATTTCCTATGCCCTGGACAAGAGGTCTTTCTCCACCTGCTCAGCTGAACAGATGAGGGTATTGGCAAGTTTTCATCTTTTTCCCAAGGTTCCCCCTAGACGATGCATTATTGTGGTTTGCTGCCTAGCTCCTTCACAGTTCACTCTACACGTGGATGGAGCCTCTAAAGGTAATCCGGGGACAAGCGGGAGTGGAGGCTGCATCAGAGATGCTAATGGCAATATGCTGATTGGTTTTGCTTTCCACTATGGAATAGGGAGCAGTATTCTAGCTGAGGTGAGGGCCCTCCATGATGGTCTGTCTATAGCCTTTTATGGAGGTATCCCTATCGGTGTGGTCTATTCGGACTGTGCTCTCCTTGTGGATGCAATCCGAAGAAACAAGGCTCCTAGCTGGCTAGCTACTCCATGGTGGAAGAATATTATTGATCTTATCTCCAAATGTGGATGCATGGTTCAGCATACTTTCAGGGAAGGGAACCAAGTAGCGGATGCTCTGGCTTCTTCTGCATGTCAAGCTCATACTAATAGAATCTTTGTTGCGGTACAGGACCTCCCTTGCATGGCCAAAGGGGCTTATAGACTAGACAAGGGCAGATTGCCCTCCATTAGATTCTGTAAATAGTTTCCTTTGTTTCTTTTGATTTCTCTTCCTTGGATGTAGATACGGACAAGGGTATGCCCCGATGATAGATGTATTCTTTGCATATACCAATAAAATTTTTGGCCACAGGGTGAGTCTGGAGGAGTGAGAACATATTCCCCTTTTGGGGGAATGTGCACTCGACTGGATGATATCCTGTTAGCCGGTATTACAAAAAAAAAAAATTGCATAAGGGAAAGGCATTTAGAGTTCAACATTTACCTGTAGAAAAGGCGAGAAGCCGCCTAGCATAATTCGTTGGTCTGTGGTGCTGAGCGACTTGAAGAGGAAGGCAAGCGCTGTCGCTCCCCATGCATACTTCCCCACTCTGCCCAAGTCCTGTAGCAGTCGCAACAGTCGGCAACGGATTACGTCAGCTCGGGTTGAAAAAAGTAGTTTTCCGAACAACTGATGGGTTCGGTGCTAGTATTCAGAGGGGGGGTGAATGAATATGGCCAATAAAGACTTTCACCCAATTAACATATTAGGCTCACTAACTATATAGAATGCTAACTAGATAGATTTATCAAATCTGGAAGACTAATTAGCAGATGCGGAATTAAACAAACAGATAGTGAGCACTCTAACAAGACAAGTTAGACGAACTATAGCTCAAATTGAATTTTGATTACTTAACAGATTAAGACACTCCAAGAGAGCTAATCAACTTTTCTGCTCAACCAGAAGGCCAACACTTAGTGCGCCCCTAATCAATCATCTACCGAAAGCAAACCACAAATATATCAAACCACTGCACAATGGGTTTTTAGGTGGTTCGGTCCAGCAGACCTACATCCACCCCACACTCAACCCGAGTGTGGCTTCCTGCTGACTCACAGCTTGAACAGTTGGGCATCACAGCTTGCCTTACATCCGCTGGGTAACACGGCTTGCCGTCCGAGGAATCCTCCTCGCCCCGCTGAGCAACACAGCTTGCTGTCCAGTGGAATCCTCCACTGCAAACCGCTGGGCAGTACAGCTTATCCGTCCAGAGTCAACACCTCTGCAATCTGCTCAATAATAGCTTGAACAAAGATGTAAAGTAGAAAACAGAAAAGATGGAAACACATCAACTAAAGGCTGAACAATGAAGCATGAAATATAGCTCTAACAATGAGTAACCGCAGATCTGGTTTTGAACCAAAGATCTGAGGAACGAACTCCTTCTCTTTCTCTCTCTCTCTTCTTCCCTCGATCTCACTCTCTTTCTTCACTCGCTCTTTCTCTTTCTTCTCTGCTCCACTTCTCTTCTTCTTTCGCTAATCTCTCACTCTCTACTCTTCTCTTCTTCTTCTTCTCTCTTTCTTCTCTTCTGCTGGATCGTGGAAGCTCTCTCTTCTTTTTCCCTTTCTCTTCTCTCAGCTTCTGCTCTCTACTTCGATCACGATCACACTCTCTTTTTTATTCTTCTCTTTTTCTTCTTCTTTTCTTTTTCTGGATCGAAGGACTTTTCTGCTCTACAGGCTTCTTCTTCGATCAGCCTTCTACAGAGGATGAAGGCTTCTATTTATAAGCAGCAGCAGCACACTGGGCGAGTGTGGCTTCCACGTTTCCTGCCCTAGAAATTCGGACCACGTGGTAGCATCCTGATTCACAAGCCAGGCACCTCGGATCACGTGCCCGTTAATTCAATGACATTCGACCAGCAGGACACAAGTCTGCTGCGTTGACTCCATCAGCTTGCTGCGTTGACGCATCGGCATCGGCATCGGCAGTCCAGTGATCAATGTATTTGGCAGATAGACATGCTGCGTTGACGCTGCTAGGCTAAAGCGTTGACGCATTGGTGTGTTTCTGTAACTAAAAGTTCGGCTTGTTTGCATGCTGCGTGGACGCTAAGAACTCCAGTGTTAACCTTCTAAACTTTCTCCGAGCTAAATGCCTATCAGGCTCAATGGCTGCGTCGACGCTGTCTAGCAGTGGCGTTGACGCATGGATACGTTCTAGTGAACAAACAGCCCAACCTTTCTTAACTATTACGTCGATGCTTCCAACCCGTGGCGTTGATGCATTGATGATCCAGTGATCAAGTCTTCAGCAGATGGGCGTGTTGCGTCGATGCTCTCATCATGCTGCGTTGCCGCATTAGTGTTCCAGCATCTGAACTTAGATGGCTTCAGCCCTCTCACGTTTCGTGTGGAGTGCATTGACGCATTGTGCAACTGCGTTGGCTCAATCATCAGTCTGAATCGTCTGCAAACAGAGATGGAAGGAATGTATATACTTAGTTAGTTCAGGCTCTTATAACAGCGAGTGTACATACATTTGAACAATTAGCACATGGACAGTGTATACACTTTACCGTAAAGGACAATGCATGAGTGCAGTGTATAGACTTGGTGTAATGACCCCAATGTACAGACTTGCAAGATGTGAGGCGTTGTGTAGACTTTGCGTTCAACTGGATGTATAGGCTTGGAGGGTTCACTGATGGCTGTACAGACTTGGGCGTTGTATAGACTTGGAACAGCTTCAAGGTAACAATGTACAGACTATGAAATAAAGAGTGTACAGACTTGAAAGTTCATGGTCACGATGTATAGACTTTGCCCAAGGAAACGAATGTATAGACTTCAAAAGAAGCAATCCAATGTACGGACTTGGTTGCAAGCTGAAACCCCGGATGTACAGACTTGCTGAACCGATAAGGCAGGCTGTACAGACTATAAGAAGGTTCAAGCACTGTGTAGACTTGATGAAGATTTAGGCCGTTGTACAGACATGGGGTTCAGCTGAAGAAGTATGGACTTTGACGAAGTGAAGCAGTGTACAGACTTGATAAGTCTGAAGGCGATGTACAGACTCTGAATATGATATGCTAGTGTACAGACTTAATGATAACCAATGTGTAGGCTTTGCCTTAGACGCTAAGTGAGACGCTCAATGTACACACTTCAAGTCCAGTGTATGGACTTAGGCGTTCTGTTCAAGACAAAACCAATGTACAGACTTCAAGACTAATGTATGCAATGTATGGACTTCAAATAACATTGACGATGTACATACTTAGCCTAAGACAATGTGAAGACATGACAACCGATAGGCCATGTGTAGACTTTACGAACAACATGCACCAGAGTGTATAGACTATATGAATTGACTCTGCATGAGACACTCAGATGGACAGTGTTTAGACTAATGCATGAAGCAAAGCAAGAGCTCTTTCAAAACAATTCCAATGCGTCAACGCATTGAGTCCACTGCATCGACGCACCAGTTGACACATTTTATAGACCAGCTCTGGGACAGACCAGTGAGTTGACGCAATGATCCCATGCGTCAACACATCATGCAATACTCATGCAAACTCATGCATTCAATGATGTATATCAGACATAGTCCTATGCAATCATATCAGCAGCCATATTCAAAACATAATATCATAATGCACTGACTGTGTTGCAATCATCAAAACAAATCAGCATGCTATCATCAAAACACAATGCACATGCTTGTGCCTAAGAGGCACAACATTCTCCCCCTTTTTGATGATGGCAACACAATGTGACAGTGAGTCACACACAAGATTTTCTCCCCCTTTGACATGATCAAAAAGAGAAAAATAGTAAAAATAAGAGTGCAAAGTGCATTATGCATGCAAATTCCTCTAGAACATTCTCCCCCTGAATGTAAGACTCCCCTGAATTATTTCTCCCCCTAAATAATAGCTCCCCCTTTGAGAAGGAATATGAACAGATAAACAAAGGTAGAGAATGTAGGAGGGTCACTTGATAACAGCTGAATCATAGGTTCAGAAAGGAAGCATGATTATAAACAACTGTTAAAGTATAAGAATCAGCAACATACACTTTGGACAAAAATTCAGGTTTAACAGTGATAAATCTAGAGTAAAACATTTGACCCCTGAACAAGAGTTTATAGATTCCATTTATAGCAATGAATCTAGGGCACATGGTATTAAAAGATAAGTCAGAAATAATACCCTTTTGTGAATAAACAAGGAAATTCAAGAGAGGCAACTTGAACATGTATTGATAAAAATAATTTTCACTCATTGACTTTTGATTTTTCGAAAGGTTACAGCAGTTTGATTTTCACTTTTGAATTTTTCAGAATCTGAACTGAGTAAATAGATCAGTGGCATTTATGCTGTTGACATTAGGTGTACATCTTGATCAGAGGCAGGTACCCCCAGTTACTAGGCATAAACTACTAGACCTATTTCAGATCAAAACCCATAAGGAATAGTCTTCACTTTTGACATTAAGGGTACACCTTGATTAGAGGCCAGTACCCTCAGTTACTTGGTGAGGACTCCCCCTATAGATTTGACCCTATGAACAGAGATATTCTGAATCACCTCATGACATGTGAATTCTCCTGCTTCTTTGGAGGAGTTCACAGTTTCTCAGTGCAATCAGCCATTGCTCTGTCACTATGTTCAGTTCATAGCATTTATGATCTTATTTACTGATGCCCTTAATTCTTTTAGAGTGATTGTTTTTTAAAAAAAAAATCAGTACACACTCTTGTTAACCTGTTCTAGACATATCCAGTTCAACACATTTGGGCATTACAAAAACTTTTTCTATTTTATCCACGAGACAAAGATTAAGAGCTATAAAAGTTTTCTTTTATCTCAAATTCTGAAGTGCAGACACTTAACTCTCCAATTTATAAATGTTAAACCTTTAGTTCATTTCAATTTGTAAGTGTGATTCTTATAAGTGAATGATTGCAATAATCACCATTCAATGTACTAAACCAGATGTAAAGCTGTTGTTTAGTGAAAATGATAGGGAAAAGATGGCAATTGGCAATATGAATCATTTGAATGAGAACACTGAGAAGTGAATAGGATTCAATGAATTGATTAGAACTCTCAGCTCCCCCTGACATCATGATGCAAGAGATATGCTATGCAACATACTGTCCTACATACAGATTATGCACCAAGGATACATGAGACAAGTATGCAATCAATTCAGATTTATGCATCCAAGTTATAAGCATTTTCATCCTTTTTCAGATTTTTCAGCATATGATGCAGTGCAAAGCAACCCTATTATGCATTGAAAAATATGCAGTCTATTTATTCAGTGCAATAATCAGTGAGAGAAGAGCATCAGATATATGCAAAGTAAAACTCAGTACATGAAGAGATCATCAGCGATCAATTAAGCAAATCAACATGAAACTCACAATTTTCATGCTCATAATTTCAGATAATGGAATTTAAAACCGATTTCAGAACTAACCTGAATTGAGTCCTGGGGTTTTCTTTTTGAGTGCCTTGGTTAACCCCTTTTATTTCTCCCTCCAAGGCACACCTGCAACATATCAATCAATATGATCTTGCAGGAACCAAAGCTGCCTTGGGTCCTGTATGAGCCCTAACAGGTGTTTTGACTGGTCTCTTAACAGAATTATCATCATAGCCCATCAACTTATAGTTGGACAAGGAATAGCCAAATTGACCAGACTTACCATGATAACTAACAGAATTTAAGTTCCTTTTATGCACCTTATTGTAAGTATTAAATTCATGTGCATGAACGTCAAAATTTCTGTTGTGTGCATGGGCATTTTATTTTCTGAACTCTGCCACCCAGCACTCAGAGGCTTTGTGGCCAGGTTTTCCACAATTAAGATAAGAAAATTTCACAAATTGTTTTGCATGGAATTTGACAGCATGGGGGTTAATATGATTCATCTGAACATGCCAACAGTCGTTGACTGTGTGGCCATGTTTTCCACATTCAAAACATGGAGAATTCATTCTGTCAAGATTCTTATAGAATGCATGTCTTTTTACAGGGATTATAGCAGTTTTGGAGTTAATTGTTCTTCCCTTAGCATGCCAACAATTTGCAGCAATATGGCCCAATTTGTTACAATGAAAGCAATGAAGTTTCTTTTTCAGATATGCATGATTCCTATCATGAAGCTCTTTAGCATTCAAATCATCTTGCCTCTTTAATCTAAAATCATGCATAAAGTGGCCAATTTTATGACAGTAAAAGCATTGAATTCTCTTATTTTGATCATGAGAAGGTTTCTTCGATTTAGAATTCCTAGCATGAATTCTATCTGATTTCAGTTCATCCTCTCTCATGACAAAGTAAACATCCATCTCACGGCCAGATCTACCACAGTAGAAACATTTCACATTCTTTCTTTTAACATGAGACAGTTTGGCCTGAGAGATTTCAACATACAAATTTTTATTCTGTTTTGTTTTCTTTTGTTTTTCTATCTGATTCGTAGGCAGACATGAAGGAGAAGCTGAAGTGCTAGCTAACTCAGAGCTAAGCACAAAGGTTGTATACATTCTTTTTCTCTCTTCCTGTTTACTGCCTCCATCAGAGACTTTCTTCTTAGAAGCAGCCTTGGAATTTTCTTGGTTTTTAAATGACTCACACAGAGAATTATTCAATTCAGTGATTTCATTTTTGAGAGAGGAAATGAGAATTTCAGAATCTGTGACCTTTTCATTAAGTAAGACATTAATGGCTTTGTAGCTATCAATCTCTTCTATTAATGCAGTCACTCTCTCGCGTTCATTTTTAATTAAACTTTTCCCTCTTTCAAGCATTAAGAGTCTCTCAGACATAGCAAAGTTAAGCAGCTTCAGTTCTTCATTCTCCTTTCTAGTTTGTTCATTCTGAACTAATTCATTAGTTAATATTTGATCATTTCCTAATGAATTCAGCTTATCTTCAAGTTCAGAAATCTTGTCTATGAGTTCCTGATTTTTATTTTCCAAAACAGAAATTTGTTCCTTACTCACATTCAGATTAGCTAAGCATATTTCATGAGATTTTCTCAGATCTTGACATTTTTCACAATGAGCATTCGAATTAATCTGATCACATTTCTTTTTTAGCTTTCTATTTTCAGATTTCAAATATTTACATCTCTCAGAACGTTCCTCATACATATCCCATAATTTGTCAATTGAAATCTCTTCGGATTCAGATTCAGAATTTACATTGGATGAGGAATCTTCATTATCCCAGTTGGCCATCAAACAACTATCACTCTGTTGGTTATGCTCAGAGATAACTTTGTCATATATCTCTTTTCCAGAATTGCACCTGAGAGCAAAAGAATATACATCAGTATTAACAGTAGCTCTCAAGATATTGAGAATTATGACATTAACACGGTTCTTAAAGGTGTCCTCACTAGACCACTTGGTCTGATCTTTGGGTAATCGATGTGGGCCTTTGGATAGCAAACTCTATAATTTGGGATCTATGGAATCTACATACACAGCTAGGCCTCCTAGCCAACTTTCAAAGTTAGAACCACCATAAATTGGAGGACGATCCATTTGGACAGATGGCAGACAGATTCAACTCATTAAAACAAATGACAGGAAATGTAGCAAAACCAGATGGGCAAGGTAAAGCACTAAACCGGTGAAACAAAACAACGAGCACAATACACCCACTCTGAAATGCACTAAACAGTTAGCAGGATCCTCTGCAGATTGTTAGATCTGTTAAGTCAGAGACCGCTCTGATACCAATTGATGGGTTCGGTGCTAGTATTCAGAGGGGGGGTGAATGAATATGGCCAATAAAGACTTTCACCCAATTAACATATTAGGCTCACTAACTATATAGAATGCTAACTAGACAGATTTATCAAATCTGGAAGACTAATTAGCAGATGCGGAATTAAACAAACAGATAGTGAGTACTCTAACAAGACAAGTTAGACGAACTATAGCTCAAATTGAATTTCGATTACTTAACAGATTAAGACACTCTAAGAGAGCTAATCAACTTTTCTGCTCAACCAGAAGGCCAACACTTAGTGCGCCCCTAATCAATCATCTACCGGAAGCAAACCACAAATATATCAAACCACTACACAATGGGTTTTTAGGTGGTTCGGTCCAGCAGACCTACATCCACCCCACACTCAACCCGAGTGTGGCTTCCTGCTGACTCACAGCTTGAACAGCTGGGCATCACAGCTTGCCTTACATCCGCTGGGTAACACAGCTTGCCGTCCGAGGAATCCTCCTCGCCCCGCTGAGCAACACAGCTTGCTGTCCAGTGGAATCCTCCACTGCAAACCGCTGGGCAATACAGCTTAGCCGTCCAGAGGCAACACCTCTGCAATCCACTGACTAACAGCTTGAACAAAGATGTAAAGTAGAAAACAGAAAAGATGGAAACACAGCAACTAAAGGCTGAACAATGAAGCACGAAATATAGCTCTAACAATGAGCAACCTCAGATCTGGTTTTGAACCAAAGATCTGAGGAACGAACTCCTTCTCTTTCTCTCTCTCTCTTCTTCCCTCGATCTCACTCTCTTTCTTCACTCTCTCTCTTTCTCTTTCTTCTCTGCTCCACTTCTCTTCTTCTTTCGCTAATCTCTTACTCTCTGCTCTTCTCTTCTTCTTCTTCTCTCTTTCTTCTCTTCTGCTGGATCGTGGAAGCTCTCTCTTCTTTTTCCCTTTCTCTTCTCTTAGCTTCTGCTCTCTGCTTCGATCACGATCACACTCTCTTTCTTCTTCTTCTCTTTTTCTTCTTCTTTTCTTTTTCTGGATCGAAGGACTTTTCTGCTCTCCAGGCTTCTTCTTCGATCAGCCTTCTACAGAGGATGAAGGCTTCCTTTTATAAGCAGCAGCAGCAGCACACTGGGCGAGTGTGGCTTCCACGTTTCCTGCCCTAGAAATTCGGACCACGTGGCAGCATCCTGGTTCACAAGCCAGGCACCTCGGATCACGTGCCCGTCAATTCAACTACATTCGACCAGCAGGACACAAGTCTGCTGCGTTGACTCCATCAGCTTGCTGCGTTGATGCATCGGCATCGGCATCGGCAGTCTAGTGATCAATGTATTTGGCGGATAGACATGCTGCGTTGACACTGCTAGGCTAAAGCGTTGACGCATTGGTGTGTTTCTGCAACTAAAAGTTCGGCTTGTTTGCATGCTGCGTGGACGCTAAGAACTCCAGCGTTAACCTTCTAAACTTTCTCCGAGCTAGATGCCTATCAGGCTCAATGGCTGCGTCGACGCTGTCTAGCAGTGGTGTTGACGCATGGATACGTTCCAGTGAACAAACATCCCAACCTTTCTTAACTGTTGCGTCGACGCTTCCAACCCATGGCGTTGACGCATTGATGATCCAGTGATCAAGTCTTCAGCAGATGGGCGTGCTGCGTCGACGCTCTCATCATGCTGCGTTGCCGCATTAGTGTTCCAGCATCTAAACTTAGATGGCTTCAGCCCTCTCACGTTTCGTGTGGAGTGCGTTGACGCATTGTGCAACTGCGTTGGCTCAATCATCAGTCTGAATTGTCTGCAAACAGAGATGGAAGGAATGTATATACTTAGTTAGTTCAGGCTCTTATAACAGCGAGTGTACATACATTTGAACAATTAGCACATGGACAGTGTATACACTTTACCGTAAAGGACAATGCATGAGTGCAGTGTATAGACTTGGTGTAATGACCTCAATGTACAGACTTGCAAGATGTGAGGCGTTGTGTAGACTTTGCGTTCAACTGGATGTATAGGCTTGGAGGGTTCACTGATGGCTGTACAGACTTGGGCGTTGTATAGACTTGGAACGGCTTCAAGGTAACAATGTACAGACTTTGAAATAAAGAGTGTACAGACTTGAAAGTTCAAGGCCACGATGTATAGACTTTGCCCAAGGAAACGAATGTATAGACTTCAAAAGAAGCAGTCTGATGTACAGACTTGGTTGCAAGCTGAAACCCCGGATGTACAGACTTGCTGAACCGATAAGGCAGGCTGTACAGACTTTGAAGCACTGTGTAGACTTGATGAAGATTTAGGCCGTTGTACAGACATGGGGTTCAGCTGAAGAAGTATGGACTTTGACGAAGTGAAGCAGTGTACAGACTTGATAAGTCTGAAGGCGATGTACAGACTCTGAATATGATATGCCAGTGTACAGACTTGATGATAACCAATGTGTAGACTTTGCCTTAGACGCTAAGTGAGACGCTCAATGTACACACTTCAAGTCCAGTGTATGGACTTAGGCGTTCTGTTCAAGACAAAACCAATGTACAGACTTCAAGACTAATGTATGCAATGTATGGACTTCAAATAACATTGACGATGTACATACTTAGCCTAAGACAATGTGAAGACATGACAACCGATAGGCCATGTGTAGACTTTACGAACAACATACACCAGAGTGTATAGACTATATGAATTGACTCTGCATGAGACACTCAGATGGACAGTGTTTAGACTAATGCATGAAGCAAAGCAAGAGCTCTTTCAAAACAATTCCAATGCGTCAACGCATTGAGTCCACTGCGTCGACGCACCAGTTGACACATTTTATAGACCAGCTCTGGGACATACCAGTGAGTTGACGCAATGATCCCATGCCTCAACGCATCATGCAATACTCATGCAAACTCATGCATTCAATGCTGTATATCAGACATAGTCCTATGCAATCATATCAGCAGCCATATTCAAAACACAATATCATAATGCACTGACTGTGTTGCAATCATCAAAACAAATCAGCATGCTATCATCAAAACACAATGCACATGCTTGTGCCTAAGAGGCACGACAACAACAGCATCAGAAATCGTCTCAGGACTCGGTCTCCCTCCTGTCCTGCCTCTGCCGCCACTCGCAGGTGCACCTGCTCAATCACACAGTCTATATGCTGCTCGGGGAGCTCGCCGACCGCTATAGCCGCTCCTCTCAGTCCCAAGCTGTCTTGCAGTCTCGACCTCGACAGCTGGGACGATGTGTGCCCCGACTTGAGCAAGTCCAATCCTAGCAACTCCTGAGCAAGTTCCCAAGAGTCGACATATGTCCACCCGATAACTGCTGCTCCGTGGACTCGCAAGCCGGTCCGGTGATCCTCGCCATGTCTTCCAATGTGGGGATCATGTTGCCCCATGGGAAGATGAATGCCCGACTGATCGGGTCCCATCTCTCATGCAACGCGTATAGCAATGGTGTGTCCATCCGAATCACTTCTATGCTAAGGACTTCCCCGAAGCCCATAGCTGCCAGCCTCTCCCGCTGATACTCAGGCAATGCCTGGTACACCGCCCCGATCTGTAGCCAAGAGATCCTGGTTCTTCTTTTTCCCTGCACACATGTTAGTCATCTCATTAGTTTAAATTCATTGCATTTTATATAAATAAAACACCAAAAATTGAATAAAACAGAAAAGCCTAAAAATTAGTTCTGTCTCTGGTTCCTTTGACGGCCTTGCCCTGGCGCGTCAGAGTTCTCTGACGCACCAAGGGTGGCGCGTCAGGGTCTGTAACGGCCACTGCAAGGACCGTTACATCATTCCCGATAGGGCATCATCCTCTTTGTTTCCCCATCCCATGGAATGGCCCAATGACCTACATATCATTTGAATGGGTCCCTAGACCCATTTTCCTCCCCTTCAAATACATGCACACATGTAAAAAATAAAAATTGAGTTTGGGGTGAGAAACCTACCTCATGATCTTGCCCTCATTTTTTCTTCTTCTTGGGTGCCATGCCTTCTTCTTCTCCGCCAATGGTATCTTCTCTTTCTTCCTCGGCCGTGGGAAGGTCCTCCTCTGTCGTCTCTTCCGCCGTTGTCGCCGGTTGCTCGGTCGCCGCGAGGGGACCTCCTCTTGGTCCACCCTTGCTCAAAATCTCCTTAGGGCCTTGCCCTTGATGGCTTTCCTCTTCTTCCCTTTCTCCCTCTCCATCGGTGGCCGGGGAAGCTCGTTGCCGGTCATGACCATTCGGTCGGTTTTTTTTTGGCTCGGTGGTGTTCTTTGGTTTTGGGCGTTTGAACGAATGAAGGGGGAATGGCAGTTCGGTTTGTTTTTTTGAACGCCCATGAAATGTAACGGTCTATCGTAAGACCGTTACAGTCTCTGACGCATCTCAATTAGACCGTCAAGTGATTGGGTTGTTTATTTTTGAAAAATGTGAACCGACGTTGTGTGACGCGTCAAGTTCTGACCGTTACATGAGTCTGACACATCTATATTAGACAGTCAGATACTTTGAAACATTTTATGAAATGATAATGCCAAATTTTTATGCTTGAATGATTATCATGCTTTCAATGCCTTATCTTATTAATGGAATTCATGCTTATGATTGGTTATGCCTCATTTTCATGCTTATGATTATTGTTGGCTAATCTCTTTTCCATGGATGAAAATCATGAACATCATTGGTCATCATGCTTCGCCATTCGCTTGCCAGGAAGGTAAGTCAAGTGCAGTATCTTTATTCCTATATCCCTTAATGCATTACTATATGTTATATATGATATATTATCTCGAGAACCGGCTAGTCATTCATGTGTTCTGGGATCTGATGTTCCCCTTAAACAAAAATGATGATGATCTCAGTGCACATGTTTAATCGTTGGATAGGCCGTTAGGTTGGAAAAGCTTGGGAACGATGGTTCTGTCTTGCACGCCGTGGTTACAGATGGTGTCTTGACCCTAGTTTCTCCGGTCTAGCAATATTATTCTCGAGTATCTTGTTATTTTATTCCTTCTTTGCATTTGTTTTAGTGGTTTCTTTATTTTAGCCCAACATGCATCATACGCATCTTTGAGCATTCACGAGCCTCATCTGTCCAGGTGTTTCGATAATGGTGAATAACTATGTGTTCAATAATCTTGAATAAGGAGAGTCATTCCACTCTGAATTAGAAGGTTTCCTTCGGTCTCCTCGCTTGATCTAGTTAACTGAAGATTCTTGTCTGGAGTTTAGTTACTCGTCTCTTTTCCTTTTCCGTTGCTCCGGCCGCTGGCCGTGTTTTCCTTTCATTAGTTGTTAGTTCATCCAGACATGCGTGATTTGGTTGGCTATTTCCTTGTGATTGGTTTGAAGTTTTTCAGAAAATTATTATCGCTTGTTGGTTGAGAACGGGTGTCGTTTACCTTAACGCCCACTTTTCAGTCCGCTCCGCTTCAGCTCTGCTTCATCTCTATGTTCCATTTCGCTTTCGCTTCACCTCCGCTCGCTCTCCTACAAAGAGGACGTTAAGGAGGGGCATCTGTTGACACTCGTTTTATGATTAATAAGGCGGGTCATCTCCTTGTTCATTTATATGATGCTCTGAGTTGTTCATTCTTTATTGAGCCTTCTTGGTCAATTTGAGGTCTATTTCATGGGTCATGTCTCCTTGGTTGGGTCTGGTTCCTTACCTCTTTCCGCTAGACAAAGCTTAGCAAACTTTCATTTCATTTGCGCTCTATTGTCTCTAACGGTCCTTTGAGGGCGCGTTACAATCCTCTAACGCATCTACCTTGGTCCGTTACATCATCTCAGAGTCCTCAAGCTGAAGGCTTCTTTTAAAGCTTATCCATTAGCCTATCCGTTGGGTGTGATGGTTTATCGTGCGACCATTACAGCCATTGTGACGCATCTACCTATGACCGTTACGTTCTTGCAGAGTCCTGAGTTCGTCAACTTCGCCCGTTGATCTTATCTTTTAATGGATAAGGTTGTGTGACGGTCTCTTCCTGGTGCGTTACATTATCATGGCGGTTTATTGTGCAGCCGTTACATCAAACAGAGAGTTCTAGCAGAACTTCTCTTTCTCTGCTACTCGTAGTTGAATTAAGAGTTTGATTCCTTGATTTCTCTTCCAAATCTGATCCTCAAAACCTTATGTTTGTTTCTATGGACTCTTGGGAGTATTATCTTCAAGAGTTTGCTAAGAAACGTCCTACTTTCTAGCTGGATTATCCTCTACTCGACCAGAGAGTTTAAGGGTCTATAAATAGAACCCTTGACTTCATGGCCTGAGGGGGGAGACATCTGGGTTTGCGTCGAAGTGCTGCCGCATCCTGGAGCTAGAACCAACCAAGGAGAGCTGCTTCTCACGTCCATCTGCTTCCAAAGTCCAGGGACTATTGTTTCAAGAATTTTGTTCAGTCAAGTTGTCATCTTAGTGTCTTTTCCCTCTTCTAAAAATCATAGCATTGTCCCTCTTCCTCTACCACGTTCTTGCATCTTCTGCATCCATTTAAAACATCCTCCCATCTTTTAAAATGTCCCAGAGGGGTTAAAAAACCAACCTCCCCGGTATTTTCCTTTCCTTTTGCATGTTCTTAAGTTTCTTTGATTTATTGATACTACTTTGTCTAAAGGCTAATTTGGGTTGTTTCTCTTGTGTTTTACACTCTTTTGCAGGTTTATAGAGCCCATAGCACGAGGCCCAAGCTCCCTGGCCGGATGGAATGCTTGGAGATCAAAGATTCCCAGTTCTTATTCTGCAGATGCTCTAACGGTCTGTCAGAGGCGCGTTAGAGTCTTGTAGCGGTCTATTATGGGGCCGTCACACGTCCTGTGGCGCATCAGTCTTCAGCCGTTACATCTGACGGTGTTGCAGTTTCCTGGTTATTTTCTCTCTCCCGTGGGCGGGTGCATCATCTTCCTATTCTAAGGTATTTATCAGGTCTTTGGCTTATTTTTACCTTAGTGGCGATCACGTCTTTCCTTAGTTTGGGCATTAGCTTTCTCTCTCATCATATCTCTTCTTTATCTTTGCTTGCTCCACCTACATGGTGTGTTTTCCTTTATTCCTTGTTCCACGCCCCGACGTGTGTTTTTCTTTATTTGCTTAGCTTAGTCTTGATTGAGATAGCATGCCCATGCTAGAGCTTGTGCTGGTTGCCTAGGTTCATGATTCACATGTTCATAGGTTGAGTGATTTCATCATTGGCTCATATTTTGATCATAGTTGGCATCATAGCCCATCTTGCAAAAGAAGGGACACATTAAAACCAACACTGTCCTCCTTAGTCCTTCCCCCTTCCTCTTCCTTCAACCACTGTATCCCTTTCCTCTCTCACGATCGCACCCCCCTCTCAATCTCTCACCGGCGGGCGACGGAGTGGCGAGGGTGGGCAGGTGCGGCGGAGCTACCTAGGGACGCCGGTGAGGGGCGAGCGGAGGCGGCACCCATAGCGAGGCTACGGCAACGGCAGTGAGCTCCGACAACGGCGGCGGTCAAATTCTTTCTGGCAGACACCCCCCCACCGCAGGTATTCCCCTCTCTCCCTCTCCCGTTGGCCCCCTCCCCCTCCCTGCTCCCGCCCTTTCTCACTCTCACTCACACACACACACACACAAACTCTCACACACTCTCACTCTTACTTGGGGGGTAATATGTATTCAAGTGTTGGATATGGATTACTTTTAAGAAAATCAATTGCTCCTTTGAGAATTTTAACCTTCATGCCTGATCTACAAGATGAGCCTTTTCTCCTTATCACCTGGTATACACTTACAACATCAGGTGAAATTCCAAGCCCCTGTTTTTATTGGTAGGGTGGGAAGAGGGATGTGGATATAAATGTGTGTGCGTAAATGTGGATATGACCTTTTTTCATTTTTACCCGTTCAAGACTTTTGTTATGATATATGTGATTAGTATGCTTAGATGTGAATTAAATTTGTAGACAGGTGTGGATGCCGATTTGTGAGAAAATGTGTATGTGAATGCGAGTATGATAATGATTTTTTTTTCAAAAGATGATGTCGATGTCAATCACGGTGTGTGAATATGGAAGTGAAAGTGGATGTGGATATGGATGTATATGTGACCAAACAAGATGTACAAATGTGGAAAATAGTCAATATTTAGGGGAGATGTTGTCGATATTTTCTTAGAAGTAGTGATAAGACATATTGATATGAATTTTTTAATTTGTTAGGTAAATATGGCTAGAATTGATCGTTCATGGATGAATCGCAGAGTAGTTGACGGAGTGGTGTCAGAGGAGTTTAAGGATGGAGTTGATAGTTTTATTTAGTTTGTATTGGGGCATCCAACAGCAGTGGACTAGTGTGGTAACATCCGATGTCCTTACCTATGCTGTAAAGATAAGAGATTTCATTTGCTATGGGATGTGCAAGTTCATTTATACAGGAAAGGGTTCACGAAAGGTTATATGAATTGGGGGTGTCATGGTGAGGACTTCTGGTCGTATGAGCCCGGCAATGTTGCAGGCACAAGTACCTACGCAGATATGGTAATCGATGTTGATGGCCCTAACTTTAATGTACAAGGGGAATACGTGTACAACAAAGAACCACCAAACAAGTCTGCTGAAAGATTTAACAGTTACTTCGGGATGCTGATGAGCCACTATGGGATGGTTTTGAAAATCACACTTGATTGTCTGCTATCTCACAGTTGTTGAATTTGAAATCCGAATGTCACCTTAGTGAGAGTTGTTTTGACGGTATGCTTCTCCTTATCAAGAGTATGCTGGCTCGAGATGAGAAGCTGCCTGAAAATTTTTACCGTGCAAAGAAGATGGTCAATGAGTTAGGACTTGGATACCAAAAAATAGATGCATGCCATAATCACTGTATGCTATATTATGAAGATAATGTAGATAAAAGATCATGTGATATTTGTCATCATGATAGATTTAAACCTAAGAGAGGGGACAATTCAAAGCAAAAGGATGTGCCTTACAAGTCACTACGATACTTCCCTCTCACCCCCAGATTACAGCGAATGTATATGTCGTCAAAGACAGATCGACATATGATATGGCACACGGAAAGAGTACGTCGTGTAGATGATATAATTAGTCATCTCTCCGACAGTGAAGCTTGGGCTCATTTCAATCGTACCTATACTGCTTTTGGTCATGAGCCATGCAATGTTAGGTTAGGTTTATGCACAGACGGCTTCAACCCATTTAGAGGTTCAGTGACGTCTTACTCATGTTGGCCAGTGTTCATGACGTTGTACAACCTTCCGCCGGGCATGTGCATGAAGCGAGAGAACCTTTTCTTAACTTTGGTGATTCCAGGTCCAAAAAATCTAGGAAAAAATTTGGACATATATCTCAGGCCACTGATTGATGAGTTGAAAAGATTATGGAATGACGGAGTTGTTACTTATGATGCATATAGAAAACAAAATTTCACTATGAAGGCTGTATTGATGTGGACAATAAGTGACTTCCCTACATATGGAATGCTATCTGGCTAGAGCACACACGGGAGGTTGCCATGTCCTTACTATATGGTTGATACCAAATCATTTGACCTGAAATATGGTAAGAAATCATACTGGTTCGATTGTCATCGATGGTTTCTACCAATTGACCATCCTTTCCGAAGGCAAAAGGACTCATTCATTAAGAACACAGTTGAAATGGATGAAGCAGACTTGGAACGGATGTCTGGTCGACAAATGGCGGTACAGGTGCAAAACTTACCAGATATAGTGCAATTGTCGGGTAGTACACGACATATTCGTGGATTTGGAGAGGATCATAATTGGGTGAAGAAAAGTATCTTCTGGGAATTACCTTACTAGTCAGCCCTTTTGATACGACACAACCTAGACATCATGCATGTTGAGAAGAATGTCTTTGATAATGTGCTCAACACCATCATGAACGTGAAAGTCAAAACAAAGGACAATGCCGAGGCACGAGCAGACCTGAAGATACTTTGCAAACGACCAGAGTTGGAATTGCGGCCGGTACGGGGCAAAGTTGTGCAACCTAAAGTAGCTTACGTGTTGAAAGACACACAGATCAATGAACTGTGCCAGTGGCTGAAGCAATTAAGATTCTCTGATGGATATGTGTCTAACATAGCCCGTTGTGTGAATGTCAATGGGGGAAAATATATGGATTGAAAAGTCATGACTACCATGTGTTCATGGAGAGACTTCTGCCCATTGCTTTCTGTGACATATTGTCAAAGCCTATATGGGGAGCATTGACTGAGTTGAGTCAGTTTTTTAGGATTCTATGTGCATCAGAACTCAAACTTGGGGACGTGCAATGTATGGAACAGAATGTGGTCACGACGGTATGCAAGTTGGAGAAGATATTTCCCCCTACGTTATTCGATTCCATGGTGCACCTGATTATCTATTTGTCATACGAGGCCAAAGTTGGAGGACCGGTACAATTTTGACAGATGTATCCATTTGAGAGGTAATCAGTATGTATTTACTGATTATTTGATAGTAGTTACATGTGTCGGTCATTGTCACTGTATGCCATCGTCATATGATCTGTGTGTCATAGGTGTATGCATGACCTGAAAATGAAGGTTCACAACAAGGCTAAAGTAGAGGGTTCAATTACCGAGACATATATTATTGAAGAAATTTTAAACTTCTGTTTGATGTACTTCGAACATGAAATTAAAACTCGCCGCAATCGACCTCCACGTAATGATGATGGAAGAGAGGTGGGTCCGTCTGACCGGTTGTCCATATTTAAGTATCTAGGGCGTGCATTCGGACGTTGTTCGAATCGCATATTAGAGGACAAAGAGTTATTGGCCGCAAGATATATGTTCTCCTGAACTTTACTAAGATTGAACCTTATGTTGAGTGAGTCCTCAACTCCGTAGGTGCTAAAATTTATAAGCATCTTGACGTTCTTCCTCCCATTCACGGTGATGTTGCATTCATCATTACGGGCAATTTGATTCAGAATTAATTACTCAATGTCCACGCCTCAATGACTTGGAGGTTCAAAATGAACGAGAGAGATATTTTACCAGATGGCTTAAAGGTCAAGTAAGTGACAATCTACCAATTCCACAAAGTTTGAGGTGTATGCAAGTTCAATTTAAAGTAACATGGTTTATATTCATAGGTTGAAGAAGGTTATGTTACTGATGAAAGAGTCCGGGTGATAAGTTATGGACCTTCGAAGGTCGCGCATGCCTATCCAGGATTTTTTATGAATGGTTATAGATTTCACACCAGAGATTATGGACGAAATAAGTCTACGATGAATAGCGGCGTATGCGTGAAAGGTAGTACATACAATGAAAATAATCTTGATTACTATGCTATTCTTGAGGAGGTCATAGAATTACAGTATTTCAGATAGGACAATCATATATTCCTTTTTAAGTGTCATTGGTTTGATCCTAGCTAATTCTGTTCGAAACAACGCAATATTTGGGATTGTCAATGTCAAACATAGATCCAAATTGAATACCTATGAGCCGTTCATTTTGGCCGTACAAGTCCAGCAAGTGTATTATTCAAGTTATTCATCATCCAAGAATAAAGATTGGTGGGCAGTCTGTAGGGTAAAACCAAAGCTTGTGCCTAATGATGAGTTAGATCTGATTGAAGCTGTCTCAGAGGATTCTAGTGCCGAATTTTTTCAATCAGACGAGGGTGACACTGCAGAGTTGGTTGCTTCTAATCTTCATCTAATCGAATCTGACGATCCACTTCGGTTTTCTATAGAGGACGAAGTGGAAGAAGTCGATTCAACTGAGCTAAATGAAGCAATTGTTGGACAGGAGGAGTCCTCTGAGGAGGAAGTGTATGAATCTAGTAAGAATGAGGAAGATGACGAAGATGACAATGAGTTTGATATATCTTCAGCATCTGAAGATGAAATAGATACTGATTGAATATTTTGTAAGAAATTTAACATATATACACTTCTCATCATTATTACTTACCACCTCTCCTCGTAATTAGTTGTGGACTAATATGCACTACTTTAATTATTATCAATAATTAGATGGTTCAAGGTCGTACCGGATCTTCGAGGAGAGGTGTTTCTGAGAGGGGTTCTACTGGTATGTTTATTTAAATTCTTAGATAAATGAGTAGTGAATATGCACTTTATTTTGGTAATGATATTTTATGTCTCTACACCAAGTACACATAGTACACCTCCCCTACCACGTGCTACAGGTATGTTTATTTAAATTCTTAGATAAATGAGTAGTGAATATGCACTTTATTTTCGTAATGATATTTTATGTCTCTACACCAGGTACACAGATTACACTGCCCCCACCACTTGCTGCGTGTATGTTTATTTAAATTCTTACATAAATGAGTAGTGAATATGCACTTTGTTTTGGTAATGATATTTTATGTCTCTGCACCAGGTACACAGATTACACCGCCCCCACCACCTGTTGCGGGTATGTTCATTTAAATTCTTAGATACATGAGTAGTGAATATGCACTTTATTTTGGTAATGATATTTTATGTCTCTGCACCATGTACATAGATTACACTGTCCCTACCACCTGCTGCGGGTATGTTTATTTAAATTCCTACATAAATGAGTAGTGAATATGCACTTTCTTTTGCTCAAGATATTTTCTGTTTACAGGTTTGAGTGCCTCTACATCAGGTCTACAGAGTACACCCCTTCCATCACATTCTACTGCTATGCTTATTTAAATTCTTAGTTAAATGATAAAACTTCTATATGTTTACTTGCTGAATAATTTTTTTAACAATGAGCTAAATTCTGATTAACTACTTCTATTTTACTTGTAACAGGTCCCTCGAGCACACCACCTGCGATAGTTGGCTCGTCCGCCCACCCGGGCACACAACCGGCAGACGATGTTGTTAGCCATCACGAGGGCGAGCAAGTGATGTTGCAAGAGGGACGCAAGCCATGTTGGGTCTCTGGGTAAATATTTAAACTCATGAATTATGTTCGTTATCTATCCAACAACTATATAATTGTAGGCTATCATTTTAACATCTGTAATTGCAGGGATAAAGTAGAGCCCAATGACACTTCTCATTTTTTTACCAACATTATTGAGCGACATGTGAGTGGCCCATATAAGTCATTTCAAAAGTTTCCTCAGGAGATCCGCTATCGATTGTACGACGAGTTCCTGGTATACAATTTAATCTTTTAAATTACATATTTCCCAACTCCGCAATTTCAATTGACAACTTTGTGAGGCAAGCTGATGCTAGGCTTTTGACGTGCATGGGAGGCCACAGCAACTGTAAATTATAAGAATCAATTACATAGCTGTCGAGACCTTGCCAAGGGTCTAGCTGGGGGGAGCAAGGTCCGTGGCCTTTGGAAGGCACATGGCCCCACATGGATGAGGAGGGAGCACTGGGAGGACCTCTGTGATAGATGGACCGAGCCTAATTGGATGGCCAAATCAGTAAAAGCCAAAGCCGCACGTGCAACACATCTAGACATGTATCTCCATACTTCTGGATATGTTTCCTTCGCGACCCAAAAGGAGAGATTGGTAAGTAATAATCTTAATTTTATTATATTTTATTTATTATATGTTCTTATTTATTCTGTATAACATGTATAACAGGAAAAGAAGAGGGGTGGTACGGTCTCGTACTCTGATTTATTTGCTACAGTTCACCAAAAAAAGGGGATCGATCAGTATGTGAGTGAGAGAGCTCGCTTGGTAGTGGTAAGATTATATACATACACATTTCTTTTCTATTTTAATTTTTAAATATGATTGAGTAATACGAAATTTTTAATATTTTTATTCAATTTGCAGGAGTCATATGACATGCATATGACTGAAAAGTACGGGGAGGAGGAGACGCAGTGGCTGCAGCTAGATCCTGACGCATGGGTAGCAGCAGCCAGCCCACCGAAGAAAGGACGAGTATACGGTTTTGGGCAGAGCTTGGACACCACCCCGATTCTAGCATCTTCTTCGGGCTTAGCTTCGTCCTACCCCGGTAGCGGTTCCTTCTCTACTCCCTCCATCGGCACTTCTACGAGCCAGATTACATCCATCGTCGAACATGCGGTAGACCTAATCGAGGAACGCATGGAGGCACGCTTTACTCGTGTGGTTGCTACCTTCCTAGCCCAGGCGGGGATTTTGACTCAGGGAGCACCCTCGAGCACACCACAGCCCTCTCATGTGAGTATTTAATTTAATTTTTAATTTCGTAGACTTTAGAGTTATAATAGAGGAGTATATGTGATACCAATGTTGTGTGCTCTATAGGCAAAGCCGGAAGTAAGTATATGATAATGTGTGCGCAGTAGTATCTAGAGGGGGGTGAATAGATCCTATAAAAATGTTAACCTCGATTTTTAAGCCTAAGACAATTTAACACTCAGCTGTCAAACCACGAGCTCAAGTGATATATGTGAGAACAATATAAATGAAAGTGACAAGAATGCACTAACTAAGAGAATGCTATCTCACAGAATCCACTCAGATCAGACAGATCTAACAGAATGCAATACAACCACTTAGCGTATAGGGAAGATCAGTTCATATGCAAACCTGTGAATGCAGGAAGATGATAAGGCCAATCACACCAATGCAAATCATAGCACACAGAATTTTTAGGTGATTCGATCTGCCACGCAGATCTACGTCCACCCCACACTCAAACCTGAGTGTGGCTTCCCCTTGCAACAACAATAACTGCAGACTCAGTCTGCAAACAAATGCTGACTTAGAACTTGACCTAGAAGAACACTCTCCTCTCTTCTTCTGATAAAATTAGAAGGAACCATGAGTAACACCCAGTTACCCACAACCAGAGGACCAGTCCTCTCTTCCTCTAAAGCACAGAGAGAACCCCGTGAGCAACACCAAGTTGCCCACAACCTGGAGATCAAGATCTCCCTTCCTCTGATACCACAGAGGGGACGACAGATGAAACACCTCCACACACTCTGGTTGCCCAGAGCAACACACTGACAGTACCTGTGAGCAAACACCTTGAGTGCGCCGGGCACTGAAAGTCAAGGAACACAAACCGAACTAAAATGAGAAAGAACAAAACAAAAGGTAAAATGTCGAGCACAATCGACATAGTGCTCATAGATTTTTATGCAAGTCATGGCTCCATAAGTCATCCAAACAGCCATAGCAGAATGCTGTATGACTGGAGTGCAGCTTCAACTAAACCCAACAGGAACATGGTGCCATGTTCAATGATTTCACCGTTGAAGGCCAGCAGAACTGAAGTCCAAGTCAGTTTCTTGACTTTAAACAAGGATTATCAGGGTCATTTGATGCTCAATGATTCTCCAGAATCATCATGGGGAAGCTGGGAACCTCATGTAGAATCATTCTCTTCAACTAGTTTGATCATTCTTCACATGTCATAGCCATGAGCCACTTTACACCACTGAACAGCCATTTGACACTGCTATACAGCTATTTGTCTACTCTATCCACCTATTTTTCACCCGTAATCCGCAGCTAAAAAGCCTTCTTTCATTCTGTGAATTCTTCTGTCAGAAATCGACTTGTAAGCCCTTCCGAGTCGACTCCTATTCTTGGTTTTCAGCTGTTTCACACCTGCTGCCTATTATTCATCTTTGCACTACTATTTGTCACCCTTGTTGCCTATTATTCACCTAGTCCATCTATTTGTTACCCTTAAGGTAGTGTCTGTCACCCGTAATGCACATTTGTTAGCCTTAAGGGATATTTTTCACCCTTATTCTTCAGCGCATACAAAGTCTATCTTAAGGTGATATATCAGCTTGTTTCTTCAGCGATTGGAGGCTTCTTTTGCAGAGTTGCTTCTAGGACTGCTGTGACACTACCATGCTTATGCTTAGCTGAATTCTTCAGATATTACAGTTCTTCAAACAGAGATTCTTCAAGCATACAGACATAACAGTTCAAGCATTCATAGCATTGACATTACAACTCTTCAATCCTTCATATGAAAATGTTGTTCAAGGTATTAGCAAACAAATGGACATTAGCCAGCACACATCAAATTCATGATATCAAAAATAATGATCATAATATGATTGATAGTGTTAGACATCATCAAAATCACAGAGCACAACAATAACATTACTACTTAGTTCAAAGAATTCAGCTTTGAGAGTCAAAGAAATCATCTTCATGTTATTTACTTTCGAATTTAGAAAATTAAAAAGATATTTAAGTAGATTTATTATTAATTATTTTTTTAAATCTATTTATTTTTAATTTTTTATGATGTACGATCCTCCTACAGCCGGTGATGGTGGAGATGTTACGAATGACGAATGAGGATGATGCAGTGGATATCTCTTGATTTTTTAAATGATATTGTGAAAAAATGACACATTTCAATTAATGTAACTGTAACTTTTTTTATAGATTGAGTAATGTGTTGTGGACGTTCTTTATTGTAATGTTCGACGGATTTTATCACATTGTGTTGTATATGTTGTTTATTGCGTGTTTTATGTTATGCTGTGTAGATTGTGGTGTATAATTGTAGCTTTAAACATATTTTAAAATTTTAAATATATATAAAAAATAATGTGGAGAAAGTTTTCGACGGAATTTCAACAAACTAACAATTCGTCGGAACTAATTTGATGCACTTATTTCCGACGTATTAATTTTTCGGCGCAAATACGTCGAAAGGTTCAGACGTATTTTCGACCAACTAAAGGTTTGTCGGATCTTATTTGAGGCACAATAGTTCCGACGTATTAATTATCCGTCTCAAATAAGTCAAACATTAATGACGTCTTTTCGACACATTAACGGTTCATCGGAACTAATTTCATCCACTTGTTTGCAACGAAGTAATGATGGTCGTAAATACGTCGAAAAGTTACGACGTATTTTAGACCAACTAACGTTTCATCGGAAATAATTTGAGCCACAGGTTTCCAACGTATTATTTATCCGTCTCAAATACGTCAAAAATTAACGATGCATTTCCAACCAAATTAACTTTCGTCGGAACTATTTTAACCCAGAGGTTTTCGACGAAATAATAATTCTGTCGCAAATATATCAATAATTTCGGCTCGTCGGAAATATTATGGCCCATTATTTTCCGACAGAATAAGTTTTAGTCGGAAATACGTCAAATATTTTAGACGTATTTTCAACTAAATTATGTTCTGTAGCAAATATTAATTAATTTTATAGTATTAATTACCAACATAAATACCCACGAAAATTTTGATAGTATACTTTTGTCGGTAATTTCTGACGAATTGGTGACGTGATTATATTACGTCGGAAATTTGCGACGTCAGCGTTCCGACATCCATATTTTGTCGCAAATACGTCTGAAATCCGTCAAAAATTCATTTTTCGACGTATTTCAGACGTATTAGAGATGGAAGATGGACGTCGAATAACCTGTTTTCCTTGTAGTGAATGCTTTGTTGCCTGCAGTCTTTCTCTCATAGAGATCATGTAATTTCTGCCACAGAGATTTTATAGTCGTCTCACCTGACACGTGGTAGAATACACTATCATCCAACCACTGTCGTATTATGCCGATTGTCTTCTGATCTAGCTACTTCCATGCGGCTTCTGACATATCTGCTGGCTTGTGCTCAACACCCTCAATGGGTGTATAGAGATCCTTGCAGTAAAGGATGTCCTCATCTTGGCCTTCCATATCACCCAGTTGCTACCATTGAGTGATATCATTCTACTAACGGTTGCATCCATCTCGTCTCACGCTGTCAACAATATGACAACCAGGCTATGATACCACCGTGTTGGGAAAATTGGCCCTATTCCGTTCGCGTGAACGATTGAGGATGAACTCGGCAACCACACAAGCACAAAATGTAGAATTGTAAAAATAAAATACAACAGAGATGACGTACAAGATTTTATGTAAAAAATCTCCAACTTAGGAAAATTAATTGGACAAATCTAATCCACTATAATAAAAGAAAATAATACACCGACTCTACTCTCAAACTACAAACTGAGAATTACAACCTCCACACAAGTATGGAGACCACACACTTGAGACCTCAATGACAAACTCTGGAGTTGATATCCGAGACGAGAACCTCGAGGAAAGAGATACCCGAGGAAGCCCAGAGATGCCGCAGCCCTTCTCCCTTCTTCTTCCTCCTCTTCTCCTCTCTCTTCTCTCTCACCGTAATGACTTCTTTCTTGTCACTTTCGTTGTTTCTGGTTCTTTGCATGCATGGGTTCTCCTCTCTTTTATATGGAGAAAGCCTTCATAATAATCACAAACACCCACCTACGAGGTGTATGGAGGAGAGTTGATTTAGAAATCACCTTCTCTCTCTCTTGATATTGGCCTCTCATGAGGTTTGATCGATTCTAACATTTGTAAATTACCAAAAATATGACATTTTTTTCAAAGACATATATATGCTCATTTAATTATCCATGATCAAATTAAGCTTTGATGTAAAATGTATAATTGCTATTTCACAAATTAATTTTGTTGAGGAGGATACACTATTACTCTAATTTTATGTAAAGGTTATGGGATGGAAATTGACTATACCATTAGAATCAATATATTATTTTTGGTACCTCTCAAATTTAAGCAAAATATACTTGGAGTGTTTGCTTTGTATGTTATATCATAGATTATTCTGTCAGTAGTAGTTTTGATACTACTATCAATAATAGGTATTTGGTTACTATATGTAAATTTTGATTTTTACATGTTTTATAAAATTTATTAATGTATTATATTTAATATGCATGAATTTACTTATAAATGTTACAATTTACTCGTGACAAGTCCCAAGGCTCTCTCCCCTATCCACTCCACACCTCTTATCCCCTTCTCTAGTTGAAATTGTCTTAATTAATGATATTAAATGCTATGTATAGACGGTAAAAATACCAACATTAAAAACAATCTTATATTAAAATAAATACTATAGCATTTTATAGTCAGATGATTAATATTTTTTTATTTTAAAGATTCTCATTCTTTCTATCTCCTTTCCCTATTTTCTTCTTTCAAAGATATAATTATGTTTTCATAATTTAAGAAAATTAATATTTATGGTAAGAATATTAAAAGTAAAATTGTAAAGTGTATTAGGGATACAATAGTTAATGTAATGATTCTAGAGCATAAAGTTCAATATATAAGGTTCTTTGGTATACATAGACAAGAATTCCATCTCTTTTAGTTAGTTGAACTTGTCAATATTTTTCCCCTCTTCCACTTGCCACCCTTCAATCTATAAGAAGCCACTAAGATGTTCTCACATGGTATGCCTCATTGTCAATATATTCATTCTTTTTATCAATAAATCGTAGGGCCACAGGTTCAGCCTGGGGGAGTGAGAACATGCTCCCCTTATGGGGGAGGATGCACTCGACCAGTTAATGATCTTGTCGGTCGGTTTTTTGCCAAAAAAAGTATATATAAGAAGCCACTAAGATAGAGGATACCCCACTTGGTTTCATCGGCAGTGGGATCTCCATTGTCAAATTACTCTTTCACTCTCTGCATGTGTGAATTGCTCCATCTTATGGAGAGAATTGGAAAATTTTGTTCTTTCCTTCTTTGATTTCTTCTATTCTTTTGTGTCTTTCATTTTTTTTTTACTTCACCCTCTAATGCTTTTCTTAGGGGTACATTGTACTACATTTGGGATGGATTGATATGTATTCCTATGCTATATGTGGTAGAATCTCCTCCACCAGCTAGTGCTAAGCAATTGGTCGAAGAAAATTTTAGGGGGGAGAGGTCAAGAGACTAGTTAGACTAGTTTGAAGGTTGGGACACTTTTGTTTATGCCTATATTGTGGATTTTGTTATCACTATCAGTGCTTGCTTTTCTTCAAAGTCATGCTTCTATTTCTCATTTTTGCTACCCCTGACTTAAATGTGAGATGAACAACTTTTTCCACAAATTTATTGATATTTTTCATTTGTTTTTTTCACTATATTAGTGATAATATATGTAATGGGGTTTTGATTAAAAGCTTAAGTGCATTCATGGAGGTTTTTTTTTTTAAGCACCAACCAACAGAGTTAATGTCCAGTCGAGTGCATCATCCCCCAGCAGGGGACAGTGTTCTCACTCCCCCAGACTAACACTGTGGCCATAGAATTTTATTGATTTTTGTAGTGAATACAGGCTCATCGGGGCATACCCCTGAACAGTTACAGTTTGCAGCCATGAAAGAATCTACAAACCGTAACCTGTTACAAGTTCCAAAAATGAAAAAAGTGAAGTCTATACACTGCACTCCCTTTTGCTGCTGAAGTCTATACATTGTGAAACAATGTGAAGTCTGTTCGCTGCTGAAGACGGTGCAGGGTTTGTGAAGTCTGTACATTGTGAAGTCTGTACATTGTGGTGCATAAGCTTTGTGAAGTCCATACTGTGAAGTCTGTACATTCGCAGTTGAAGACGGTACAGAGTTTGTGAAGTCTATACATTGTTGAAGTCTCTACATTGTTTTGGAGGTTTGTGAGGTCTATACATTGTGAAGTCTATACACTGCATTCCCTTTCTCTGCTGAGGTCTGTACATTGTGAAGTCTGTACAATGAGAAGTCCATACTATGAAGTCTGTACATTCACAGCTGAAGACGGTACAGAGTTTGTGAAGTCTGTACATTGTGGTGCATAAGCTTTGTGAAGTCCATACACTGCATTGCATTCAAAGTCCGAGCTTTATGAAGTCTGTACATTGTGAAGTCTATACACTGCACTCCCTTTCGCTGCTGAAGTCTGTACATTGTGAAGTCTGTGCATTGTGCTGGTACGAACTAGTGAAGTCTGTGCATTGTGTTGGTATACACTCGAACTAGTGAAGTCTGTACATTGTGCTGGTATACACTCAAACCCTGCCAGATCTACAAACCCAAAGGTCATCTGTTACAGATTCGAACAGCAGGAAGACCTATTTTATCCACTCGGAGAGCACCCCTAGCCAGCCGAGGGAGCCCACTAGTTCGAGTGTATATGTTGTTGCTGTGAGTGTTACAAGCAAAGGAAGCTAGTGCGTCAGCAACTTGATTACCCTCCCTGAAGATGTGCTGAACGGAGCAGCCACATATGGTTACTTGATCAAGAATTACCTTCCACCAAGGGAGGATGGTCCAATTTGGGGCCACTCCTTTTTGAATAGCATTAACAAGCAAAGCACAGTCACAGTAAATAGCACCTACCTGAATGTCACTGTGTAAAACTAGAGCTAGACCATCATGTAAAGCCCTTGCCTCGGCTAGAATGCTGCACCCAAAGCCATAGTGAAAAGCAAAACCTACTATCAGGTGCCCGCAGGGTCACGGATACATCCTCCTCCACCACTCATTCCAGGATTTCCTTTGGAGGCCCCATCGACATGTAAAGTAAAATTGGATGAAGATAATTTGCATTGCACAAGGATTGGCAGGTTTTGGACTATCCTCGGATAAAAGTGAAACAAAGCCAGGCTATGTTTATGCATATTGGAGAGGAATCCAGGGAAGTGGATTTTATCCAGGGAGATGTTGATAGCTTCACATACTCTCTTCTTTATGCCACTAATGTTTGGCCTGATACAGTCAAATCTTGCTATGCATCTAGTCTTCCATAATTCCCAGAGCATTAAAATTACTGCATTCAGTCCAATATAGCTGTAGGCTGAGGATAAACTGGTACCAGCCAATATATTCCAGCATCGAATGGTAATATGTTCACTGAGATGTACCTTTACATTGATGAGAGGAGTGATCCAGGCCTATAGATCAGTTGCTAATTCCCCTTTGATGAAAAGATGGTTGAGGTCTTCAACTTCAGGTGTGGTACAGTAACTGCATTTGGAAGCCATAGCAATGCCACAATCAGTCACCATGCTGTCTACATGCACTGCACGGTGGATGATTTTCCAGAAAAAATTGGCAGCCCTCGGAGCTATCCTCGAATGCCAAAGTTTGGCCAAATGTCCTCTTGTAATACCTGAAGTCCTCAGGAGTTTGTTTGAAGATTTGACTGTAAATGAGCCTCCAGCAGTGGCCATCCATATGCATTTATCCCTCTCATCATTTAATTGAAGAGTTGGGAAGCATTGACTATTGTTGAGCAGGGCCCTAGCTTCATGAAAGGGATTAAGAAGTACCTCTCTGACAGTTAGCTTGGGTTTGCTTTGGATACTGCTAAGCTCAGGCTGCTGGACCTTATTAATGAGCGGCCCTTGCCCTGTCCAATTATCTTTCCAGAAATCTGCTTTTTTCCCATTTCCAATGATCCACCTGGAATTGAGTATAATTAGTTTCTTCACCTGCTGAAAAATATTAGAAGGCATGCCTGCTAGGAAAGGTTTCATACAATCGAAAATATTGGGTTTGAAGAATCTGCTCCTAGCATATATGGCCCACATAGATGAGCCATGAATGATGTTCCACAAATTTTTCGCAACCAATGAGACCTGAACATGATTTAGGTCCCTGATAGAGAGGCCTCCTTCCAACCTCGGCTTAAGAATGTGTTGCCAAATAACCCAATGATGGCGCCTCTGCCCTTCAGAGCCCTGCCAGAAAAAATTGGCACACATTTTATCGATAGCTTTGATTATTGTTTTCGGAATGAAGCAAGCCAAAGCCAGGTAAATAGGCATACTTCAGAGGACTGAATTGATAAGTATGACTCTCCCAGCCTGAGAAAGAAATTTGGATTGCCAGCCCTCCAACTTCTTCTGAATTTTGTCCAATAGAAACTTGAAATATGAGCTTTTGTAGCTACCTTTCTTAATGGGAACACCAAGGTAGTTAAAGCCAGAACCCAGAAATTTATAGCCAGTCATGGAATGAATGGATTGCTTGAGAGCAATTGGTGCTTTAGCAGAAACTACAAAACTGCTTTTTTCCTTATTGACTTGTTGGCCAGAAGTAAGTTCATATCTGTTGATAAACTGCTGTAGAACACTTATATTGTGTTTATTACCATTCAGGAAAATTAGGGTATCATCAGCATAAAGAAGATGGGAGGCTTGCACCACATTTCTAGGCCCACTGAAACCTTTCAGTTCTCCTGACTAAAATCTGGCTTTGAGGCCTCTACTTAACACTTCCGAAGCAAAAATGAAGAGGTATGGGGCTAAAGGATCACCCTACCTTATTCCTCTACTAGACTTAAAGAAACCTGCCATGGTCCCATTGAAATTGACTAAAAACCAGCAATTTGACAGAATCATCCCAATAAGAGAATTGAATCTATTGCTAAAACCAAACTTCCTCAGGGCTGCATGGATAAAGTCCCATTACATTCTGTCATAAGCCTTTGCCATATCAAGTTTGAAGATGGCATTATGACCTCTTACCTTCCTATCAATATCCGACATCATCTGTCTAGCCAGAGCAATATTATCCAGAATGGAGCGGCCCTTTACAAAGGCTCCTTGTTCAATTGAGATAATGTCTGGAAGGATAGATGCAAGCCGCTTGGAAATGATATTAGAGATTATTTTATAAGAGAAATTGCATAGACTTATAGGGCAGAAGTCACTGAAAGTCTTGGGCTCCTGCACCTTTGGAATAAGGACAATAATAGACGAAGAGATACCTTTAGGAATAGGAAAACCCATGAAGAAACTTTGGGTTGCTGCTATAACATCTTCACCAACAATGTCCCAAGCTGCTGTGTAGAATTCTCCAGAAAGTCCATCTGGTCCTGGGGAGCTTGAACTCTTAAGGGACCACACTGCTGCCTTGACTTCCTCTTTATCCGGGATAGAACTGAGAAGTGAGTTCTGCTCTTCAGTGATAGTATGTGGGATGCAATCCAGGAGAGAAAGATCCACCGAGTGCTCCTCAGTGGAAAAAATTTCTTGAAAGTATTTAACAGCATGAACCCTAAGGATATTCTGATCTTCGCACCATTGATCTGGTTCGTCCAACTTAAGTCTGCCAATAAATCCCCTTCTTCTATTATATTGAGCAACAGTATGATAAAAGATGGTATTCCTGTCTCCACTTTCAATCCAGTCCATTCGGGACTTTTGATTCCAAAAAATTTCTTCCCTATGGAGAGCCTGCCGTAGATTGGCATTGGTTGCATTCAAACTAGTCCTGTTCTCTAATGTGGGATTTTGATCGAAGGCAAGTTGTTTAATCTCTACAGGTGATTCTACTTGTCTGACATTCTGTGTAACATCACCAAAAACCTCTTTATTCCATTTACGAAGCTGAATTTTAACATACTTTAGCTTACTAGAAAGCCTGACCATAGCATTCGGATGATCATGAACCTGTTCCCATGCTTGAGAAACAACATGCCTAAAGGAATTATGGGAAGTCCACATTTTTTGGAAAATAAATCTGGAAGGTCCAGAAGAGTAGTTGCAATTAGTCAACAGCAGTGGACTGTGGTCAGATGGGCCCCTTGGGAGATGCTTGACTTACAGGTGAGGCAGTATATATAGACAGGCATTGATTGTTGATAAAGAACCTATCTAATCTGGCTCTGATGTTAGCTGAACCTGTTCTATTATTGGACCATGGCATGCCCAACCCTGAGAACCCAGCATCCAACAGGCCAGCCAAGCTAACAAAAGCATTAAACTCAGACATTGGAGTTAAAGCTGGGACAGTCCCACCAATCTTTTCTGAAGGCCTCATTACACAGTTGAAATCACCACCTATTATCCAAGGAACAGAAACTACAGCAGCAAAAGAAAGAAGCTCATTAAACAGGTCCATTCTGAGGTGTGGATTACATGAAGCATAAACAAAGGAAAAGTAAGCAGTGATGACTGTTCCAGTTCTCAGGCCAAGAGTGATTTGCTGGGTTGAAAAAGAAATTAACTCCAGATTACAGTTGTCATTCCAAAATAACCAAATTTTAGAATCTTCTACAGAATTGACTTCACACTTAGGCAAACCAATGTATCCACCAAGCTTCAAGGCTTTATTGGAGGCTATCATAGGCTCACTAATAGCCACTAGAAGTGGCTTATGGCTGTTCACTAGTCTCTTAAGACTTTCCCTGGAGCCAGAGTTTCCGACTCCTCTAATATTCCATACCATTATGGGACTGATCATTGAGATGGTTGTCTTTGATCATCTGCAGATCTAGCTCTAGATCTTGTCTCCATGTATCCTTTTTTGTCCTCCCGCCTGATAACATTCCTCCTTCCTATATCACTTGTCGGCATCAGAGTATTATCCATTTCCACCTTATCAGTCACAATTCTAGCTACATCATGTATCTTAAGCAGATCAACTTTAGTTTTGGCCACTAAAGGTAGATTTTGCACAACAGTAACAATTGGCGCAGATATATCACAATCCTGATTACTATGGCATTTAGTACCATATGGTTGTTCTATCAGACCATTGGTAGAAGGCATAATTTCATTATGACTCGGCAATTGCTCCTCAATTGCATGCTGAAAAGGCTCAGAATCCATCAAGAGCTCTCCTAAATTCTTGACATTATGAGATGTTGCAGCTGTAGAAAGTTTTCCAACTAAGAAACCCACTGCATCTATCGGACTGGGAATCTTGGGAATTTCTTTTCCTTCTGATTGGAGATTATTTCCAATAACTTGCTTCTCCTTAATAAAGCATTTCTTTATCATTTCAGTGGTCACTGGATCGACTGGAGGAGGCAAGGTTCTCACTTCCTGATCATCAGAACTCCTCCCTGCCGGAAGCATTGGACCTTGAGCAGACTCAGATTGCAGATGGACTTCTGAATTGGCTTCCCCCAATTCCTGTATATCTACTGCCTGTAACAGAACCTCAAACTGATTTTTCATAGTCACATTAGATCGAGCAGCCGGAGGGCCTTCTGGCCGGGGCTTTATTACCGGTTGCATCTTGGGTGCTGGAGCTTGAGCAGCTTGAGTTCGACCTGACCTTCCAGTTTTCCTTTTGCAATCATCTACAGAGTGACCAAGCTTATGGCAATGAGAGCATAGGAGAGGAACACGGTGATAATTGACTGACTGTCAATATCCCACTCCATCCAAGTCAATCCATAATCGCTCCCTGCGATGTGTTGACAGGTCCATCTCTATACAGACCAGAGCTTCCGACATATCAGTCATAGCTAAGGTCCTCTCATGAATGCGAAGAACAGTCCCAAAATTGCCAACAATGGATCGCAAGCAATTCTCATGGTAAAGATTCGCCGGCAGTGTAGGGAAACCAATCCAAACAGGTACCATCGGCGGATCGGCATCAAAATTGAATTCAGGAGTCCACCGAAAGAAACGAAACAAAAAGCCTTTTATATACAAATTTTTCTGAATGAGGAGCTTCATAAAATCAGCCTCATTGTCAAAGCGAAAAAGAAGATGCGGCGGGTTCAATTTACTTATGATGAAGCTTGTTGAAATCGCTAACCTCTGCACTAGACAGTTCTTGATGTCGGGGATAGCAGGTCGACCATAGGAACATTTGGCCACTATTGCAAACGACAGGAACTGCATACATGCCTGGAGGTCGGTCTTGGAGAAGAAAACCGCCGGCTCGCCAAGATCTGTAAACGCCGGCTTCTTGATCGATATAACGGTAGATGGTCTTTTGTTGGACTCCATAAGAGCCTGTGCAAAAGACCGTCGAGGAACAACAGCTATGGTGGATGAGGACGCTATCTCCGGTGACACACGTGGACCCCCCGCCGGCGCTGGGGGAACCCCCACCGCGCCGGCCATTACCGGCGGGGAGGAGTTAGAAACTTAAAAAAACTAATACATGTTATGTTTTGTAACTGATATGCATTTTTTGCCTTTAATCATTTCATTTTCATGGAGGTTGATATTGTCATTTCTTGGGGTTAGAAACTTAAAAAAACTAATACATGTTATGTTTTGTAACTGATATGCATTTCTTGCCTTTAATCATTTCATTTTCATTAAAACTTTAAATGCATTCATGGAGTTCAGATATTGACATTTTAGGGTTAGATCTAGGTGATAACTTTTTTAGTAGAATTTTAATATAGTTGTATGCATTGACATTAATCATATATTTCCAATAAGTAAGAACTATCATATTCCCCCTTTCATGGCCCACCAAATGTTCAGGGTAAGGTAGAACCTTAAACGTTGAGAGCTGTTTACATATTATTGTTTTTATGAAAGCCTCTTTTTATTGTTCTTCAAATTATTTGAAGAGTGTTCTATTGGGAACCAAAACATCTTATGTGCCCTCATTACTTCCTATTTGGTTCTTTAATTAAATTCTTCTCAATGTCAAAGTTCCTATAGCTAGTTTAAGACGTGCTCAATTTGTGAAAAGCAACATATGATTCCCTTTTAGTTTTATTGTTTGGCCATTTGTGGAAGATAATGGCTATAAGATGGTAATTTTTTTGTTTGGAAGGCTAGGCTTTCGCATATAGACCTTCATAACAAGTTTTTCTTTTCCTTTTTTTAGTTGTTTTATCTAAGGGTGAGCACATTTTGATTTGGTTTAGTTTGAAGAGAAAATTTCAAGAATCAAACCAAATCAAATTAAAGACTTAACTCGAATGAAATCAAACCAAACGACATTGATAACCAAATCAAATCAAACTGAATTAATCAGATTTGGTTCAGTTTTAGTCATAATTGGCCGGCATTACAAAGTCCTATATGAGATACATTTCTTTAAGGATGTAACTTACCCAAAAGGCAATCATAGATGTTCATTAAGCAAATCCCATCATACCTAAATTTATCTCGATTCCCAAAAGATGAATAACAAGCGGTTTGTGCAAAAATAGCACCTAAAAGATACCCTTGGCCTTTAGACACCTAAAGAACAGAAATAGCACCCACAAAGATCAAGTTAATACAACAATTTTCTGGAAAACCTAAAGTACGCTGTATGAAATGCTAATTGCCAAAGCTAATATTTGCACAAGCAGACCACAACCACAGAGCTAGCTTCAGGAAAAACAATAAAAGATAGAATTAACACAAACATAAGAGGCAACACAATAGAACATTGTTTCCTTTCTGGGATTAACCTAGAAAAATATATCGGTTCATCAGAAACAAAGTTCTTAAGGTTAACCAACATGATAAAGAGTAGGAAGATAACAACAAAAATGTGAGGATACATAGATGAAAGAAAAAAAGAAAAGAAAAGAAGACGACAAAAACTTTTGGCCACCAACCTTCAAGACATGTTTAAGTTTGAGGCAAGAGCTGTCAGTCTGTGCCCCAACGATGTGAAATCCATTCACTTCAACGTATCTGTAGAAGAAGGAAGAGGCAAGAACAACTAATGCATCTACGACTAACTGGAGACGAATGAAGAGGTTCCCATAGAAAAAAAAGAAAAAGAACATTTTTTCTCTTGATTTCTAACATCATAAATAAACAACAATAGTGGAATCACTACAAAAAATGTCGGTTAGCAACCGACACCTTCCGTCGCTAGTCCCTCGCTAAGTCATCACAAAAGTCGTTATCAGCGAATTAGGGACGGAATATCAACACATGACTTATGTTAATGAAATTTACTCACTAAATAGTGACAGGCAAGTATCCGTCATTATTCCGCCACCAGATTGTGACATCTTAGAGATGAACTATTTTTATCGTTAATCCGTCGCTACTTATAATTTATCAATAGAAAACGTATGTCGGTAATCCCTCTCTAAATAGGGACAGATTAGTGACAGATACTGTCGTCTAGAAGTATAATTATTCGTTGCTAATTTTTCTTTGTTTAGTGACGGATTAGAGACGAGCAATTGTCTGTCGTGATGTTAATCTGTCACTAATCCATCTTTTTTTCTGTCGCTAAATAGAGATGGATTACACAACCAGAAAAAGTGGGACTTCAAACGGCCGGAATCCGTCTCAGATCCGTCTGAAAATCCGTCACAAAACACGTTTGTAACGGATTTCCGACGTATTTCAGACGGACTTAGACCGTCTGATATTCTAAATCACAAATTTGTGACAGTTCCATTTTTCGTCTGAAATGCCGTCTGAAAATAAAATTTCAGACAGATTTAATTCAGTCACATATTCCGTCTGAATATCATACGAGATATTTTTCGTCTGAAATACCGTCTGTCCTTAATTCCGTCTGAATTTAAAGCGGTCAAAATGTCATCCGAAAAGTGGTGAGAAAGCCATCTGAATTTCAGACGGATATTACGACGGGTTCGTCTGAAATTGCAAACGGATATATTTCGTCTTAAATACCGTCTGAATTTCAGACGGATTATACGACGGATCGCTCAACTGGTCGTTTGAAATTTCAGACGGACATATTACGTCTCAAATACCGTCTGAATTTCAGACGGATTATACGACGGTTAGCTCAACCGTTCGTCTGAAATTTCAGATGGATATTTTTCGTCTCAAATACCGTCTGAAAATCAGTCGGAAATGTAAAAATTTATTTTTTAAAAAAATCTTAAAATATTATAAAAAACCTGTTGAATCACAAATAAACATCAAGAAATATCCTGCTAAAAAAAAATATTGGGAACCTGCTGATCAAATAAACACCACCGAAAAAAAAAACTCAACACCAACACCATGCAGATCAAATAAACACCACCGAAAAAAAAAATTCAACACCATGCTGATCAAATAAATACCACCAAAACAAAAACACATCAACTCTGCTGATCCGTCTGAATATCATCAAACATCAAGAAATATCCGGTACATCATCCATCCTGCCCTGTTCATCACCTCTGTCGCTGCTCGCAGAAGGATCCCCCTATATTAAAAAAATAATAACATTCATTCATAGATAAAAAATTAGTGTGAAAAAATTAGCATAAATTGAAATAAAATATATCAAATTGATAAATGCAGATTTTATAGATCAACTACTAGCTTGAAACAGTATTTAAATTAATTACATTTGGAGAATGCACTTTTGAGCGCCGAGCTCAAACCGGGCATCCGATTTAGATTCCGTCAGTTCAGACAAGTCACTTTCATCTCCCAGGTCGTGTTGGAATGATCGGCACGGCCATCCGACCTGTATTTCAAGTTTTAGACCCCCGGACCCGACTTGGCAGTTCATTTAAACTAAGTGTATTTGGATAATGCACTTTTGAGCGCCGAGCTCAAACCGGGCATCCGATTTTGATTCCGTCATTTCTGAAAAGTCACTTTCATCTCCCAGGTCGTGTTGGAACGATCGGCACGGCCATCTGATCGATATTTCAAATTTTAGACCCCCGGACCCGACTTGGCAGTTCATTTAAACTAAGTGTATTTTGAAAATGATCTTTTGAGCGCCGAGTTCAAACCGGGCATCCGATTTGGATTCCGTCAGTTCTGACAAGTCACTTTCATCTCCCAGGTCGTGTTGGAACGATCGACACGGTCATCCGATCGGTATTTCAAGTTTTAGACCCCCGGACACGACTTGGCAGTAAATTTAAACTAAGTGTATTTTGAAAATGAAATTTTGAGCGCCGAGCTTAAACCGGACATCCGATTTGGATTCCGTGAGTTCTGACAAGTCACTTTCATCTCTGAGGTTGTGTTGGAACGATCGGCATGGCCATCCAACTGGTATTTCAGGTTTTAGACCCCCAGACCCGACTTGACAGTTCATTTAAACTAAGTGTATTTTGAAAATGAACTTTTGAGCACCGAGCTCAAACTGGACATCCGATTTGAATTCCGTCAGTTCTGACAAGTCACTTTCATCTCCTAGGTCGTGTTGGATAAATCGGCACGCCATCCGACCGGTATTTCAAGTTTTAGACCCCCGGACCTGACTTGGCAGTTCATTTAAACTAAGTGTATTTTTAAAATGAACGTTTCAGCGCCGAGCTCAAACCGGGCATCCGATTTGGATTCCGTCAGTTCTGACAAGTCACTTTCATCTCCCAGGTCGTGATGGAATGATCTACACGGCCATCCGACCGGTATTTCAGGTTTTAGACCCCCGGACCAGACCTGGCATTTCATTTAAACTAAGTGTGTTTTGAAAATGAACTTTGAGCGCCGAGCTCAAACCGGGCATCCGATTTGGATTCAGTCAGTTCTGACAAGTCACTTTCATCTCGCATGTCGTGTTCCAACGATTGACACGGCCATCTGACCGGTATTTCAGGTTTTAGACCCCCGGACCCGACCTGGCAGTTCATTTAAACTAAGTGTATTTTAAAAATGAACGTTTGAGCGCCGAGCTCAAACCGGGCATCCGATTTGGATTCCGTCAGTTCTGACAAGTCACTTTCATCTCCCAGGTCGTGTTGGAACAATCGGCACTGCCATCCGACTGGTATTTCAGGTTTTAGACCCCCGGACCCGACCTGGCAGTTCATTTAAACTAAGTGTATTTTGAAAATGAAATTTTGAGCGCCGAGCTCAAACCGAGCATCCGATTTAGATTCCGTCAGTTCTGACAAGTCACTTTTATCTCCCAGGTCGTGTTGGAACGATCGGCATGGCCATCCGATCGGTATTTCAAGTTTTAGACCCCCGGACCCGACCTGACAGTTCATTTAAACTATGTGTATTTTGAAAATGAACTTTGGGCGCCGAGCTCAAACCGGGCATCCGATTTGGATTCCGTCAGTTCTGACAAGTCACTTTCATCTCCCAGGTCGTGTTGAATGATCGACACAGGCCATCGACTGATATTTCAGGTTTTAGACCCCGGACCCGACCTGGCAGTTCATTTAAACTAAGTGTATTTTGAAAATGAACGTTTGAGCGCCGAGCTCAAACCGGGCATCCGATTTGGATTCCGTCAGTTCTGACAAGTCACTTTCATCTCCCAGGTCGTGTTGGAATGATCGGCATGGCCATCCGACCAGTATTTCAGTTTTAGACCCCGGACCCGACTTGGCAGTTCATTTAAACTAAGTGTATTTTGAAAATGAACTTTGAGCGCCGAGCTCAAAACGGGCATCCGATTTGGATTCGTCAGTTCTGACAAGTCACTTTCATCTCCCAGGTCGTGTTGGAATGATCAGCATGGCCATCCGACTGATATTTCAGGTTTTAGACCCCCGGACCGACCTGGCAGTTCATTTAAACTAAGTGTATTTTGAAAATGAACTTTGAGCGCCGAGCTCAAGCCGGGCATCCGATTTGGATTCCGTCAGTTATGACAAGTCACTTTCATCTTCAGGTCCTGTTGGAATGATCGGCACGGCCATCCGACTGATATTTCAGGTTTTAGACCCCCGGACCCGACCTGGCAGTTCATTTAAACAAAGTGTATTTTGAAAATGAACGTTTGAGCGCCGAGCTCAAACCGGGCATCGATTTGGATTCCGTCAGTTCTGACAAGTCACTTTTATCTCTCAGTTGTGTTGGAACGATCGGCACAGCCATCCGACCGGTATTTCAAGTTTTAGACCCCCGGACCTGACTTGGCAGTTCATTTAAACTAAGTGTATTTTGAAAATGAACTTTTGAGCGCCGAGCTCAAATCGGGCATCCGATTTGGATTCCGTCAGTTCTGACAAGTCACTTCATCTCCCAGGTCGTGTTGGAATGATCGGCACGGCCATCCGACTGGTATTTCAAGTTTTAGACCCCCGGACCTGACTTGGCAGTTCATTTAAACTAAGTGTATTTGAGAATGCACTTTTGAGCGCCGAGCTCAAACCGGGCATCGATTTGGATTCCGTCAGTTCTGACAAGTCACTTTCATCTTCAAGGTTGTGTTGGAATGATCGGTAAGGCCATCTGACCGGTATTACAGGTTTTAGACCTCCGGACCCGACCTGGCAGTTCATTTAAACTAAGTGTATTTTGAAAATGAACGTTTGAGCGCCGAGCTCAAACCGGGCATCCGATTTGGATTCCGTCAGTTCTGACAAGTCACTTTCATCTCCCAGGTCGTGTTGGAATGATCAGCACGGCCATCCGATCGATATTTCAAGTTTTAGACCCACGGACCCGACTTGGCAGTTCATTTAAACTAAGTGTATTTAGAAAATGAGCTTTTGAGTGCCGAGCTCAAACCGGACATCCGATTTGGATTCCGTCAGTTCTGACAAGTCACTTTCATCTCTCAGGTCGTGTTGGAATGATCGGCATGGCCATCCGACTGGTATTTCAGGTTTTAGACCCCCGGACCCGACCTGGCAGATCATTTAATCTAAGTGTATTTTGAAAATGAACATTTGAGCGCCGATGTCAAACCGGGCATCCGATTTAGATTCCGTCAGTTCTGACAAGTCACTTTCATCTCCCAGGTCATGTTGGAATGATCGGTATGGCCATCCGACCGGAATTCCAGGTTTTAGACCCCCGGACCTGACCTGGCAGTTCATTTAAACTAAGTGTATTTTGAAAATGAACGTTTGAGCGCCAAGCTCAAACCGGGCATCCGATTTAGATTCCGTCAGTTCTGACAAGTCACTTTCATCTCCCAGGTCGTGTTGGAATGATTGACACGGCCAACCGATTGGTATTTCAAATTTTAGACCCCTGGACCCGACTTGGCAGTTCATTTAAACAAAGTGTATTTGGAGAATGCAGTTTTGAGCGTCGAGCTCAGACCGGTCATCCGATTTGGATTCCGTCAGTTCTGACAAGTCACTTTCATCTTCCAAGTCGTGTTGGAATGATTGGCATGGCCATCTGACCGGTATTTCAAGTTTTAGACTTCCAGACCCGACTTGGCGCTTTATTTAAACTAAGTGTATTTTGAAAATGAACTTTTAAGCGCCGAGCTCAAATCGGGCATTCGATTTCGATTCCGTCAGTTCTGACTAGTCACTTTCATCTCCCAGGTCGTGTTGGAATGATCGGCATGGCCATCCGACCGGTATTTCAAGTTTTAGACCACCGGACCCAATTTGGCAGTTCATTTAAACTAAGTGTATTTTGAAAATGAAATTTTGAGCGCCGAGCTCAAACCGAGCATCCGATTTAGATTCCGTGAGTTCTGACAAGTCACCTTGATCTCCCAGGTCATGTTGAAACGATCGGCACGGCCATCCGATCGGTATTTCAGGTTTTAGACCCTCGGACCCGACCTGACAGTTCATTTAAACTAAGTGTATTTTGAAAATGAAATTTGAGCGTCGAGTTCAAACCGGCCATTCGATTAGGATTCCGTCAGTTCTGACAAGTCACTTTCATCTCCCAGGTCATGTTGGAATGATCGACACAGCCATCTGACCGGTATTTCAAGTTTTAGAACCCCGGACACGACCTGGCAGTTGATTTAAACTAAGTGTATTTTGAAAATGAACGTTTGAGCGCCGAGCTCAAACCGGGCATCCGATTTGGATTCCGTCAGTTCTGACAAGTCACTTTCATCTCCCAGGTCGTGTTGGAATGATCGGCATAGCCATCCGACCGGTATTTCAGGTTTTAGACCCCCGGACCCGACCTGGCAGTTCATTTAAACTAAGTGTATTTTGAAAATGAACGTTTGAGCGCCGAGCTCAAACCGGGCATCCGATTTGATTCCGTCAGTTCTGACAAGTCACTTTCATCTCCCAGGTCGTGTTGGAATGATCGGCACGGCCATCGACGGTATTTCAGGTTTTAGACCCCGGACCCGACTTGGCAGTTCATTTAAACTAAGTGTATTTTGAAATGAACGTTTGAGCGCCGAGCTCAAACCGGGCATCCGATTTAGATTCCGTCAGTTCTGACAAGTCACTTTCATCTCCCAGGTCGTGTTGGAATGATCGACACGGCCATCCGATCGGTATTTCAAGTTTTAGACCCCCGGACCCGACTTGGCAGTTCATTTAAACTAAGTGTATTTTGAAAATGAACTTTTGAGCGCCGAGCTCAAACCGGGCATCCGATTTGGATTCCGTCAGTTCTGACAAGTCACTTTCATCTCCAGGTCGTGTTGGAATGATCGGCATGGCCATCGATCGGTATTTCAGTTTTAGACCCCCGGACCCGACTTGGCAGTTCATTTAAACTAAGTGTATTTTGAAAATGAACTTTTGAGCGCCGAGCTCAAACGGGCATCCGATTTGGATTCCGTCAGTTCTGACAAGTCACTTTCATCTCCCAGGTCGTGTTGGAATGATCAGCACGGCCATCCGATCGGTATTTCAAGTTTTAGACCCCCGGACCGACTTGGCAGTTCATTTAAACTAAGTGTATTTTGAAAATGAACGTTTGAGCGCCGAGCTCAAACCGGGCATCCGATTTGGATTCCGTCAGTTCTGACAAGTCACTTTCATCTCCCAGGTCGTGTTGGAATGATCAGCATGGCCATCGACTGGTATTTCAGGTTTTAGACCCCCGGACCCGACCTGGCAGTTCATTTAAACTAAGTGTATTTTGAAAATGAACGTTTGAGCGCCGAGCTCAAACCGGGCATCCGATTTGGATTCCGTCAGTTCTGACAAGTCACTTTCATCTCCAGGTCGTGTTGGAATGATCGGCATGGCCATCGACCGGTATTTCAAGTTTTAGACCCCCGGACCCGACTTGGCAGTTCATTTAAACTAAGTGTATTTTGAAAATGAACTTTTGAGCGCCGAGCTCAAACCGGGCATCCGATTTGGATTCCGTCAGTTCTGACAAGTCACTTTCATCTCCCAGGTCGTGTTGGAATGATCGGCATGGCCATCCGACGGTATTTCAGGTTTTAGACCCCCGGACCCGACCTGGCAGTTCATTTAAACTAAGTGTATTTTGAAAATGAACTTTGAGCGCCGAGCTCAAACCGGGCATCCGATTTGATTCCGTCAGTTCTGACAAGTCAATTTCATCTCCCAGGTCGTGTTGGAATGATCGGCATGGCCATCCGACGGTATTTCAAGTTTTAGACCCCGGACCCGACCTGGCAGTTCATTTAAACTAAGTGTATTTTGAAAATGAACGTTTGAGCGCCGAGCTCAAACCGGGCATCCGATTTGGATTCCCTCAGTTCTGAAAAGTCACTTTCATCTCCCAGGTCGTGTTGGAATGATCGACACGGCCATCCGACAGGTATTTCAGGTTTTAGACCCCGGACCCGACCTGGCAGTTCATTTAAACTAAGTGTATTTTGAAAATGAACTTTTGAGCGCCGAGCTCAAACCGGGCATCCGATTTGGATTCCGTCAGTTCTGACAAGTCACTTTCATCTCCCAGGTCGTGTTGGAATGATCGGCATGGCCATCCGACCTGTATTTCAAGTTTTAGACCCCCGGACCTGACTGGCAGTTCATTTAAACTAAGTGTATTTTGAAAATGAACTTTTGAGCGCCGAGCTCAAACCGGGCATCCGATTTGGATTCCGTCAGTTCTGACAAGTCACTTTCATCTCCCAGGTCGTGTTGGAATGATCGGCAAGGCCATCCGACTGGTATTTCAGGTTTTAGACCCCCGGACCGACCTGGCAGTTCATTTAAACTAAGTGTATTTTGAAAATGAACGTTTGAGCGCCGAGCTCAAACCGGGCATCCGATTTGGATTCCGTCAGTTCTGACAAGTCACTTTCATCTCCCAGGTCGTGTTGGAATGATCGGCATGGCCATCCGACGGTATTTCAAGTTTTAGACCCCCGGACCCGACCTGGCAGTTCATTTAAACTAAGTGTATTTTGAAAATGAACGTTTGAGCGCCGAGCTCAAACCGGGCATCCGATTTGGATTCCGTCAGTTCTGACAAGTCACTTTCATCTCCCAGGTCGTGTTGGAATGATCGGCATGGCCATCCGATCGGTATTTCAAGTTTTAGACCCCCGGACCCGACTTGGCAGTTCATTTAAACTAAGTGTATTTTGAAAATGAACTTTTGAGCGCCGAGCTCAAACCGGGCATCCGATTTGGATTCCGTCAGTTCTGACAAGTCACCTTCATCTCTAAGTCATGTTGGAATGATCGGCATGGCCATCTGACTGGTATTTCAAGTTTTAGACCCCCGGACCCGACTTGGCAGTTCATTTAAACTAAGTGTATTTTGAAAATGAACTTTTGAGCGCCGAGCTCAAACCGAGCATCCGATTTGGATTCCGTCAGTTCTGACAAGTCACTTTCATCTCCAAGGTTGTGTTGGAATGATCGGCAAGGCCATCGACCGGTATTTCAGGTTTTAGACCCCCGGACCCGACCTGGCAGTTCATTTAAACTAAGTGTATTTTGAAAATGAACGTTTGAGCGCCGAGCACAAACCGGGCATCCGATTTAGATTCCGTCAGTTCTGACAAGTCACTTTCATCTCCAGGTCATGTTGGAATGATCGGCATGGCCATCCGACTGATATTTCAAGTTTTAGACCCACGGACCCGACTTGGCAGTTCATTTAAACTAAGTGTATTTTGAAAATGAACTTTTGAGCGCCGAGCTCAAACCGGGCATCCGATTTGGATTCCGTCAGTTCTGACAAGTCACTTTCATCTCCCAGGTCGTGTTGGAATGATCGGCATAGCCATCCGACGGTATTTCAGGTTTTAGACCCCCGGACCCGACCTGGCAGTTCATTTAAACTAAGTGTATTTTGAAAATGAACGTTTGAGCGCCGAGCTCAAACCGGGCATCCGATTTGGATTCCGTCAGTTCTGACAAGTCACTTTCATCTCCCAGGTCATGTTGGAATGATCGGCATGGCCATCCGACCGGTATTTCAAGTTTTAGACCCCCGGACCCGACCTGGCAGTTCATTTAAACTAAGTGTATTTTGAAAATGAACGTTTGAGCGCCGAGCTCAAACCGGGCATCCGATTTGGATTCCGTCAGTTCTGACAAGTCACTTTCATCTCCCAGGTCATGTTGGAATGATCGCATGGCCATCCGACCGGTATTTCAGGTTTTAGACCCCCGGACCCGACTGGCAGTTCATTTAAACTAAGTGTATTTTGAAAATGAACGTTTGAGCGCCGAGCTCAAACCGGGCATCCGATTTGGATTCCGTCAGTTCTGACAAGTCACTTTCATCTCCCAGGTCATGTTGAATGATCGGCATGGCCATCCGACCTGTATTTCAAGTTTTAGACCCCCGGACCCGACTTGGCAGTTCATTTAAACTAAGTGTATTTTGAAAATGAACGTTTGAGCGCCGAGCTCAAACCGGGCATCCGATTTGGATTCCGTCAGTTCTGACAAGTCACTTTCATCTCCCAGGTCGTGTTGGAATGATCGGCATGGCCAACCGACTGGTATTCAAGTTTTAAACCCCCGGACCCGATTTGGCAGTTCATTTAAACTAAGTGTATTTAGAAAATGAACTTTTGAGCGCCGAGCTCAAACCGGGCATCCGATTTGGATTCCGTCAGTTCTGACAAGTCACTTTCATCTCCCAGGTCATGTTGGAATGATCGGCATGGCCATCCGACCGGTATTTCAGGTTTTAGACCCCCGGACCCGACCTGGCAGTTCATTTAAACTAAGTGTATTTTGAAAATGAACGTTTGAGCGCCGAGCTCAAACCGGGCATCCGATTTGGATTCCGTCAGTTCTGACAAGTCACTTTCATCTCCCAGGTCGTGTTGGAATGATCGGCATGGCCATCTGATCGGTATTTCAAGTTTTAGACCCCCGGACCCGACCTGGCAGTTCATTTAAACTAAGTGTATTTTAAAATGAACGTTTGAGCGCCGAGCTCAAACCGGGCATCCGATTTGGATTCCGTCAGTTCTGACAAGTCACTTTCATCTCCCAGGTCATGTTGGAATGATCGGCATGGCCATCCGACTGGTATTTCAGGTTTTAGACCCCCGGACCCGACCTGGCAGTTCATTTAAACTAAGTGTATTTTGAAAATGAACGTTTGAGCGCCGAGCTCAAACCGGGCATCCGATTTGGATTCCGTCAGTTCTGACAAGTCACTTTCATCTCCCAGGTCGTGTTGGAATGATCGGCACGGCCATCCGACGGTATTTCAGGTTTTAGACCCCCGGACCCGATTTGGCAGTTCATTTAAACTAAGTGTATTTAGAAAATGAACTTTTGAGCGCCGAGCTCAAACCGGGCATCCGATTTGGATTCCGTCAGTTCTGACAAGTCACTTTCATCTCCCAGGTCGTGTTGGAACGATCGGCATGGCCATCCGACCCCCGAACCCTGAATTTTCTCAATTCTTCTAAACTAAGTGAGTTTTGAAAACTAGGGAGTTTTAAAATTTCAAATGAACATAATTGAGTAATTCCATCAAAATAAAAACATAGTAAACACTCACCTGTGCGGCCTGTGCTGTGGTGGTGGTGGATCACTGAGGGACCATTCCCCCCTGGGAGAGGAGGCCACTGATTGCCTGCAAAATGATTGCCTGCTGGCTAGAGATCTCCTGTTGGAACTACTGCTGCTGCCGCTGCAAATCAGAAATCTGCGATCGGACCATGTCCATCATGTCGCTGGCAGAAGCGCTGGGGGCAACGGAAGGTATAGTGAAGGCACTGCTACTGGTTTGGGCAGAGCTAGAACTCGCACATGATGATATCACCGCGCTAGCGTCTAGGCTCTCCCCAAAACCATATAGTCGGCCTTTCTTCGGTACGCCAGCTGCTGCCACCCACTCCACCGGATCGAACTCCGGCTGCTGCGTGTCTCCCTCCCCGTACTTCTCTGTCACTGCTTTGCTATATGTTTCCTACAAATTGAATAAAATAACTAGTCAATTTCATATGAATTTCATGCCGATTTAAATGAACGGTACAAGTTACATATGTAGATAAACTTACCGCTGCTGACTTAGCTGTCTCACTCACAAATTGATTAGTCCCCTTCTTTTTGTGTGTTCTGTCGAACACCTCGAGGAACGACGGAGGTCGATTAAGCTCCACAGCCTGTTATACAATTCATAGTAAAAAAAAGTCAAATATTGGGATAAATTGTAAGAAGATAAATTGTTATATTACTTACCAATTTTTGTTTATGAGCCGCATAAGAGATGGACCCACTCGTATGCAAATTTGAACCTGGTTTTGACGCCCTGTTTGCTTTGGCTTTTTCGGACTTTTCTATCCACTTGGGGTCGGCAAAATGGTCACAAGATATCTCCCAATCCTCCTGCCTCATCCATAGAGGGCGGTGCGCCTTCCACAATTGTCGGTCTTCACTCCCCCCACTCAATTTTTTAGCGTGTGCTCGGGCCTCATGTATTTTCCTCTTGTAACTTGACTGCATAGTAGACTCCCAGGCACGACGACATCTCGCCGCGTCATGTCCACACGTGAATTGAAAAGACCGCTGTAAATCAATTACTTTTCACACTTAGTATACTGTTGTAAATTGAGTTTGGGAAATACTTGAATTAAATGACGTAATTACTTACTAAGAACATGTTGTACAATGAATCGCGGACGGCCATCGAAATTCTCTGAAAGTGGATGCTGCCCCGGGCACATGTGCCAACATGAGTTCGGTGGAATGATGGACAGCATTGTGGGGTTCAAATTTCTTACTGCAATTGCAAATGTCAAAATATTCATATTAGACAGTTGAAGGCTAATTAAATAATGAATGTAATATAACCTTATAGATTTACCCGGAGATCCAACACGGGCGACGTCTATCATGGGCCGTGCCTCCCTCGTGACGACTGCCGGCATCGTCAAGTGGCTGACTGGTGGGGGTGTGCCCTGTACAAGTGGGAGGTGGTGGGAGGGCACTGGGATCTGTAAGAATAGATCTTCACAAGTAAAACTAAGTGTATTACAGATCTTTGAAATAACATAATTAAGTAAGGAGGGCACTGGGACCTATACATACCTGCAGTGGGAGGTGGTGGGGGTGGCATCTGCACAACAGGTGGGAGACCACTGATACCTGCAAGAATTAATTTTCATAAGTAAAATAAATGTTGGAGAATTTAAATTAAAATATACATACCTGCAGCGGGAGGTGGTGGGGGTGGCGTCTGCACAACAGGTGGGAGGCCACTGAGACCTGCAAGAATTAATTTTCATAAGTAAAATAAATATTGGAGAATTTAAATTAAAATATACATACCTGCAGCGGGAGGTGGTGGGGGTGGCGTCTGCACAACAGGTGGGAGGCCACTGAGACCTGCAAGAATTAATTTTCATAAGTAAAACAAATATTGGAAACTTTAAATTAAAATATACATACCTGCAGCGGGAGGTGGTGGGGGTGGCATCTGCACAACAGGTGGGAGGCCACTGAGACCTGCAAGAATTAATTTTCATGTGGAGTGATACAAATATTGCGAACTTATAATTAAAATATACATACCTGCAGCGGGAGGTGGTGGGGGTGACATCTGCACAATAGGTGGGAGGCCACTGACACCTGCAAGATTTAATTTTCATAAGTAAAACAAATATTAGAGAATTTAAATTAAAATATACATACCTACAGCGGAAGGTGGTGGGGATGGCGTCTGCACAACAGGCAACGAGCCGACACTTGAACCTAAAAAAAATTCTTTTAGGCTAGTAAATGATGTAAACATTTATATAGCTAAATTTTTTAATAGATATACATGTGCCCGAAGAAGACGCCAAACAGGAGGGAGTAGAGCCCTTGTCACTGCCCTGTCTCCTCCCACTCCTAGTACGACCTCCTCGAACCATTTCTTTATTACTAACAAAACAATTAATACATATTAATCCTCAATTGCACAAGACTAAAATCTCTGTTATTAAAAATTATGCAAAAAGGTAAGGATATCTCACTAAATTATGAAAACGTGCCTCCCTCATGTTGATGATATATCTAACTCATCATCATCTTCGTCATCCATAGTAGCCTCATCAGATTCAAACTCTTCGTCTTCATCTGATTCTTCCTCCCCTCTAACATCAACATTTAGCTCCATCGGATCGACTTCTTCCACTTCATCTCGCGTACGTAATGACAGTGGCTCATCAGATTCGTCCAGATTAAACCTAGAGGAACCGACAACGCCAACTTCGTCTGATTGATAATATTCAGCACTAGCAACCTCTGAGACATCTCCACTCATAGTTAACTCATAAGTGGGAAAGAGTTTTGAATTAACCCTGCAAACTGCCCACCAATCTCTATTCTTGGATGATGGATAGCTTGAATAGTACACTTGCTGGGCTTGTGCGGCTAAAATGAACGGTTCATAGGTCTTAAGTTTAGACCTATGCTTGACATCGACAATCCCATAATTTGTGTCATGTCGAACAGAACTAGGATCAAACCATTGACACTTAAATATGTATACATGATTGTCTTGTCCCAAATACTGAAGTTCTAAGACTTCTTCAAGAATACCATAGTAGTCCAATTCCACTTCATTGTATAAACTTCCCTTCACAGATACGCCGCTGTTCATCGTAGACTTACTTCGCCCATAATCCCTTGTATGAAATTTGTATCCATTAACAATATATTCTGGATAGGCACGTGTCTGGTTCGAGGGGCCATAACTTATCTGTTGTACTCTTTGATCAGTAATGAGACCTTGTTCAACCTATATTCAAATTAGAGTAATTAAAATAATAACAATTACCTCAACATACATAAATACAAACATATATATTCAACGATGACACTAACTCGATTTTTCAGCCATTTGGTAAAAAACTTCTCGCGTTCTTTTTCAATCTCCACGTCCTGGATATTTGGGCATTTTTCAGCTAATTCTGAATCAAATTGTCTGCAATATAAATGCACTACTACTTTAAATGAACTGCAGAAGAAGGATGAACAACTTATGGACTTGTTGGAAATGTGAGTTAAGAACTTACTCAACATAAGGTTCAATCTCGAGGCAATTCAGAAGAATATATATCTCAGCGGCGTGCAACTCTCTATCTTCGAGCGTGCTCAAGCAACGTCCGAACGCACGTCCAGGATGTTTAAATATGGAGAGCCGATCGGACGATTCATCCACTCCCCCATCATCATTACGTGGAGGTCGAGTACGACGAGTTTGAATCTCTGGCTCAAAGTACATAGAACAGAAGTTCAAAATTTCTTCAAGAATGTATGCCTCAGCAATCGAACCCTCCACCTGTGCCTTATTGTGAACTTTCATTTTTAATTCATGCATGCACCTACAACAACAAGTCAGATGGCAACGATATGTACCAGCCATGGACGACTTGTAAGTTAACAAAAATTGTCACATACCTCTCAAATGGATACATCCATCGAAATTGTACTGGCCCTCCGACGATAGCCTCATATGGCAAATGAACGACCAGGTGCTCCATCGAATCAAAGAATGCCGGAGGAAATATCTTCTCTAGCTTGCAAACGGTTGTGACAACTTTTTCTTCGATAGTTTGTACATCCCGAAGTCTGAGTTCTGATGCACATAAAATCTTGAAAAATTGACTCATCTCAGCTAGTGCTCCCCATATCTGCTTTGGCAACAAATCACGAAATGCAATGGGCAGTAGCCTCTCCATGAACACATGACAGTCGTGACTTTTCATACCATATATTTTCCCCTCATTAACATTCACACAACGGGCTATGTTGGATGCATATCCATCTGGGAATCTCAACTGTTTCAACCACTGGCACGCTTCCTTTATCTGTGTATCTTGAAGCACGTAAGTTGCTTTAGGCTTCACAGTTTTGCCATTTACGTTCTGTAGTTCCAGTTCTGGACGTTTACAAAGCATCTTTAAATCCATACGTGCTTTGGCGTTGTCCTTTGTTTTCCCTTTAACATTCATGATCGTATTGAACACATTATCAAAAAAATTCTTCTCGGTATGCATGACATCCAGATTGTGTCGTACAAGAAGAGTTGACCAATAAGGTAATTCCCAAAAAATACTTTTCTTGTTCCAGTAGTGATCCTTTCCAAAACTAGGGAGTTGCCGTGTGCTACCAGATAATTGTACTACATCTGGTAAATTATGCACCCGTGACGCCATATGTCGACCCGACACTCGTTGCAAGTCAGCTTCATCCATTTCAACAGTATTTTTACCTTCGAAAAGGAAGGTCACTTGGTAGCAACCGCCGATGGCAATCAAACCAGCATGCTTTCCCACCATGTTTCAATACAAATGATTTGGTATCTTCCATACAATAAGGACATGCTAACCTCCCATGTGTGCTACAACCAGATAGCATTACATATGCAGGGAAGTCACTTATTATCCAAATCAGTGCAGCCTTCATAATAAAATTTTACTTCATATATGCATCATAAGTAACAACTCCATCAATCCATAAAAATTTGAGCTCATCAATCAACGGCCTGAGATATATGTCCAAATTTTTTCTGAGACTTTTTGGACCAGGAATTACAAAAGACAAAAATAGATTTTCTCGCTTCATGCACATGTGCGGCGGAAGGTTGTACGGTGTCATGAACACTGGCCAACAAGAATAAGATGCCACTGAACCACCGAATGGATTAAAACCATCTGTGCATAAACCCAAACGAACATTACGTGACTCCCTTGAAAAGGCAAGATGAGTACGACTAAAGTGAGTCCAAGCTTCACCATCGACAGGATGACTGATTATATCATCGGCACGACGTACTCTTTCGGTGTGCCATGTCATATGTCGAGCCATCTTTGAGGACATATACAGCCGCTGTAGCCTAGGCACAAGAGGGAAGTATCGCAACGCCTTGTAAGGTACATCTTTTGCCTTTGAATTGACCTTCCCCCCTTAGGTTTGAATCTGTCATGGCCACAAATGGAACATGATATCTTATCTGCATCGTCTTTGTAATATAACATATAATGATTCGGACATGCATCTATTTTCACATATCCAAGTCCTAAGTCATTGACCATCTTTTTTGCACGGTAAAAAGTTTCTGGCAACTTCTCGTCTCGAGGCAACATACTCTTGATCAAGAGGAGGAGACGGTCAAAATAAGTCTCACTGATGTGAAATTCAGATTTCAAGTTCAACAACTGTGACACTGCAGACAATCGAGTGTGCTTTTCACAACCATCCCACAGCGGCTCATCAACATCCCTAAGTAGTTCATAAAATCTTCCGGCTGTCTTATTCAGCGCTTCCTCATGAACATTAAAACTAGGACCAGCAGCATCTACAACCATATCCACATACCCACTTGTGCCTGCAATATTGTCGGTCTCATACCTCAAGAATTGCTCACCATGACACGTCCAATTCGTATAACCATCCACGAACCCTTTCGTGTACAAATGATGTTGCACATCCCATGTTGAACACCATCTCAAATTTCTACAACTTGAACAAGGGCATCGAATGTGACCGTCGCGATCTATTGCTGCATTTGGATTCCCCAATGCAAATTGAATGAAACTCTTAACCCCATGCTTAAAGTCATCTGACACCACCCGGTCAACTATTCTACGATACATCCATGAACGATCTGTCGACATTTTGCCTGCACCCAATAAATGACAATACACATCCTAACTTTCAAATCATTACTCATGATATTACACCCGACCCTTTCCTCACATCGTTCATCATAGACCATTTGCAGTTAGAAGAGGAATATTAATTAGATTATCACTTTTTAACCCATCCATGAAGGTTTGATCGCACAATCACTTACTATATGTGCTGCACGATTTGCTGAAAATTTCGGCATCATCTCCTCACACTTCTCCGATATACCAAAAATATTTATTGATTTTGAAATTTTCTTAAACACTTACAAGTAAGTGATTAAGAAAACACTCAAAATCAATAATGGTATGTTAGAGAAGAGTGGGGAGACGCAACCGAAATTCTCAACAAACCATACAAACATATATAGTAAATGACTGCCTAAGTGCGATCAAACATTCATAGACTGTACAAACGGGATAATTCAAGACTTTGAGGTAGATATATACATTCTCATAAACAAATGAGAACATACACATCAATCCCAAAGTCTTGAACGGGAAGGCACATTGACACGGTTTTAACGCGCTCTCCTGAGGTGCATGTAATGTTAGGTCGCACCCACGCACCTCAGCTCACAGGGAATACCCCATGCATTTACATAACATAAAATTAAATAACAACGTAATTATCATTATGCATATATCAAATTAAATAACACCCAAATTATAAAAAATTTCAAATGAAGAACATCGAAGCTAAACAATCTACATTTTTGAGTCAAATTAACATCAAATTTCTATTAAAATCAGATTTAAAAATATATTTACATGCAATTGAAATCCATAAAGTTTTAAATCACAAAACGAATTTTTTGGGTATTTACCTATTGCTATAGAGAATTCTGATTTCTTTGTATTTATCAACATCTTTGTATATATGTACTACTTAAGATATGTGGTCATTCCATTTCTCTATATCTTCTTATCATCATAAGACAAGGTTCAAATGGGGTGGGTGGGTTCTCTTATAAAGAACAAGCCCCAGGGGAGGGGGGCTATTTAGAACTAGACCAATGTGTTGTGTTCAGTATTTGGATGATGTCTAATTATGACTAATAAAATAACAATCTAATCTTGTGTGTGCAACTTAGACAAATATGTCAAAGTCAGGATGTATAAAGTCTCCTGAGTAATTTACAAAGTGTTTGATTCCTAGGATATCTAGTTGACCAGAAGAAGGGGGGTGACTTTAATGTTGTTTTATCTCCCGAGGAGAAGAAGGGGGGCACTATGGGCTATATCAATTCCATGACTGATTTCCAGGGCTTCGTTGCTCTCCCAGGTCTTATGGATGCTGGTTATGTGGGCAACTCTTTCACTTGGTCTAATAATCAGATTGGGGTCAGGAACATTAAGGCCAGGCTGGACAGAGTATTGTTTAATGATTGTTGGGCTGAAAAAGCCCATGTCCTTACTGTTAAGCACTTGATGAGAGAACCCTCTGATCATTCCCCGCTTCTTATCCAGCAACCTCATCCAAAGTCCAAGCCTAGCAGATTTGTTTTCCAGCACATGTGGCTGGAGGATGATAAATTTAAAACAATAGTGAGGAAGGCCTGGGATGCTGCTTCTCTCGACCACTACAATCATTTTTTAGTCCTCCAGCACAAACTGAAGGCTATCAAATATGTGATAAAGTAGTGGAATAAGGAACATTTTGGCAACATTTTTTGATAAGAAAGCTACTGCAGAGGATGAGGTGAAGCAGGCTGAAAAAGATTTTGATGAAGATCCTAATGAAGGAAACAGGGTATCTCTCCAAATTGCACAAGCTGCACTTAGAAGATGCCTTCACCTTGAAGAAATTTTCTAGGGACAGAAAGCCAAAGCTAACTGGCTGCAGTTAGGGGACCGAAACACAAAGTTCTATCATCTTCAAGTGAAACAAAGGAGAGCTAGAATGACCATTGACAAAATCAAAACTGACAATGGAGATTGGTGTGATGAGGAGTCTCTGCTGAAGGACAACTTGTTATTTTAAATCCACAAGGGGTGTCCGACAGGGTGACCCCTTGGCCCCAGCTTTGTTCATCATTGCAGAAGAAGCTTTAGGCAGAGGCATTGCCAGCCTTTTTAGCAGTGGGAAGGTTCAACACTTTCATGTGTCTCGTGGTAGTATGCAAATCTCTCACTTACTGTATGCCGATGACACATTGGTGTTTTCTAATGGTTCATCCAAGAACGTCAGATGTCTGTTGACTTTCATAAAAGACTATGAGGATTCTCCTGATCAGAAAGTTAACAGCAATAAAAGCAGCTTTATAGTTTCTCATAAAGCTTCTCCTGCTGTTATCAGAAGAATTGTAGACATAACAGGTTTCGTTTACAAATGTGTTCAACATATTAATTAATGACTCGCCGGATCAGAGATTTTGGTGCCCCAATAGCAGCGGTTTATTTTCTGTTGCCTCCTTTCATAGGACTCTTGGTTCAGCATCCCTGTGTTCTTTTTCCTTGAAGATATGAGATTCATTTATTCCATCAAATACTTCTCTTTTCTTATGGAGGGTCTACCATTCGGCGGTGCCAACTAATATTCAGATCACCAGGTGCGGCGTTTGCCTATGCTCTATGTGTCTCTACTATCGAATGCCCCATGCTGAAACAAAGGACCATTTGTTCCTTTCTAGTGACCTTGCTAGATCATCTTGGTCTTTGATCACCGCTATCTCTAATCTAAATCCTACTGATTACACTTTTGTGTGCTACTTCCTGTCTGACTTTTTTAGCACTGTTAGTGACACTTCGTTTACCCGGGATGGTGAGTAAGCATATATCTCACAAGGGTTAGATCGGGTTATGATATTGTTGTAGTGTTCTAGTCGCGAGTCATGTAGGAGGAGAGAGCTACCTGTAGAAAGGGTTAGCTAGACAAGAAGTACTGGAGTAGAGTGGCCATGGAGTGAGGCTACCATTATGGATGGGGGTTGAGACAAGAATGAATTAGACTAGTTAGAAGTTAATGAGCTACATATGCAGGATTTGAATCCATCACTTGGAAGGTGTCTTTTGGGGATAAAATTATGTGGGCTCAACTCAAAGCGGATAATATCTTACAAGGGTTGAATTGAGTCATAACATTGTGGTATCAGAGTAGAGTATGCACAGTATGGTATGAGCTAGTACGGGGACGAACTAGGGAGAAGCTAGTGGGATTGATGTTTTGCTTTAAAAAAAGTATTCATCCAAAAAAAAACAAGACATCCTAACAATAAATCTAAATAAGATTACATAAATTAAAAAAATGAAACAACATATATCTGTCTGAAATTAAATTTTTACTTACTGTTTATTTGTAAAAGAATCTTCGAATCTCTCGTTCCCTTCCTCTCGACCGATTATCCTATAATGAATACAAAATATATATATTAAATAAAATAAAAAATAATTAATTAATCCACCTATCGGAAACCCCCTCCCAGACCTCCTACTGGCCCCTCCCCACCACCGGAGCCCCCCTCCTGCTAGCACCTCCCCCTCTCCCCTCCCCACCACCCACCGCACCCCCCTCCCCCCAGCGACCACCTCTTGCTGCTCCTCCCCCTCCCCCCCACCCACCGGAACCCCCCTATTGCTGGCCCCTCACCCCCACCCAGTGCACCTCCCTCCCCCCAGTGACCCCCTCCCTGCTGGCCCCTCCCCCCCACCCAGCAAACCCACCTCCCTGTTCGCCCCTCCCCCCAGCGACCCCCCTCATGCTGGCCCGACATCCCCCTCGCCCTCCCCCCACCCACCGGAACCCCCCTCCTCCCCATCCACCGCAACCCCCTCCCCCCAGTGACCCCCCTCCTGCTGGCCCGGCATCCCCCTTGCCCTCCCCCCACCCACCGGAACCCCCCTCCTCCCCATCCACCGCAACCCCCTCCCCCCAGTGACGTCCTCCACTGGTAGCCCCTCCCCTCCTGCTGACCCCCCACCAAACCATCAAGATGGATCCTGAACCAAAAAGAAAAACACCATTGTCCGCGCCTGTGCGTGTGTGCATATGTGCGTGTGTGCGTGTGTGACAGTGAGAGTGAGAGAGGGCGGGAGAGGGAGAGAAGGCGGGCCCTGGTGACGACGATGACGACCGCCACAGGGAGAGGGAGAGGGCCGGAGAGGGAGAAGAGGGCTGTAGAGGGAGAGTGGGAGAGGGAGAGTGCCGGTCAGAGGGGGAGGGCCGGTGAGAGAGGGAGAGTGCCAGAGAGAAGGCCACTAGAGAGAGATCGACGATGAGAGAGGGAGGGTGGGAGAGGGAAACGGTGAGAGAGGAAGAGGGCTGCCGGAGGGATACCTGGGCGCCAGAGGGAGAGCTTCCGTCGTCGCCGATCGTCGATCGTCGGAGGGGAGCGGCCGCCGTCGCTGATCTCCGATCGCCGAGGGAGACCCGGAGGGAGACAACCGGAGGCGGGAGCTAGGGTGGGTGACGGTCTCCCGGACGCAGAGGCACGGTGAGAGGGTCGTGCGTGTGTTGGGGAAAATAAAATTTTTCCCACGGATTTTAGACGGAAATTATTCCGTTACAAATTTCAGACAGTAATTCTGACCATCTATAATATTTCGTCTGTATTCAGACTAAATGCAGATGATATATTGTTTCTTGTAAATAATGTTGGAATTTCAGACAGATATTCTGATCGACAATATCCGTCTGCATTTCAGACGGATATTCCGACAGAAAATTTTCTGTCTGAATTTTTCGTCTGTATTCCCGCTTTTTCTGGTTGTGTTAGCAACATCATTCACTTAGCGACGAAATATTAAAGATGGATGCATTTCCATTCTTAATCCATTTCGTCGCTACTCCACTACTAATTCGTGACTAGTTTATCTTCTGTGATTTCAATTAGTGACAGATTAATGACAAAATCATCTATTGCTAATATTTTTTTAAAATATTTCTTTATTTAAATATAAAAAATCTATTTACATAAAAATAGAAATCTTACACATCAAACACATAATTTGAAATTAAAAATACACACTTTCATCCTTAAAATAACATCCAAAAATCTTCAAATATAGTGTTTCAACGGTACAATTTGTTCACATCTTTAGTCCAAAAAAATCAAGAAATATTGGTGTTCCCTCCACGTCATTGTCTCTCGTCGCCGTCAGGTAGAATGTAGTAAGATGCTCCTACATTAGAAAAGAAAAATATAAGAATATTAGATGTGTGTATATGAAATAGATTTATTAATAATTAAATTAAAGTAAATAGTTTTTTTAAAATTAAAAATAAGAATTCTTATTTGGACTTCGTCAGTTTTCATAGGTCACCCTCGTAGCCCTAGTCGTGTTGGAACAATCGAGACACTAATCGAAATGATTTTTCATATTTTCTACCCCCCGAACTTGACATCTTAGGTTTTAAACTAATTTCATTCATAAGTGGGTGATTTGAGCGTGAAGCCTAAACCAGGAATCTGATTTAAATTTGTTCAGTTCTCACAAATCACTTTCATCTTCCCAGTCTTATTGGAATAATCGACACATTGATATGACTGATATTTTAGATTTTCAACCCCCCAAACTCGACATCTTTGGTTAAACCAACTTATTTCATAAGTGGGTGATTTGAGTGTTGAGTCCAAGCCAGGAATTTGATTTGAATTTCGTAAACTCTCATAAGTCATTTTCACCACCCTAGTCGTATTCGAATAATCGACACATCGACTAGAGTAATATTTCAGGTTTTCTACCCCCAAACCCGACATCTTTGGTTTAAACTAATTAAATTCATAAGTTGGTAATTTGAGCATCGAGCCCAAACTAGGAATCAGATTTGAATTCTGGAAACTCTCACAAATCACTTTCACCACCCTAATCATGTTGGAACAATCGGCACACCGGTCAGACTGATTTTTCATATTTTCGACCCCACCCAAACCCAACATTTTTGGTTTTAAACTTAATCCATAAATTAGTGATTTGACCGTCGAGCCTAAATAAAGAATCTCATTTGGATTCAATCAACTCCTATAGGTTATTCTCACAATCCCGATCGTGTTCGAACAATCGGCACACCAATCGGGTCAAAATTTCAAAATTTTGACCCCCGAATAGGACTTCTTTGGTTTTAAAATAACTTTGTTCATAAGTGGGTGATTTGAGTGCCAATCTCAATGCAAGAATCTAATTTGGATTCCGTCAGTTCCCACATGTCACTTTCATAGCCTCAGTCATGTCGGAACAAGTGACACACCTATGATATTGATATTTTAGATTTGTGACCTCTCAAACCTGACATCATTAGTTTAAACTAACGTAACTCACAAGTAGGTGATTTGAGTGTTGAGCCCAAACGAGGAATCCGATTAAGATTGCATAAATTTCCACAAGTCACTTTGATGGGAATCGACGCCAAGCACTAACTTTTTATTTTACATTTAAGTCCTTTTATTTACTTTTATATCCTTGGGGAAGTATATGTGCAATTGTAAGGCTTTATAAGCCAATATGTCATTCCCTTGGATTCTTTGGGTTTTTGTGCAAATTATCAGTAGGACCAGCAAGGGGGCCCTCACTCCTTCCTCATTGGTCCAAGTGGCACCACCTCATCCATGTGGGACTGGTCAAAGTCCTAGGTGGTATCTAGAAGGTCAATTGGACACATGGGAGACAAAGGGGTTAAAAAGTCCAAAGATGACACCTACCTTGCCCTCATGGTCAAGGGGGCGCCCCCCTTTTGGGATTATTTTTAATTTTTATAAAATTGTATTAGAACTAATTAGTTCTATCCTTAGTTAGCCCCTCCCTAACCCTAGATCTGAGGTTAGTATAGGTCATTTTGTGTTTCATATATATATCATGTATTTCCACATGTTAGAGAATTAATGAGAAGAAAATTGTTGAATTGTCTTGAGCCAAGGAAGCTTGCTTACCCCCCCTCTCTCCCCTCTGGTTGTCCTGCTCCATCCTCTGCATTTCAGGGTTGTGAACCCTTCTATCTTAGCCCCTCCACATCTGAGTTCATTCTGTGCCGCCGCCGTTCGTGTCACCATCGAGCCACCGCGAGCGATCTACCAAAGTGCTGTCCAGGTTCTGTTTCTCTGGATAGAGGTCCACTCCGTGAATTTTGGCTCCCAACTCCGACATCATCTGGAGTTAAGATTTTCAGGGTTGGTTTCTCTCTTGATTCCCAACCTCTAGTAAAAAAATCACGCCATTCAGAGTTCGTATTATATTTTTCTATTTTTTTGTCTTTCTGTCTTCCTGATCTGTCCCTTTTCAGATCTGTGTAGAAGAAGTCTAGTTCTTCCCCCTTTCGACCCCCTTTTTGATTTTTCTTGGAATCCCCAAATTTATTGGAGGGTCTGTTCACCATCCCCTTCCTCCAAATTTTTTTGTTGAATTTCAAAATTCCTCTACCTATTTTTAGAAATTGAGTCGTTCCCCCAATTTCAGATCTGTCTCTGCTGTCCAGATCCGACCCAGGGCCAGTATAAAACCCCAAAAACTAGAGACTTCCACCAAATCTTGCATAAGATATATCCTCATTTTTCTCTCTTTGGCCTCCATAACTTTCATGAAGAACTCATCTTCTGAATCGAAGGTCTACATCGCGGTCAATGCCAACTCTCAGGAAAACTTAGTTCTGCCCTTAGTTTTCAGATTCAGTGAGCCAGTAGCTTGAAAATTCGATAAAGGCCATCAACAGAAAATTCAATTTTATCTATTTGGCTCTAGATCAAAGTACTTCAATAGAGCTTTCCAACGGTACCTCTTGTACGTCGATCCGACGTCGGGAGTGACCGTAGCAGTAGATCTCTCCGGGTCGCGCGCTGCAAAACAGATTTGCAGATCCGTGGCCAACAACTCCGGCGGGTGACGATCGGAGCCGCCCGGCCTCCGGCCGGCGAACCAGCACACCGCCATCCCAAGGAGAGCCCCTCCAAGCATCCCCACCACAGTGGTGCCACCCCGGTCCCACACGGCCCCACTGACCAGCACGTGGGTCCCACGGTCGCGAGTACGAGTGCCGCCGAAGCTACACAAGAAGCTGCCCATTAACCCGAACCCATTACTTCCGAGCCCTCTTGTGTCGCCCTTTACCTCCCTGCGTGGAGTGGGCATTCATATTCATTGCTGTAATATTTGTGTATTTACTGTTCCGGGAGTACGAGATCGGCCAGGAAGTCGTCCCCACGCCAGGCGCGTGGAGGTATCATGTTCGCTCCTTACTCGGCATTTGCTTGATTCGTATATACTTGTTTATGCCGTAGCTAGAGATCATGCTAGGATCGTAGCCCGCTTTACTTTTATATCATCATTGCTGCGAGAGCGAGAGAGATACCGTCCCGTGACCCAATTCGGGCACGAAACTGTGAGTTGACCACCCTAGCTCTTGCCGGTTTCTCAACCGCGCACGTCCGACGCTTCCCTCGTTAGGGACGATCGTGAGCTTGCTTAGAGTCCGAGGATCGCATATCCATTTGGAGTTGAGTCGCGTGTTCGTCCCACATCACACTTTCACCAGTGCGGTCATATTAGAACAACCGGCACACCGATGGGATCGATTTTTCATATTTTTGACCCCCTGACCCTAACATCTTTGGTTTTAAACTAATTAACTTAATCTATAAATTAGTGATTTGAGCGTCGAGCCCAATCAGGAATCTGATTTGATTTTCGTCAGCTCTAACAGGTCACTCTCACCACCCCGGTCGTGTTGGAATAATAGACAAACTGATCGGGCTAGTATTTCAAATTTTTGACCCCCCCAACTTGATTTCTTTGATTTTAAACTAACCTAATTTATAAGAGGGTGATTTGAGTGTCGAGCCTAAATCAGGAATTCGATTTGGATTCAGTTAGTTCCCACATGTCATTTTACCACCCCATGACGTGTTATAATAATTGACGCACCGATCAGACTATAATTTTAAATTTTTGACCTCCAGAATCTGACATTTTTAATTTAAACTAACTTAATTCATAAGTGGGTGATTTGAGTGTCGAGCCCAAACCAAGAATCCAAATCGGATTCCGTCAACTCTTACATGTGACTTTCACTTCTTTGGTCATGTTGGAATAGTCGACACATAGATCAGACTTGTATTTCAGATATTAAACCCCCGAACTTGACTTTTTCAATTTTTCCTAAAGGGTTTATTTTCAACTAACTTAATTTTGAATTAAATTCTTTTCAACTAAATAGTAGAATCATAAGTCAAAATTTACAAATTAAAGAGTGTAACAAGTATCGTACTCTCTTGAGGGGGCTGTGATGAGGATGACGATGCTCCTTGGGGAGGAGGCATCTCCAGATGAGAGAAACAGGGGCTATCATGCTCTCTATCGACAGTGTGCTACACAACTCCTGAGCTTGGACCTTTGCTGTGAATTGCACGTCCATCTCGGCTATGATGACCTCTCAACTAATGCCAGAAGATTCGGAGGGGCCCGTAGTGAAGGTTGTGGTCTCGGTGGGGCTTGAACCCTGAGAAGATGCTGTCACCTTGCCTAAGTTCATGCTCTATCAAAAATCGTACACTTGACCTTTCTTTGGTGGGCCAGTTGTCTCTATCTATAACTCCTGATCTTTCTCCAGATGCTGCGTGGATTCCTCCCCACATTTCGCTACCATATCCATCTCTCATATCCCTCGTACAAATTGAATGAAAGGAATTCTAAATTTCAGATTAATCATTTATGTTTGAAATGAAAAAAATTACATATGTAGATAAACTTACCAACACTCTTTGGGAATTTTTCGAGATGTATTCATCCTTTCACTTCTTATCGTGGGTTCTCTCAAACACCTCTTTACCAAGGTTCACGGTGGAGCTCGTGTGCCTATTTTAAAAATTGCATAAAAGAGTTGCTTTAGAATTATATTCAAATAAAATATAACAAAATAAAAATATTACTTACCATTCTATCTCTTTGGGTAACGAAATTGATAGACCTACTCGTATGCACACACGCTTGTAACTCTGTCACAGTTTGCTTTTGTGGCATGAGACTTTTATATCCACCCCTCGTTCTTCCATTGCTCACACATAAGCTCCAACTCTCCTCCCTCAGCCATTTGAGGGCGTGTTCCTTCCAAACCTCTCGGTTATTCATCCCCGCCGCCTTTTCCGCCTTCTTCCGAGCTTTATTTAGCGAATCGGCCAATCGATTCTTTGCACCTTGCTCTCAAACATACCAAGCTCGAGCCTCATCTGACATGCTCCTGAAGCGATACCTTGCCTATAAAAAAATGTTTATATTCATTAAGTCAGCATAATAAAATCAAGAGTTGAGAAAGGCGTAATTTAAAAGATTAAATTGTATATTATGAATTTATTGAGCAATGAGTCCCAAATCATGATCAAGAAATCCTTTCACTGGATTTCCCCCTCGGGAATAAATCGCCTAACCATGTTGGTAATATCCCGAGTGACCCCTTCGGGCCCAAATTTCTTTTTCCAATAACAAATCATACAATTGGAGGTAATTATACAATTGACAAATAGATAGCGAATATAATTCATGAAATATACTTACCACCTCGGCCCGTTCTCTATGTAGATCTCCTCTCTCCCCTTATCGACGTCCATCTTGTCAACCCCGTATATGTTGTCGGTGTCATCTTTCGCTAGGGGAGCCTGGGTAGGCAGGGCAAGGCCCCCAGCATGTGCTGCAAGCAAAATAAACATAAAAATGAGTACTATGGTAATCATAATTAGCATAATCAATAAATTGTTTATAAAAAATAACTATTGAATTAAAATGAGACTGAATCAAATGATATTTGAATGGGTGGACAGTGGCGGGTAGTCCCCTACACGACTTGTGTGGGAGCAGCGTCCAATGTCGGTCCTATAAAAATAACATGACATAAGCAGAGTATTTTATCAATATATATATAACTAAAATTTTGAGTAGATATACTTGTCCCTAGAGACGGTGACAAATAGGAGCCTCCAAAATCCCTCCCTTGACTTCCTCCCCTCCCACTCGAGATTGTACGAATTAAATGACATAAACATACATATTATCAACATACATATTGGTGAAAACCTAAATAAACATACCTATCCCCAAAGTAGTTGGAAAAGAGGAGTCTCTAGAGCCCCTCCCATGACCCCTCCCCTCCCACTTGAGATTGTCACACATGTAGACATATTATCAATAAACATATATCTAGAAACTTAAATAAACATACATGTCTCTAGAGTAGATAGCATAGAGAAGGAACTAGAGCCCCTCCCACTACTTCCTCTCCTCCCAGTTGAGATAGAAGATGATCGAGCACCTCGAACAATCTCTTCATTGACAACATTAAAAATCATACATGTTCGTTATACATAAACAAAGAAAGATTGACATCATTCATTATAAAGAATGAGAGCACGTGAAATTTCTTACAATATTCTTTCAATTTTTTCAAACAATATCCATTTCGTGTTTGGATGACGAGAAGACACCTGATAGATCGGAACATATTCTGTTAGTATGTTCTCTATCAAATTTAAATTTCGGCTTATGAATTAATTAAAGAGAATAATAAATAAGTGGTAAGACTGAGTTGAATTCACGAAGAAGTTTAGATTTTGAAGTTGAAAACTTTAGATTTTAAGATCAAAATAGTAAGAGAATTGGGGTTGAAACGAATAAGATTAAAGTTGAAAATTTAAAATTAACTAATCTATACGAAAGAACACTCAGCACTAAGACTTAAATTACTAATTAAACAAGTGACACTAAAATACCAAAATCACCACACTTAGAAGAGAGAAATAGAGAGATTAGGGGGAGAAAATAAACAAAAGAACAATACCACGTTTTCATAATTTTGTCCTCATTTAACATGGGACTACTCTAACAATTTTAATATTAAAACCAAAGATATATATACATAGCATTGAACTTGTTCAGATCTAGTGTGAATACAATCGAGCCTTAATGTTGCTATCAATGCAACTAACTCAATTAAGAACGTAAAATTGACAAATGTATGACGATCATTGTTGGAGGTTAATTTGTAAAAAGATCATTCCTACAAATGTATTAGCATATCATTGAGTAAATTTGAATTATACAAAAATGTCATATTTATTTACATATATATCACTTCTTTTTATCAACAACTTATAAAAAAATTATGTTTAAATAATATTTATATATTATTTAAATTAATCCAGTGATATATCTGTTAATATATTTTTACGAATGATTTTTTTATAAATTTATCTCTAACCATAATTTTTATACAAAAATCTCTAAAAAAAAGACTGTAGATACACTTATGTGTGTGGTATACTAACAACACAACCTCCCTCTTGGGTAACTAAGAACCCCCTCTCTTGGGATTGCACGACGCGACCATTTATTGACAAGATCATCCAAATGGTTGGTTTCCCGTGTTGGGGCTCATGAGTTTCACTTTAAATATTGGCCGCCGCTGGAGCTTCCCTCCAGCCTCGGGTTGCCATGAAGCTTGTGCAGTTGATCTAGGAATATTGCCGCCTTGTCATATGACAGCGACTTCAGATTGGAACCCCAGCCCGGCGCCATTAATTCTCCCGGATGGGCGAGGGTCTTCGCCATCATCTTCGGCATGTTTCCTTCCGCCGGCGAGACGTGCGTTGTGGCTGACGCGCCCAGCCATTGAGTCGGGTGACCAGGAGGGTGGCTGGATGTGCACGGCGCCGGCTGGCAGTAGTCTTCGAGACTGAGCTGAGCTTGCTCCAACAACCCTACGGTGTCCATAGAGGGAGGGAGAGAAGAAGGGCCTGCTTCGTCATGGGAGCTCCCTTTTCTACCTTCGGACGAAGCAGGTTCCCTTCTCCTGTAGAAGACCCTGCACAGGACCCAGTCCTCCTGTTCAAAAACAGTGAAGAAGATTACATATATATATATGGTATCTACAAAGCCATGGATGTTTTCCAGAGCTAGCAAATTAAGATGTAGAATGTCTGCTCCATGCGTGCTTTGGGAGAGTTTCAGTTGCAAACAGATCGATGACGCAACTTAATTTCCAAGAGGATGATGACACGTCGACAAACCTCCCTGTCCTTACCATGCATGCATGCCGTCGACCATTATCTTGTTATGCACATCATGGTATATATATATATATATATATATACACCATGAATTTAGGGCGTCGACGTACCCCGTCGTAACATGCAGGAACCCATGTTTAATTAGATTAAGTCTTGTATGATGCAACGGTCAAGAAAGCGCAAGGTAACGAGAAGGTCCCTTTTTAATTATCTGGTAATAAGAAATTCGATGTGGAAAAGGAGAATCATGAGAGGTCTCCCAAGCTGGGTATTCAGAATGGCGTGATTTTAATCAGAATTACATATATTTAGACATTTATAAAACGTATTCATGTAAAAGCTCCATTTTGAAATGAAACACAAAAATGTTAATGCTATATTTTGGGCACATGGAACACAGTGCAATTTTTTAAGTCGAAAAGAGTAGAGCATTAGCGAGATGATTTGGATGAAAACTAAAATAGTCATCGTGTTCAAGTTTAAGGAGGGAGGAACCCCTCTAGGCCCATTAAGACCCAATAATGACTAGCTCAAGATCCAGACCTGTGTCTCATACGGGTGATTGCTCTACAAACCACGCAGCACACGGTTAGGAAACTATTATGACAATAATGGCGGGCATTATCACAGACATTATTAGGCGTCAAGTGGTGGCCCATGCCTCTACAACTCCGGAAAGTTGGAATATGGGGTGATAGAATGTGCTCAAGGGGAAATATCCCGTAAGAAGTATCCTGACCAAATGGTCAAGGGGGGAGCACTCTAAACCCACAACACTCTTTTCGCCATTAATTCTCTTTCCAAGCACTTCTCTCCTTTTCTGAGGACTCGTCTGACTTAATTAAGTATCGAAGGGTTGTCCCTTCGAATCACACTCGGGACTTCTTTTGATGCCTGTCCCTTGGGATCACACACGGGAGAGAAATCATGATGATATCCAATGGGGCGACTTTAGGAGGAGACAACTCCAATAGGAACCACTCCTATGCAACGTAGGTGAGCCAAGTTGACCACGATGGTCCTAGTCATCGTGACTCACCCTCGAGGATCTCTAGAAAGGAGCACCTCAAAGAACCCATTGTGTTCTTGGACAAGGACCTAGAGGGCGTGATCACTCCCCATACCGACACCCTAGTTGTTTCGGCTACCATAAATGTTAGTAGCCGAGCACTCTCTAGACGGGGTGAATAGGTGTGCCTTTGAAAATAATCGTGTATTAAAATTTTCTATATTGCGCATCATAATAAAAAGTGTATCAATCATAGTTTTAAAACTTGACCTAGCCTGGCCCAACCAACCTGACCTAGCCTGGCCCAACTAGAGGGCCTGATCACTCCCCATACCGACGCCCTAGTTGTTTCGGCTACCATAAATGTTAGTAGCCGAGCACTCTCTAGACGGGGTGAATAGGTGTGCCTTTGAAAATAATCGCGTATTAAATTTTTCTATGTTGCGCATCATAATAAAAAGTGTATCAATCATTGTTTTAAAACCTAACCTAGCCTGGCCCGACTGACCTAATCGGTTGACCCGCAACTTGATCTCAAAATTGGGTTGAAACCCTATCTAGACCCACCAAGACCTAAAACCCAGCTAAACCTGGTTAACCTGACTCAAGCTGGCTAACCTAGTAAAACCAATGTGCCCTGGCTAGGTTCAAGACCTATTTCACATTTTCTAGGTTTCTATCATTAGGTTAGGTTTTAATTTAGTATGTAAAAATATATAAAAGATGATGAGTCATCCTTGAAAATATATCCCTTATGGCCTTAACATTTAATAGTATTAACATGATTTTTGGAAGTTGAAAACATCTTGATTCTATTTTTTCCCCTAAGTATAACAAGAACACAAAGAAAAACTAAGAGTCTAAGACTATACTTGGTGAACTTCGATCATGACGCCATCTCATGGGACAATGTATAGGCCATAAAGGAGAAAAAAAAATCTTAGAGTGTAGAAAAGAAAGTGTATTTCATATTTGTAAGTTACTACTTAAGATATATTAACATTTTATGAGTAAATAATATTGATCTCAGTAGTTCTAGTCTTACAGGTCATGGGTTTATCCAAATGGTCAAACCATTGATCTATGACCCACTAGTCTATCCAGATCAAGGTCTGGGGTGTGTATTAAAACGGTGGTATCAATGCAACTAAATCACAGTAGAGATGAGATTTTATATTGGTTCCGTCAGCCCTATGGCTTCCCTAAAACTAGTCCCCCTACAACTAAGCCAAGATATTCACTAACCTTTTATCAAATATTACAACAATTATTTTCCAATGTTAGGTCCCTAGCTGAGCTTGCCGGGCTCAGCAGATCCTAGTAATTTTTCAGGAACCACTAACTGTGGACGCGCTTTTTTTTAAAGCTTATCGGCTTATTCATTTTATTTATTATTTGGCGTGCCAGTCACCGAAGTGACAATTTTATTGTGCGCTCGATCTGACATCGTCAGTCGATTGTGAGTGATCGTGTCTGGACTAGAAGTCCGTCATACCATGAACGTTATGACGTTAATTACGTCCTTCTAAGGAAGGACAACCCTTGATTAAACGCTAAAAGTAGGAGGTCTCGTAAGGCGAGCAGATGTTCACATGCTTAATTTTAAACTTCCTACCAGGGCCAGGGAGGCGGGTAAGATAATAACATCAACCACAGAAAACAGACTAGATCGTGTGATTGGCGGTTCAAAACAGTTATACTCGGTGGGAACAAGGCGATAGAAGATGTCCACCACGGAAAGGCAGAGCCATGACTATGATATAGGTTTAAAGCTTCGATCGGTATTTCGACAGCCTTTCCTCTTAATCTGGGTTACGCCCAGGGGGAAATAGGCTATCACCCACGGAATGCCGGGATGAAAGCCGAGAGATAGAGAGGCGAACCTCCCAACCCGTATACATATGGGCTATAGGGCAATGTATGATTTTCCCTTTGGAACGCTAGCGGAATTCATGCAGTGGCAGAATCCCCCCGAGCAAAAGGGTTATTCGTAAATCCGTTGCAGTAAGGTGAAACATAGGGGTTATGACTCCCCTTCAATTTTATCCCCGGGACATGTCGGGTAATCCACGGATATTCCTTTGTGGGTTCGTTTTGGGTATTGGAATTCATTGGATGGTAGATCGGGCTCTCGGCACACTCTGAATGGGCACAGGCTCTCGGCACGACCCAAAATGGGAGGGCCAGGGCTTCCGGCGCCAATAGCAAGCAGGCCGGGGGTTCCCGGCGCCAAAACGAGAGGGCTTGGGTTCCCGGCGCGACAAAGAGAAGCAAAAGGGGAGCCCTTCGACGCAGGCTTCCCAGCGCAAGGAAGAAATGCTAGAAGGGGGGTTCTCGGCGCGCTAAACCAAAGAGGAGGGGGCCTCCCGGTGCGACCAACATGCCAGGTTCCCGGCGCGAAGGGCAGAAGGCTTCCCGGCGCGGAGGATGCAGAGAGGGCTCCCGGCGCGCAGGGAAGAAGACCAAGGCGTAGGGGCTCCCGGCGCGCGGGGATGAAAGGGGGAGGAGTTGTTCCTGGGGGCTCTCGGCGCCTGAAGAAGTGGCGCCGGGAACTATTCACCCGGTTTACTGTAGGCTGAGCCGAGAGCTGTGAGGGCGCCGGGACCAGAACAGAGCTTACGGTACTCTGTTTTGGGTTTCTGATTGATTCAGGCCAAGGGGAAGGATTTCTTTGGGGTCAAAAATAGGTCAGGGCATCAAAGTTGAACTAGATTAGGCTTGGGCTTCATAGGAACATCAGGATCGAGGAGGAATTTGGGAAGGCCAAGGCGTAGAGAATCCCTGTCACCGGTGACATCCATAGTCCTGGGGACAGCTTAATGTCGGCTTTCGTGGTCTTGGGAGAATTTTGACAGCATCTCCCCTGGACTCAGCATTTGCCAGGGAATGATAGACGATCACCCACGGAATGCCGGGGTGAAAGCCAAATAGAGGGGTATTGGACCCCTGACCATGTATGTGCCTGCAGCACTGTTTCGATATCCCTTCAGAGGTCAACGAAGCGTATGCAGTGGCGGAGCTCCATTGCCTTGGAAGGTTATAAAAGCCGATCAAGTCCGGAAAACCTCGTAGAAAAGGGGAGGGTTATCCCCATTAATTGTCACCCCTGAGGTGCATATGATGGCCCAAGGCATCCCTTGACATAATAAGAGTATTTATGGGGTTTCTTCAGTGGTAGCAAGGGCCTTACGACTTGAGGTTTACAGACTGGCCAAGAGGCAGGCTTCTCGGCGTCAATGGCAAGGATGCCAGAGAGTTCCCGGCACGGGCTTCCCGGAAGGCTAATAAGGTGGCCAAAGGGGCTCTCGGCACGGGGTCTTCCCGGCGTGAAGACAGATCGGCCCCCCGGCGCGATGGTGAGAAGTGGAATGGGTGGCTTCCGGCGCGCCCGGGAGATGGGGTCTCGGCGCAAGAAGGCTTGCGCCGAGGGCTGTTCATCAGTTTCACTGTTGGCGGGGCCGAGAGCTATGAGGGCGCCGGGATAAGAAACAGAGCTTACGGTACTCTGTTCTTGAATCTGTTGGGGATTCAGGGGTTTCTTGATGATTCAGGCCAAGGTAAATAGGTCCTGTGAGGTCAAGTGAATCAATTCATCGGGTTTCAACTGGATTTGGCTTAGGTTTCAAAGAAAGTCCAAGATCGGAGAGGAAACTGGGAGGGGAAAATCAGGATACAGAGAACCCGTGTCACCATTGCTGTGCAGAGTCCGGGGACAGCCTGATGTCGTCTTTCATCATCCTGAGAGCCAAGAGATGGCTGTCTCTGGACCCAGGGATGATTTCGACAGTGCCAATAGGCAAAACCATAGCGTCTAGAATTATAGAATCTCACTAGCAGCGGCCATTGAAAGCATTGCCAATATCGATAGCAGACTGCCCCCAGAAGCCAAGAGATAATCTGTCTCTGGTCCTGGGGCAAGCCTGGGAGATTCTATGCAGGCGACACCGAACGGCCAGGAACATCGGTATAACTAGATATACACTCATTCTGCTGAAGACAATTGAGTCCGAAGACCCATCAGAGAATCAGGCGCGCTTAAGTCGAGCTAAGAAAATGAAAACATGTAAAGGAAAGACATGGCAGCATACGGAGAGATAGCTGGCAGATGTTTCAATCACCCAACGCCCAAATGGGCCATTGGAGCATTTCATATCATTAGATCACCCCAGAACTCACATCAATCGCACGGAGGGAATGAGGGAGAGGGAGATGAGTAGACATCGGGATATCCCGGTTACATCAAAAAAATAAAATCGAGATAAACTCGGCAGGATTACATGAATAGGAAAATAAAACCATGGGGGGAGGGCGGAGCATTGACTCCTCTCCCTCCCCGGATGCCCACTTGGAGCTTCTTCCCTGGGGAATCGGTCTCTTCTCTCTTTCTTTTTCAGCGGAGGAGGCTCTCTCTCTCTCTCTGGCTTCTTCTCTTTTCTTTCTTTTTGATCGATGGTCTGGCTTCCGATCCTCCGATCCCCTTTTCTTTCAAAGGGGGTATGTTTATATAGGTCTCATCCTTCTGTGCTCTCGGCAGTCGGTGTGGCCAACTTGCTTGCCACAGCTCCCGGCGCGTCCAGCGGCCCTTCGTTGAGGTTCCCGGCGCCATTCTCAGAAGCCCAATCGGCCGGCCCATTTGGTGCTTTTAGGCCTCACACTTGCCTTGGCTTCCCTTAGTCATTTTGTATTGACTTTTATCAGAATCGAAAGAGGCCCCTTTAGTAGTGACACAGCTTTGTTGAGATCATCTCGAGGTTCCATCAGTGAACAAACTGGGGTTTAATCAGTATTACCGTCTGAATGACGACAAAACCGGGTATGTTTCATCGGCATTGTCATCCGAACGGTGACAAGACCGGACATCAGCTTCCGTCTGACAGACTTCGTCCGGGTGTGTAATCTGTGGAGAGGATTGCTCTTCTGTTCTGACTTTGTAGGAGCCCTGACAATCTTTATCTGTCGGTGCCGGCTTCATCTTTATCTCATATTACATCCCTCAGTAAGCTGACATCTGGCTTACCCTGACATATCATCCGTGGATTCTTGGACGAAGCAGTAGTACAGCTCTTCTTAAAGGGCTGGGAGGTCTCATCAGTCGAGTGACTGCGGCTTCATCGGCGCTGCCGTCTGAATGACATCGGCACCGGGCATCAGCTTTGGCCGACAAAGGCTTTAGCCGGGTGAATGGTTGACGAGCTTCATCATTGATCTTCCACTGTTGGTCAGACCCTCTTTTCAATTGTGCTTCCACCCTTGTTCATTTTCAAGGTGTCAACAAATGCCCCCCACCTGCGGGCAGCGTAAGCGCAGAATAAGCGACACGGGGTCTGCAGGTGTCTTTCATCATTCGAGGGTATATTCCTCAGTTTTATCCTTGACATTGTCCTTCAGCTTGATCATGTTGCTGTAGTAACATTCTGCATATCCATCTTTCACTTTCATGTTTTCGTCTCTGCATTTTCTGACTTCATTATCACCGTTTGGAGATTTTAGGCATTGCCTTGGACTTCTCGGCATGGCGCTCTCGGCGCGACCGTTGTCGGCGCGGCCGTCTCGGCAGGGGCTTCTCGGCGCGCTCACGCTCGCCAGGCTTCCCGGGGCGAGGGCTTTTCGGCGGCTGCTTCTCGGCGCGCCCATTTCCTTAGGGGTTCTCGGCGCATGCCGCTCTCGGCGCGCCTTTTGGCCGACGGGAGCTCTCAACCGGGGAGTTCTCGGCGCGCATTTGGCCGCGCCGAGTGCCCCTCGGCTTCGGGCCCTACTTAAGGCGCCGAGAGCCCTTTTCTTCCTCATTCTCTCCTCTTCTTTCTCTTTCTTCACTTCGGCGGTGGCGGTGGGCTGTGGGCTTTCCCCCCCCGAGAGCGTCATTCCCCCCCCCCCCCTTTTGCCGATTTTTGGGGTAGGTCCGCTATATATATATGGGATTGAGTCCCATTTTATGCTCGGGATCACTCCCTCTTGGTGGGTGACTCCCTATTCTTTTTGGACATACTCCGGACAAGAGGAGATGCTGCCGAAATTTTTGAGAATTTGTTTGTCTTATTGTTTCATGCCCATTCATCTTTCTGATGCTTCTTTTCTTGTCTTTTTCTGACTGCAGGTGCTGACATGGCTTCCAGTTCTGCTGTTGCATCTTCCGGAGCCGTTGGAACAAGTTCATCGGCTCAGCCGGACATATCTCGGGCCAAAGTCAACTGGTTGAATGTATACAGCCTGAGCTTTGGCTATGACCAGATTGCTAGTGTCGACGAATCTTCCGATTCTGAAACTGACACCGTATCGACTGCTGAAGTTTATTCTTCCCTGGAGGGTGCTGAATTCAGGAGAGCTGCTGACTACCGCCCGGACTTGCCGAAGGATCGTCATTTGCTGCCGTTTGTTCGGACTTTCACCATACGCGGAATGCGGGATGTTATTATTGCCCGTTCCGTGGAAGCGGCAATACTTGCCGATAGAGACAGCATGAAGGGTTCTGTCTATCGAGCCCGAGCCATATATCTCCCAGGTGAACAGAGGGACTGGAATGCTGTGCTGGGCATCTCCGATTTAGAACCCGAGAAGAAGATGCTAACCCGGGCCCCAGAATTCACCCCTGCAAGGTGGGATCATACCACCGGCCGTGTCCACCGAGAGAAGACTTCATTCGGACTCTTTTTGGCGCCTGCGAAGTGGGGTTATAGAGACGAGCCATTTGTTCTTAACTGCCTGGCCGTTCAGTTTAAATATCAGCTGGCTGCCGGCTGGTTTGGAGATGCCAAGTTGACAGACGCCCATCTTTTTAGGGTTGGAGCAGTGGAGTTTACAGAATATGTTTTGAAGGAGTATGCCCCTCTATTGGTTAGAGCTGGGGTATACCATAGTGTATTTGCCTCCAGGTTCCGCTATCCCGTCTCTCGGGGATTGTGTTGCGGTATGCTTGAAGTGTTCTGCCCGCAGTTCAATACATTCTATACAGCGGAAGGCGAGACATCCCTCGACCTCTGGAGTTTATCGCAGCTTTCTGGCCTACCCATGGACGGAGAGCCATATGAGGAGGTCTGCCTGGATGATTCCATCAAGGACGCCTCTAATGGAGAGGGCCGCTATTCTTTCGGTTATGCATACCGGTACCTGATGAAAGCTTACCGGTCCATCTGTTTGGCCTACAGTAGGGGGTCCTCCAAAGGCTATCAAGCCAGGGAAAAGAGCAGCCGACTGAGAGTCCGTGTGGGGCAGTGGATATAATATTTCTTCGGGGGTCCCTTGAGGTACGCAGACTTTCCTTCCGTAGGGCTGACTTCCGGTAAACAGGTCAGGGCCCCCCGTTACAAGTCAGCACTGCCAGCTTCATTGCGCCGGACAGACGCGGATGGCCCGAACCCAGCAGGGGTTGATCCCATCACCCATTGTGCAGCCTATTTGACTTTCTGGCTATGCACTTTCGCTCTCCCTCAAGGGGACGAGATGATTATTAGACCCGAGGCTATATATCCGGCCTGCCAGATGGCTTGGGGGATACGATTGTCTTTGTGCCCAGTGGCTCTGTGTTTAATTTACAAATCCTTGGGGGACTTGCATAGACATCGGACCCCCCGCTCTTCGAGGACCGTGGGTCCCTTTCATTTCTTCAATGCCTGGGTTTGCAGCATTTTCCCTGAGCTGGCCCCGAGAACTTTACAGTCAGACACACTGCTCCCTCGTATGATTGAGTTCGCTAGCGCTGAACCTGGTCCTTTCTCAGAACAGCTGCTCAAGATGAGGGGTAGGCTAATAAGAGTGCCTGTAGACGCACCTGGCAGCATTCACTTTTGGAGCTTGGCAGCAGGTTCAGCTCCCTTGGTGGACCCTCAGAGGGAGTGCAAAATGGAGGAGGTGGAGGTTTATGTCCATCCTGTTTCGGGGGTCACCGCCACCCGGCCTCGTTTAGAACCAGAATTGGTGAGGTGGGCCATAGCCATACGGCCCAGTGTATTAGTTTTCAGGAAGGGGGGCCTGCTCATTTTGGAGCCCTATTATCCCTTCCGCTTTGGCAGAAATTTTGGTTACGACCAGCATATCCCTCCATCGGCTGCTCAGTTTCCTCTAGAGAGCCGGGCCAAGCACGGGTCTAGTATTGCCGGCGACGGTCGGATATGGTGGGATTTCTTTCATCGTCGGGAAGACACAACTTTCAGGGTCCCGACCGTCTCCAATCGTCTCCCTCGGGTCTCATCAGACTATATCAAGTGGTGGAACATACGCACCAATTTTTATAAGGATGGCAGAGGCGCTTTCTGGGATGTGGCCGAGCGCTCCTTTTTGAAGCGGCAATCAGGGCCTGTATTTGATATTGACGAGGTCCATCTGAGGAGGCTTTATTCCCAGCACCAGAGGGAGGCAGAGGCTTATATCGCTGCCCGCCGGTCTTTGAAGGAGGCGGGTGCGGAACTACCCACTCCTGTCGTTTCTGAAGTTGATGTAGACACTTTCACCAGAGACTTGAGACAGCTGGGCCACATAGGGGACACTCATTTGGAGGTGCAGTATCCATTTCCCTCGGAGGAACCACTCTCGAAGGCTACTTCTTGGAGGGGTCCGGCAGACAGATTTCATCCTTACAGGGCCTTTGTGCGGAGGGAGGACCGCACCCAGTCATATTATCAGCACACCTCCTGGCTTTTTGTACTGTTAAATGTCCACGGGCTGACAGTGGAGAGCCCGGTAGCTGTCATTCTAAATAAGCAGCTTTTTGTTTCTTTCCATTATGTTGACGCCTGGTGCATAGATTACCTCGGCCTATTTCATTGCCTTGATTTCCATGGCCATAAGGACTTGGCCGCCCTGACGGAGAAGTGTCAGACTATTGGCGATGTATGCTGGCTTGTGAAGGAGGCCGCCTCCCGATCAAAGGAGGTAGCTTATATGTATTGGCCGCTTTCCACATTTTATGACGGCCCAGCAGGTGTGCTCCTTGTTTGTTTGATCATGGCTTCTTTCTTCTTATTGTCATGTTTTGCATATGTTGACTATGACTGTCTTTCTCGTGTCTCGCACAGATAGACCAGACATAAAGCGGCAGGGGCTTTACAGGAAGATAATTGCTCAAGCTGAGAAACCTGCCCACTTTGAAATTCCTGAAGCAGCACCTACGACCACTCCCCTGCCTCCGGGCAAGAAGAGGAAGCCTTCTGTGGTGAAGGCTGCAGTTGCCAAGGCCAAGAAGGCCAAGGTTGCTCGGACCCGGAAGTCGGCTTCGACTGCGAAGGAAGCTGGAACCCCTCTTCCGGATATCCCTTCATTTGACGCATTCGCATCTCAGAGGGAGGCCGCACAGGCATCTGCCGAAGGTGACGGTGATAGCTTGTAGCTGGAACTTCCTTTGTCGTCTTGACCAATCTCCTAGGGAGTTCTTTGAGGCTGAGCTTCTTTTTATCTGATACAGCCCAGGAGCAGGTTGAAGCGCCTGTGGAGACGGACACAAGACTGCCTTCTCCCACCCCGGTTGGCGAGGAGGAGGGTAAATGTGCTTTTTCCATTTGTTTCATACTTCCGTTGTTTTCTTTGCTATACTTCTCAGAAGTTTTCTTTTCTTGTAGCAGTGGCAGTCGGGGAGCAAGCCGAGGCCATGATGATGACAGAAGAGCTGCCTCGACCACAGGAGGGTCACAAGACTTGGCCAAAGCAGAGTACTATTCTGGCCAGACGCATAATCACTCGATCTACATCTCGCCATGCTTTAGAGGTACCGGCCCAGCATATAGCTAGTGTGGAGATATCTTCGGGTAGCTCCCAGGTCGCCTCCCATGAGGAGGAAGTAGAGTTCAGCGACAGCGAAGGAGAAGGTATTGCCAAGTCAGAAGCCCCTCCTGCACTTGCGAAAGGTGTTCCGTCTCTTCGACCCGCCGAACTATCAGTGTTATCCTCTGAGGAAGAATTCCAGGAGGAGTTTGCCGGGCTCGATACTGAGATTGACATAACTCCACCACTCGCCATTTCGGCCACGGAGCTTTCTTCTCTTTCGCCCCATTTTGAGGGTGCGGACTCTGCTTCAAAGGTGGGTTGTTCTTCATGTATGCTGCTTCATTTGTTTCTTTTAGTTAGTGCTAAAGGTCGCTTTGCTTTGGTCTCAGAGTATTGTTGCTGCTACCTTGGCCACCTCCACATCCTTCATGGACATTTCCCTTGTAGATTTGGCTATTGTTCCTTTTCTGCCTTTGACCTGCACGGGGGCTCCTGAGATCATTCGCCCTGTGCCAGTGCGAATACAGTCCTCGACAGACTTGGCATCATTAGACTTGGGGGCTGCAGAAGAAAGTGTCATCCCTGCCAGGGCTTCGGATCTTAGAGCCGAAGCAGATCCGGCCAGGAGCTCCGCTTTTATACCGGCCGCAGTAATGTCAATCGCGCCCGAGTTAGCGATTCCTGCCATAGTGGCTGCAGAGTCCAAATTCCTGCCTACACAGTCTAAGGCACCTCCGTCCCCATCACCAGAAAGAGCAGCTGAAGGTGCAGCCTCCATTGCAGAGATAACCCCATTATTCATTGATTCTCCTCCCGCGGATGTTCAAGGTGTAGCTCCCGAGGCAGCAACAGAGGAGGAGTCTTCAGCTCAGCAGGGGAGTACAGAGAGATATCGGCTAGCTCTTTCGGCAGATTTGCCTTCTTCATCCTCCCAAGCGGGCATTGGACTATGGGCAGATATTGACGGAGAGGTGACTTTTGAAGTCGTCGCATCTGCTTCCTTTGGCTTTACTTCTCCTGACAGCTTCGTCTGGCAGCATCTGGACATGTTACGCCAGCTAGTAGAGTCTCAGCCTGGCTTGACATATCTACAGCTGAAGGAAATTGCCAATCGCCTCACCGCTGGCTTGCAAGCCATGGGCTGCCCTTTGGACATATGGGCTCAGCGGGTCTTGCTTTTGTTGAAATTCGTGCATCGGAAAGACTTCCTAGCATGGATCATGGTTGACAGGCTGACGGCGTTGAAGTTGCAGAGGTCGGAATGCAAATCCGAGGTGGAAAAGCTAACGCTGACACTTGATGAACGCCAGGCCGAGCTACAGAGCATTATTCAGCGGGAGGAGGCTATCCAGAAGCGGGTAGCCGTTTTAGAGGCGGAACTCACTGAACTTCGGGCCGAGCTGCAGTAATTATCTTCTATTCGGCCACAGTCCACCGAGGAGGTGGCTTTACTGGAGGGTCGGGTGACGTCTTTCCAGGACCTGTCCATGAGGCTTCAGGAGGAGGAAGCGCGCCTTCATGAGTTAGGAGCCGCCCCCTATGTTGGTCTTCTGGCCTTTGAAGATATCTTTCGGCGGCCATGAATTACCTTCACTTTCTTTTCTTTTCTTTCTTCTCTTCCCATCTTTTTGTTTGTGACACAGCGTCCCCTCGGGGCCCCTTATGTACTCACTTCGTAATGAAAAGAGATCTTTTGGCTTCATGTGTATCCATCTTTTTTACCATGTGGTTTCATCACTTCGGGGAAGTGGGGTAGTGGTTTTAACACCCCTCATGTGAATGGTTCGCCTCTAGCAGGAGAGCGTCCACCCCTTCAGAGAAAGGATGGGGAACTCGCTCCACCGCGTGACGGGCATCTGAAGAGGTGCTTAAACCTGATTGTGTTGGTATCAGGAAACATCCCTCTTGGCAATATGTGCTATGAGGGAGACACTTTGCAGGAATGTGAAAGAAGGGGTTTCATCAGAATAGACGGAAAGTCTAGACTGGGTAGAGGTTATGGCAGGTGGGACATTTGAAGGGGGCATAATTTTCGTCAGAACAGACGTAGGGTCTGAACTGGACAGGGTTTTATCATTGATCGGGCGAAATGCCAGTCGATCAATAGTTGGTTTCATCATCGATATTGGGTTTATATCGATGCAAGGAGATTTCATAAGTTTCATCAGAATAGACGAAAGGTCTAAACTGGACAAGGTTTCATCATTGATCGGGCAGGATGCCAATCGACCAACGGTTGGCTTCATCATCAATATTGGGTTTATATCGATGCAAAGGGATTTATAAGTTTCATCAGAATAGACGAAAGGTCTAAACTGGACAAGGTTTCATCATTGATCGGGCAAAATGCCAGTCGATCAATAGTTGGTTTCATCGTCGATATTGGGTTTATATCGATGCAAGGAGATTTCATAAGTTTCATCAGAATAGACGAAAGGTCTAAACTGGACAAGGTTTCATCATTGGTCGGGCAGGATGCCGATCGATCAACGGTTGGTTTCATCATCAATATTGGGTTTATATCGATGCAAAGAGATTTATAAGTTTCATCAGAATAAACGAAAGGTCTAAACTGGACAAGGTTTCATCATTGATCGGGCAGGATGCCAATCGATCGACGGTGGGACGTATGTGAAGGTGTTGGTCTCGTCAGGACAGACATAAGGTCTATTCCAACAGGTTTTATCGCATGTGGGGCTTGCCAAGAAATGCGTAGGCTTCATCAGGACAGACGTGAGGTCTGAGCTAGACAGACTTCATCAGGATGGTGATGGGTTTCATTGTCGGTGGGACATTTGAAAGTGGGTATGTAGGTTTCATCAGGGTAGACGTAAGGTCCACCCCGGGAATGCTTTATCATCTGTGGGGCATAGAGCCAGATGACCGACGGAAGGCTTCATCAGTGAAGGGGAGGTAAAGGTAGCGTGCCGGTTGGCATGGAACTTTTAAATTACCACATTACTGACCCAAGTGCCCTTTCGGGTTCTCACCGGAGCCAGCCCCCTCTTGCTTTTGCCCACGCGCCCTTTCGGATTTTCACGTGGCGGGGTACCTGATTTTGCCTGCGGTGCCCTTTCGGGTTTTCACCACAGCTGGGTTTTTGGCCATTTTTGCCCTTATCCGGGATGTCCGAACAAGTCTGGCGAGGTATCTCTATTTTTAACCCCATTTTTTTTATATATACACATATGTTTCCTGAATCGGGACTTCAGCACGGATCAGGCGATGTGCTGCTTCATTAGTGCATGCTCTTATCATCGGTATTGGGTATATACCGACGCAAGGATTTTATAGGTTTCATCAGGGTAGACGTAAGGTCTACACTGGGCTGGTTTTATCATTGATCGGGCAGGGTGCCGATTGACCAATGGTATGTTTCATCACGGCGGGACGTAAAGGGATATGCAAATTTGATAGGACGAGTTTCTTTATTGATCGGGCAGGGTGCCCATTGATCAAAGGTGGGTTTCATCGTCGGTATTGGGTTTATACCAATGTAAGGATTTTTATAGGTTTCATCAGAGTAGACGAAAAGTCTAAACTGGGTAGGTTTCATCACTGATCGGGCAGTGCGCCAATCAATCAGCAATGGGTTTCATCATCGGTATTGGGTTTATACCAATGCAAGGATTTTCATAGGTTTCATCAGGAGAGACGAAAGGTCCGGCCTGGATAGGTTTCATCATTGATCGGGCAGTGTACCGATCGATCAACGGCAGGTTTCATCATCGATATTGGGTTTATACCAATGCAAGGGTTTCATGGGTTTCATCGGGATAAACGTAAGGTCTAAACCGGACAGGTTTCATTGCTGATCGGGCGAGTGTGCCCATTAATCAGCAGCAGATTTCATCACGGTATTGGGTTTATACCAATGCAGGGATTTCATAGGTTTCATCGGGATAGACGTAAGGTCTAAGCCGGATAGGTTTCATCATTGACCGGGCAGTGCGCCAATCGATCAAAGCAGGTTTCACCATGGTGGGACTTTGGCAAGGTATGAGGGTTTTATCAGGACAGACGTAGGGTCTGAACTGGGTGGGTTTGATCGTTGATTGGACGAGGTGCCGGCCGATCGACGAGAAGTTTATGACGGGAGGTGAGGTTTCTTTAGGATCACCATATTACTGGCCCAAGCGCCCTTTCGGGTTTTCACCGGAGCCAGCCCCCTCTTGCTTTTGCCCACGCGCCCTTCCGGGTTTTCACGTGGCGGGGTACCCGATTTTGCCTGCAGTGCCCTTTTGGGTTTTCACCACAGCTGGGTTTTAGCCATTTTTGCCCTTGTTCGGAAAACCTGAACAAGACCGGCAGGGTATCTCTATTTTTTAACCCCATTTTTATTTATTTTTATTCTTTTATTCTCTCTTCCCCTCTTTTTGGGAGGGTAACAAGTCGGACTGTCATTAGATCATGATAAGGGATGGCTCGGCCAGGGCGGAGTGCTGCTAGACCAAGGAAGAAGGGTAGCTTGGTTAGGGCGGAGTGCCGCTAGACCAAGAAAAAGGGTAGCTCGGTTAGGGCGGAGTGCCGCTAGGCCAAGGAAAAGGGTAGCTCGGTTAGGGCAGAGTGCCGCTAAACTAAGGAAGAAGGGTAGCTTGGTTAGGGCGGAGTGCCGCTAGATCAAGGGAGCAGGGTAGCTTGGTTAGGGCAGAGTGCCGCTAGACCGAGGAAAAGGGTAGCTCGGTTAGGGCAGAGTGCCGGTAGACCGAGGAAGAAGGGTAGCTCGGTTAGGGCGGAGTGCCGCTAGACCAAGGGAGCAGGGTAGTTCGGTTAGGGCGGAGTGCCGCTAGACCAAGGAAGAAGGGTAGCTCGGTTAGGGCGGAATGCCGCTAGACTGAGGAAAAGGGTAGCTCGGTTAGGGCAGAGTGCCGCTAAACCAAGGAAGAAGGGTAGCTTGGTTAGGGCGGAATGCCGCTAGACCGAGGAAAAGGGTAGCTCGGTTAGGGCAGAGTGCCGCTAGACCGAGGAAGAAGGGTAGCTTGGTTAGGGCGGAATGCCGCTAGACCGAGGAAAAGGGTAGCTCGGTTAGGGCAGAGTGCCGCTAGACCAAGGAAGAAGGGTAGCTTGGTTAGGGCGGAGTGCCGCTAGACCAAGAAAAAGGGTAGCTCGGTTAGGGCGGAGTGCCGCTAGGCCAAGGAAAAGGGTAGCTCGGTTAGGGCAGAGTGCCGCTAAACCAAGGAAGAAGGGTAGCTTGGTTAGGGTGGAATGCCGCTAGACCGAGGAAAAGGGTAGCTCGGTTAGGGCAGAGTGCCGCTAGACCGAGGAAGAAGGGTAGCTCGGTTAGGGTGGAGTGCCGCTAGACCAAGGGAGCAGGGTAGTTCGGTTAGGGCGGAGTGCCGCTAGACCAAGGAAGAAGGGTAGCTTGGTTAGGGCGGAATGCCGCTAGACCGAGAAAAAGGGTAGCTCGGTTAGGGCAGAGTGCCGCTAGACCGAGGAAGAAGGGTAGCTCGGTTAGGGCGGAGTGCCGCTAGACCAAGAAAAAGGGTAGCTCGGTTAGGGCGGAGTGCCGCTAGGCTAAGGAAAAGGGTAGCTCGGTTAGGGCAGAGTGCCGCTAAACCAAGGAAGAAGGGTAGCTTGGTTAGGGCGGAATGCCGCTAGACCGAGGAAAAGGGTAGCTCGGTTAGGGCAGAGTGCCGCTAGACCGAGGAAGAAGGGTAGCTCGGTTAGGGCAGAGTGCCGCTAGACCAAGGGAGCAGGGTAGTTCGGTTAGGGCGGAGTGCCGCTAGACCAAGGAAGAAGGGTAGCTTGGTTAGGGCGGAGTGCCGCTAGACCAAGAAAAAGGGTAGCTCGGTTACGGCGGAGTGCCGCTAGGCCAAGGAAAAGGGTAGCTCGGTTAGGGCAGAGTGCCGCTAAACCAAGGAAGAAGGGTAGCTTGGTTAGGGCGGAATGCCGCTAGACCGAGGAAAAGGGTAGCTCGGTTAGGGCAGAGTGCCGCTAGACCGAGGAAGAAGGGTAGCTCGGTTAGGGCGGAGTGCCGCTAGACCAAGGGAGCAGGGTAGTTCGGTTAGGGCGGAGTGCCGCTAGACCAAGGAAGAAGGGTAGCTTGGTTAGGGCGGAATGCCGCTAGACCGAGGAAAAGGGTAGCTCGGTTAGGGCAGAGTGCCGCTAGACCGAGGAAGAAGGGTAGCTCGGTTAGGGCGGAGTGCCGCTAGACCAAGAAAAAGGGTAGCTCGGTTAGGGCGGAGTGCCGCTAGGCTAAGGAAAAGGGTAGCTCGGTTAGGGCAGAGTGCCGCTAAACCAAGGAAGAAGGGTAGCTTGGTTAGGGCGGAATGCCGCTAGACCGAGGAAAAGGGTAGCTCGGTTAGGGCAGAGTGCCGCTAGACCGAGGAAGAAGGGTAGCTCGGTTAGGGCGGAGTGCCGCTAGACCAAGGGAGCAGGGTAGTTCGGTTAGGGCGGAGTGCCGCTAGACCAAGGAAGAAGGGTAGCTTGGTTAGGGCAGAATGCCGCTAGACCGAGGAAAAGGGTAGCTCGGTTAGGGCAGAGTGCCGCTAGACCGAGGAAGAAGGGTAGCTCGGTTAGGGCGGAGTGCCGCTAGACCAAGGAAAATGGTGACTTTTAGCCTGATTACTCGGGGAATATTGGTTGGGCGGCATGATACAGCTTTAGGTGTCTACCGTTGAGTGGTGAGAATTGGATTTCCCCTCGATGGTTAACAACCATGTAGGCCCCTCCTTCGTAGACCCTATATATCACATAAGGACCTTCCCAATTAGGATTCAGCTTCCCTTTTGGGTTGGACGCCATAACTTCTCTTTTCTTGACCATGACGAGGTCACCTTTCTTAAATTCTCATCCTTTTACGAGTTTGTTGAATGCAGTGGCCATGCGGGCCTGGTACATCTGGATATTCTTCTGAGCTTGGAGGCGCTTCCCTTCCAATTCAGCCAATTCTTGTAATCTACTTTCTGCATTGGTTTGTTCGCCACGGGCCAGGTCATACTGGACTGCCACCCTGAGTGACGGGACTTCCAGTTCCAGTGGAACTACTTCCTCTGAGCCGTATACCAGTGAGTATGGCGAGCACCCTGTAGGTGTCTTGAAGACAGTGCGGTATGCCCATAGAGCTTCATACATCTTTTCTTCCCAGTCCTTCTTATTAGAACTGACGACTTTAGCCAACAAGGTGCATAACGTTTTGTTGAAGGCTTCTGCCAATCCATTTGCCTGTGGATTGTAAGGAGTGGAAGTCCTCCACTCGATCTTATACTTCTCGGCGAGCCGATAGATCTTTTGATTTCTGAAATGACTTCCATTATCAGATATTATTCGGCTGGGGATCCCAAACCGGAAGATAATGTTCTGTTTGATGAATCTGGCAACCAGCTCACCAGTCACTTCTCGTAATGCTATAGCTTCCGCCCATCGAGAGAAGTAATCTGTTATTGCCAGTATGTACTTATGTCCGACTGAGGAGGTCGGTAGTGGGCCGACTACATCGGTTCCCCATTGTGCAAACGGCCAGCTAGGGACTGTAGGGTGCAGAACGGCAGGTGGCCTTCTAGGCACAACAGCATGCTCCTGACATTTCTGACATGACTTCGCAAACTTGCAGCAATCTTCAAACATAGTGGGCCAATAGTAGCCCAGCTTCTTGATTTCTATCTTCATCTTAGGGCCAGCTTGGTGAGCACCTGCCGTCCCAGCATGTATTTCTTTCATTGCCTGCCAAGCTTCCTCAGTGGACAGGCAGCGGAGCAAAATCTTCTTGCGTGCATCTGCCATTATTCGGAACAGAGTTCCATTTCTGAATTCATAAGAATCTTTGATCCTTAGAAGTTTCATCTTTTCTTCTCTTTTCTGTGGCAGCTGTTGGTGTAAAAACCATTGTAGCAGGTGCTGTCTCCAATCAGATGCATGTTCTGTACTGATCGTGGCGACTTCATTTTCTTCGGGGCAGCCTTCTAGCTTGCTGGGGACTTGCCGCCGATTTATAACAACAATGTTCAGTGTCTCATCCGGTGGGACTGCTATTGAGCTGGCTAGCTTTGCCAATGCATCAGCCTGGGCATTATGTGCACGGCCCACATGCTTGAGCTCAATATGATAGAATTTCGCCATGAGGCGCACAGCTTTTTGGTGGTAGGGGTTCAACTCTGGCTTTCGCACTTCGAACTCACCTTGGATTTGCTTTATTATCAACATTGAATCCCCGAATACCTGAAGCATCTGGATGCCCATGTTAAGGCTGATGTGCAACCCGATTATCAGAGCTTCATACTCGGCTTCATTATTAGTGCAGGGCTTGTTTATAGAACAGGAAGTATGCACAACCTCCCCCTCTGGCGATCTTAGCACAATACCAGCTCCGGCCCGTATTCTGGTCTTTCCATTGGAGTCCATCTCTGTTCTAGATGCTCCATCAAAGAATAGCTGCCACATAGTTGACTGAGCCTGACAGGATTCTAATGTTTCATCATCAGGTAACTCAGTCCCCAACATATCATTCTCTGGCACAGGGTGCTCTGCGAAGAAATCGACCACGGCCTGTCCTTTTATTGCCCTCTGGGGTATATATGTGATATTGAATTCCATCAGAATTACTGCCCATTTGCCCAACCGGCCTTTCAGTACTGGCTGAGTCAATATGTATTTGAGCGGATCTGCTGCAGATATCAATCTGATTTCGTGTGACAGCATATAGTGCCGGAGCTTTTTAACGGCAAAGACTAGTGCCAAGCATGTCTTTTCTATATAGGTGTAGCTTTCTTCAGTTCTAATCAGCCTCCGACTCAGGTAGTATAGAGCCTGCTCTTTGCCTTCTTCATTTATCTGTGCTAGCATTACCCCCAGGGAACAGTGTGTGGCTGCAATGTATAGTATCAGGGGCTTGCCCTTAATAGGTGCCCCCAGCACTGGAGGGGTCTTGAGATATTCTTTCAGCTTCTCAAAAGCTTCCTGACAGCCCTCGTCCCAGAGGAACGGTGCATCTTTCATCATGAGCTTGTGAAAAGGGTGGCATCTCCCCGACAGATTTGATATGAATCGTCGGATGTAGGCCAAACGCCCTTATAGAGATCTCAGCTCGTGGAGATTCCTTGGTGGAGGGAGCTCCTGGATAGCTTTAATCTTGGATGGGTCGATCTCAATGCCCCTATGACGGACAATGAACCCAAGGAATTTTTCACTGGACACGCCGAAGGCACATTTCATAGGATTCATCTTGAGTTGATATCTGCGCAGTCTCTGGAACACTACTCTCAGATCCTGCAAATGGTCTTCTTTTCTGCTGGTTTTCACCACCAGGTCATCAATGTAGCATTCTACCTTCTTGAAGAGCAAATCATCAAAGATCTTTGTCATAGCTCTTTGGTAAGTAGCGCCGGCGTTCTTGAGGCCGAACGGCATCCTTTTGTAGTGAAATATCCCCTTCGGGGTGCGGAATGCAGTATGCACTCTGTCTTCTTCAGCAATCCAGATCTGGTTGTATCCGGATGACCCATCCATGAATGACAGGGCTTCATGGCCAGTGGTTGCATCGATCATTACTTCAGTGATTGGCACTGGGAAATCATCTTTCGGGCAAGCCTTATTCAGGTCCCTGAAATCTACACATATTCTGATCTGCCCATTTTTCTTCTTCACGGGCACTATATTGGCCAGCCATGTAGTATATTGGTTCTCTTCAACAAAGCCCACATCGATCAGCTTGTCGACTTCTTTGTTGATCTGATTTATCAGTTCGGGGCGCATTCTCCTGGAAGGCTGCTTCACAGGGCTTGCCTCTGGGTTTATCGCCAATCGGTGCTGTGCCACATCGAAACTCAGTCCCGGCATCTCATCATATGTCCATGCGAAGCAATCTCGGAATTCTTTCAAAAACTGAATATAGTGTTCTCTGACAGCTGGCTCCAGCAATGCACTGAGGAACGTAGGCCTTGGCTCATCTGCTGACCCCAGATTCACTTCTATCAGCTCATCGACGGTGGCCTGGCCTCCGTCCTCAACTTCGGGTGGGGCTTCTTGCAAATCAATAAAGCCTCTCGGGATATAATCTTCTTCATTCTCATGATTTTCTGCTTCATCACACTGATCATCAGCAGATGCTGGTGCATCGTATAAGGCCAATATGGCCGGATTCTGTCCAGTCTGCCCCGAGGACGTGACTGGCTCAGCGGAAAACTCCGAAGCGGAGTCTTCCGTGCTTAGAGGCTCTTCTGATGTGGGCTCCCCTGAGAGGTCATCATTATGTAGAGCTCGGAACTCTTCTAGAATGCGCCCAAACTCCAGGCACTCTTGCAGCTCTCTGGCTACTTGGTCTTCATCCGGGGTTCCGGTGTCAAATTGTGCTTCGGCCTGGAACAGATCCTCTTTGCAGGACGGATTCTCCCAGCACCAACCCTTCTTGGTCTCATCAGACATCCTTGCCTCCGGCTGGTTGTCTTGGGCTTCATTGTCTGTTATGGATTGATACATAATCTCTTCATCTTCAAAGGGGTATTGATCATACCCTACTTCTGGGGAATCTTCATTCGGGTAGAAGGCTGAGATGACATCCACCTCGGCTTCATAGCATTCTTGCAGGGTATAACCCAGTCCCGGGTGCTGTGTGATCTTCCTCAGCTCCTTGCTATCTCGAGGCGGATCCCATAACTCCTTGAATGCTTTCTTCTGAGCAGCAGGCTGTATCAATGGCATTTGCATCTTGGAGAACATTTGTGAAACCCGTTGGGTAGTATAATCCAGGCCCGTAATTGGTACCATCAGGTTTGCATCTTCTTCAGGGGCCATGCAATCTTGATCATCTTCTTCGACTGCCTCCCCGGTGTAGAATATGATAGGGGGTTCGCCGAAGCGAGGGATTTCCATAGTCTTTAGGGGCAGCACTGTCTGGTATTCTGTGCTGGCTATGGGCTTGACTAGACCCTGAGGAACTTCCACCTGTGTGTATTTTTCTTTCATCTTTTCTCCAGTATCATCTGGGTGTATGCCAGGAGGAGTGATCCGAGCAAAATCACCAGCATAAGAGATGTGAGACACCCCGTGCTTTTTAATGTAGCCCTTTGGCGGCGGCGGAGACCAATTTCTTGCTTTCGTCGCCGGCTTTTCTTGGCTGACCACAGTTTCTCTTCCTTTATCCTTTTGTGACACCTCGGTGTAGTAGGATGCATCGAGCATATGGCATTCGAACACTTCGAAGGGATGTAGGTCTGCAAACACCCTTTCCTCTTTTCCTTCATGGCAATATTTTATGCATTGGTGTAGCGTGGATGGCACTATCTGATATTCGTGCAGCCACGGTCTCCCCAGCAGGGCCTTATATGTGGTGTTGGAGTCGATTACATAGAATCGTACCACTGTAGTGAGGTCGCCCAGTGTGAGATTGAAATCAGCCACCCCGAGAGGTGTTTCACATTTCTGGTTGAATCCTGCAATTTTCATGTCTCTGACCTTGGTGAGCTGCAGGTCAAAATAATATTTCTGATAGATGCGGTATGGGAGAATATTCACAGCAGCCCCTGGATCTATCAGTATTCTGCTTATCGGCTGACAGTTCAGGGAACCCCTCATATATAGCGGTCTATTATGGCCGGAATTTGGGATTAGCATATCATCCTCTGTGAATGTGACTGATGGCCCAGCATTCACCTCTGTCAAGAGTGCTTCACATTGTGCCGGAGACTGCAGGGCATCCACAATTGCTTGGCGAGCTTCTTCACTGAGAGAGAGAATTTCCCAGATGGAGAATCTGGTAGGGAGCTTCTTCAGCATTTTCATGACTCGACTGCCCACCCGGACATTAGACAGTCTCATCCCCTCTGCCCATCGGGGTCTTGGAGGTTCATGTGGTGCATGTGGCCTTTGCTGCCCATTTTCAATTTTATCTTCTTCATCGGTCTCCCGGAAGGCTTCTTCTGTAGCGACTGCCCCTGGTTTTGCTAGAGGATTACCTTCTTCATCTTCTTCATGCTGTTTCTGCTTTCCAGCCTCTGTCTGCTGGCATTTATTGCTTTTATCTGGAGCAGTATGAGCCGGTTGCTCATTTTCTAAGCTGGACAGGAACTCCAGGAATGAAGGGGCTTCATCTGCCTTCTTTTTGTCCTGGTAGAGACTGGCAGGGGGAGGAACCTGGGCACCTCGTATCTCTGGTTCCGGGATTTGATAGGGTTGCTCCCCTCTGAACATGATATTATGGTTGGCTGGTGGTGGGCGCCCCCATCTTCTCCCAGAACGTGTTGCATGGGCCGAGGTAGAGGCTTCGGCATGGTTAGCTTCTAGCGGAGCGTTGGATGCTTCCGGCTCATCATCCTCCCCGGGCAAGGAGAAGAGTACTGACAGAGTGTTGCATTGTACTGTCGTGACCTTCTTTCCTTTCTTGGATTTGGGCCGTTTCTTCTTCTTTTGGGAATTTGGCTTTGCTAGCTCCTGCCCCCAGAAGGGTTCATTCTCACCTTTTTCTTGTTCCGCCTCCGGCTGCTCTTTAATTTTCAATTCTTCGAGTTGTTCCCAGAGTATACAGCCTTTCATCAGCAGATGCTTGGGCTTCTTCTGCTCGTACTCATCAAGCTCATTAATATATTGCTGCAGACGCCTGGCTGCAGGGCTTACTTCTTTATGTGTAGGGAGGGGGGTTTGTCTCCTCCAGTTGTGAGTAGGGATCCGGATGACTGGTCCAGTCTCAGTTGTATGCCATATTGGCCTTATCGGAGGCGGCTCAAGCCTTGGTGTAACATTCCGAATAACTGATCCACTGATACTGGCTGCAGAAGTCTTCTTTCTGCTTTTTATGGGTATCATCTGCCATCCTTCCTGATCTTTCTGCGGGGTGAGGAAGCAAGCTTCATAGGTATTCTTGGTGCATTCTTCAACGGCTTCCTTGGGCAGCTGTTGGTAGACTGAGATCATATTGGCAGCCACTCTCCAGGGTGGAGGCTCATGTGGATGGGGCGGCTTTACCTGGTAATCTCCCAGCTGCAGCTCACCTTTCTTGACCATTCCTTCCATGATATCTTTGAAGACATAACAATCTTCAATTGCGTGCCCCAGCGCACGGTGAAATGGACAGAACAGCGGATCATCTTTCTTTGCTGCATCTGCTGGTCTTTTGGGTTCAGGCAATGTTACCTTATTGAACTTGTATGCCCAGTTGAACAGTGCGGCCGTCTTATCCTTTGGGAAGGAATATATTTTTCTCATCTTGTCTCTCAGAGAGACTTTATCCTTCCTTTCTGCTGTATCTGCCAGCGGGGGAGCTTCATCTGCCCCTTTCTTCCCCTTCTGTTGCTCGAAGGTTCGGAAATCGACGGTGTTGGCCTCAGAGTGCGATGGCCGTCGCTCATTGGATTTTCCCTTTGGCATGGTGGGGACATTGGCGGTCGGACGCTTGGACAAGAACGTCTCGACCTCTGCCACTATATTGTTCAGTCGGTCAAATGTTCTGACATCTGCATCGATCATTTTTTCTAGCACCTCCCTCCTGAGGCTCTGCTTGCATATCTGCACTGCATCTTCTTGATGAGGAGGCCTTCGACATCTCATGGCTAAGTTCCTCCATCTTTTGATGTAGTCTAGTGCGGTCTCATCTTGTTTCTGCCTAGTTGCATACAGCTCTGCTATCGTGATTTCCCTTTCTGTGACATGAAATCTGTCGCGGAATTTTCTTTGCATATCAGGCCAATCAACCACTGACCCAGCTGGCAAGCTTGAGTACCATTCAAAGGCCAACCCAGTGAGGGATGAGCCAAAGAACTTGAGCAGATAGGCTTCATCGACTGCTAGGTCGCCCATGATTGTAGTGTAGTAGGCTATATGCTCCCTAGGGGAGCCTTGGCCATTAAATTTCTCAAACTTCGGCGGCTTACTGACGCCTGGGGGTAGTTTCTTGGCAGCATACTGGGGAGGATAGGGTACCCTGTACACATCATAAGTACCCGCATCACCACCAGTCTTTTCTGACAGCTTCATTTCCACAATTCTTTCAATCATCTGCTTGTGGGCCACAGCTGGATCTATCTCTTCTGGGAAGAAGTGAGCTTGTTGCTGGCTGTGAGGAGTTGTCATCATAGTGGCGCGCAAGATGGGCGCGGTAGGCTGTGTCTGAGACACAGAGGGCTGAGCTGTTGTTTGCTGTGGAACGGGTTGGCTCGGTGTCTTGCCCTTATCAGCTAGGAGAGGGTTAGCTGGGATAGCCGTCTCTGCTGAGCTGGATGTTTGCCCCGCAGGTTCAGCTTGCGTTGAGACTGATGTAGCTTCATGTCTCTCATTGAGCTGTCTTCGGAGAGCGCTGATCTCCTGCTGATATCTCCTGAACATCATCTGGATCATGGGATCCATGGTTGATGGGATTTGTATATCTTCAGAAGTCCCTTCAGCATCATCAACGAAGGGGTTATCTCCATCTTCTATTGTTACCACATTAACTGTCATAGTGGTAATCCTGCGGGCTTCATCATCAATTTTCATTTTATCCTTTGCGGCCTGGCCTCTTCTTGTGACAGGACCAGGTCTAGTTGCCAGCCTGAGCAATTCATCTGGCTGAGTTGGTAGTATATCTCGCCCCCTGGCCAGTCCAGCCATGTTGCAGGCGAAGATTTGCATCTTTCCTTTTCGCCCGTAGACCTTTCTTTTTATTTGGCTAGGATATCTGAGCCGGTCAAAGACCGATATTCTTTCTTTGTCTTCTTCCCCGTGCAGGTCTTCTTCATTATATCTGGCCCTGAGGCCTTCTTCATAGTCATTCGAATCGGAGGAGGAGGCTCCGATCATCATTTCTTGGAAGGTTTCTTCTTCTTCATCATCCCTGGTGCCCAAGGCACGGGATAGTCTTTGTTGACCTAGGGCAGAGCTCCCTAGGTAGTGGAAGTAGTCTTGGACTACTTGCTTTGTCTCTTCAGAGTTGTGCCTTTGCGGCTCAGGTTGGAACATCAGTCTTTCATGGCTTCTTTGCTGATAGGCCAGTCTTGTTATCTGAGCATTCAAATGCTCGGCCTTGGAATATTTGAAGATGTCGGCCTGTCTGGCACAGGTCCTCGATCTTCTTGGGATGGCAACCATGGCTGGTTCACACATTCCCGCATCGTCATTCTGGCAGCAGTTGGCAGCAACATCATGGTTCTTTCTCTGCCATCTTCTGCCCCCGGCCCTGGGGTGGGTGACAGCAAGGTCTTCTTTCTTCTCAAGTCTCCTACCCCTCATCATGGGGCGAGCAACAGTCAGTTTTCTTTCTCTATCATTTCTTTCATCTCTCCTACCCCAGGCTCTGGGGTGAGCAGCAATAGCATTTCCTGTTTCTTTTCCTTCTCTTCTTTGGCTTCCCGCCCTGAAGCGGGCAACAGCATCATTGGTAGCCTTCTCCTCATCTTGAGCTGGAGCCCAGCTCTGCATCTTCTTCGGTCGCCAGACCTGTTTGTATTTTGCTGGCTTGGGCGCCAGCGGCTTCCTCTCATCGGCCTCCCAGTTGGCATGCCTGGTGGCCAGAGTTTGAATCTGTTCATAGTGGGCACTTGCGGGACGATCACGTCCGGGTTGACCTCCCTCGGGCGGTCGTTGAGGTTCGTCCGGATCCCTCCGATCATCATGGTCTTTCCGGAGTTGGAAAGACAACGGTCAGCAGTGACATACCGGCTCCTCCGGTTAGTCCTCCTCCCCTTTTGAGCAGCAGCGGGGACCATGTCCCTTTTCTGGACATGATGGACGTAGCAGGCGACGGCCGTGGGGGTCGTGTTCTCCGGTAGGATGTTCTTCTGGTCGGTGATCTTCACCGGGGCACTTGCAGCAGTGCCTTGCTCATTGTCGTCGACCTGTAGAAGGTCAGTGAAGACGACGCCCAAGCAGTTGGGCAGCCCAATGGCAGGCGGCAGTGATCCGAACGCGAGGGGTACCGCCAGGTAGCCTTCGCGCACATGCATGTCAATCGGCTGCTGGTCGAAGCAAACGGTCATGATTCCAGCTGTCATTGTAGATTCTTGGAAATAAGGAAAGTACACAGAATCAGAAGTTTCAGGGGGGCCCGCCGGGCCTACTACTTTAGCGTAAAGATGAAGGGAGACTCAGTCCCACCGGGCGTGCCAGACTTGTGGACGCGTAATTTTATATTTTATTTATTTTTTTGTTTATTATTTATTAGTTTATTTATTTATTTATTGATTTATTGGATCATTGGCGTGCCAGTCACCGAAGTGATAATTTTATTGTGCGCTCGATCTGACATGGTCAATCGATTGTGAAGTCCGAGTCGGGACCTGGAGTCCGTCATACCATGAACGCTACGACGTTAATTACGCCCTTCCAGGGAAGGACAACCCTTGATTAAATGCTAAAAGTAGGAGGCCTCGTAAGGCGAACAGATATTCATGTGCATAACTTTAAACTTCCTACCAGGGCCAGGGAGGCGGGTAAGATAATAACATCAACCGCAGAAATAGACGATATCGTTAAATCGGCGGTTCGAAGACCGAGTGAAAGGGAAGAAGGAGGATTTCGATCACAGGCAGACTGAGCCGTGACCATGATGGGGGTTTAAAGCATCGACCGATAGTTCAGCAACATTTCCCCTTTATCTGGATTATGCCCAAGGGAGGAAATAGGCTATCACCCACGGAGTACTGGA